>JBBPDA010000034.1:21719546-21744485 GCA_037974385.1 Arnoldichthys spilopterus
GGACCCGGTTTCTGTAAAGCTGCTTTGTGACAACATCAGTTGTAAAAAGCGCTATACAAATAAACTTGACTTGACTTTATTTCTGAGAACATTATATTTACAGAGTCAATTTTGGAGTCAGTTTCAGTTCTATACCGAATGTCTTACCATTTCTTGAATGACGTCATGACTACACGTGGAATAAGTGGAAAATTTATTATATCAGATGTTTCTCTGAACCAATTGTTTTAGCTCTTTATTATTAGACTGACTTGAGTTTTGGTCCTGTTTTTTGGAATGTCCTGTATGCCTTTGCTCCTGACATAAATAAAGAAACTGCCTTGTGTGATCAAGCTTACCTCTTTCTTTTAGCAACATCATCACTGCTTCATTCTGCTGGGTTGTTTTGTCTGTGATTAGCGAGGGTAGGTAGACGTTGGCACCAAAGTCTATGAGCAACTGGATGTACTCCACTCCACAACCGTACCTGAGGCACATCTCTAAGACTGTTTTTGGTTGCTTGATCCTGGATAACATCTTCTCTTCTGTGCAGTTGTAATCTGGATTGGCTCCATGCAGAAGCAGCAGCTTGAAGCAGTCCATGTGGCCATAAACGGCAGACATGTAAAGGGGTCCACGACATGTCGTAGCATTGGAAGCCCAGTCTGGAACCTTTGTCCTGACATCCACTTCAGATCCATGCCTCAGCAGCTCCCTCAGAATGTCCACATCACCCTCCCGGGCTGCAGTTAGCACAGGAGAACTGTTGTTATACTGGCTGCCATTGGGATCAGCACCAGCTTTGAGCAAAGCAATAACACAGTCTAGATGTTTGGCACTAACAGCAGTGAAAAGGGGTGTCTGTGCCTTGACATCCAGACTGTCAACCTCAGCCCCATGAGCCAATAACACTTCCAGACAGCGAAGGTGGCCCTGGGCGGCTGCCATACGCAGAGGTGTACCCGGGACACCCCAGCCACTTCGGCTGTTGATGCACCTCTGGTACTGCTCCTGAGCAAGAAGGACAGCCAGGAGTTTGTCGTCATCATTGGAGATGGCTAGATTCAGCTGCTGGCACCCACCTTCTTCATCCTCTTTGGGTTGGAGGAGGGAGAAAATCTTGGAAATGTCCATTAAACTCATATTAGCAGACCGGTGCAAAACCATTCTTAGGGAGATTTCTCAGGATTCCATTTGGTTTTCAACTGTTTTTTGGAGAAGAAATTTGTTAGCATATACTTTAATCCTCTACATCAGCAGTAATCAAACTTTTTCATTAATTTTTTTAGTGAGTTAGGCCCCCTTTGTGAATATCCATACAGAAAGGTTTTTTTAAATATATTTTGAAAAATGTTTTTAAAAATTCAATATTCAAAACTGGCCCAAGAAATATATTGTTAGTGAAATATGTGTCAAGATACTGTGACCTAACATATCTTAATATATTTGCTTTAACTAAATATACAGTCATGTGAAAAAATAAGTACACCCAATTTGAACAAGCAAACATTTAAGATCGCATATTATCTTTGCTTCTGAAGTGTTTGGTGACATTATATCAAGATCTAAAAAAACTCTTTAAGGCCTTCAGAAAAAAAGGCTGTTGATGCTTATGAGTCTGGCAAAGGATTTTAAAAGTATCTCTAACTTATTTGAAAAACATCATTGCACAATAAGAGAAATTATCTATAAATGTTGTAGATTCCAAAGAACTTCCAATTTGTCCAGGACCAGATGCCCCAGCAAATTCAGACTGAGAGCAGGCTGTTTAATGCAAAAAATAATTATTCAAGATCCCCAGATCTTTCATCATCTGACTGGCACTTAACTTGCATCTACTGGTGTGCATGTCTATACGATTATTTGCTATTTAAAAAGAACATTAAAGAAAAACTGCAGTATGGCAAATAACATAGGCAGAAACCAGACTATTTGGAATAATGTAGCTAGTAGTTGTTTGACCACAGTAGCAGTGCACATGTGTGGCTTAGACTAAAATAGCTTTTTAGGAGAAGAACCCCGAAGCAGCTGTGAAGCATGATGGTGAAAATGTTATGGTCTTGGGGTTGCCCTGCTAACTCTGGGACTTGGCAGATTGCAGTCATTGCTTCAGCTATGAATTATGCATCATATCAAAAAGTGCTGAAAGATAATAAAAGTCATCTGTTGAAAATTTGAAGTTGAATGGAAGGTTGGCTTTAAAAGAGGACAATAATACTAAGCACAAATAAACGGATGGAATGAAATAGCTCAGAAAGAAAAATGGATGGGAATGACAAAGGATGGTCCTTTAAACACTAATAAATTGTTTGAAAAGGAATTAAATATAAAACAAATTATAGCAAACTAATATCAGAGACTGGGTGTTAATTATGCATAACAAATTTCTACCAAAGGGGGCAATACTAGCACCTGGGGCCAAGTCTATACTTTCTCCTAAGAAGAATACTACGTATATCTGTTGATATTTGTGTTGAATAAATGAATGCAAACGCTACATTTCCTTGTGGTTTTGTTGAAGTATATCACCTTAATCTATAAGCACTGTACTTAAGAGGGTAAAGTATTTTACTTTTTCAAATATATTGAAAATATCACTAATTTTAGGTGTACCCATTTTTCATGATTGTGTTTCTGCATAAATATGATTTAACATGTCACCAGATTTTCATAAAGTCCTAAATGTAGATTTTAAAAAACCCAGTTAAAAAATGAGAACAATTTTGATGCCAATTTATGGATTAAAATTATTCAGTATTACATATTTGTTAGTAGCAAAAGTATGTGAACATACTACCAGTTAATTTGCAGGTGAAATTGAAGTGTTTTTTTTTCAATCAATGGAACAACAACGAAGTCTAATTGAGCACTCAATTATTTGAAGAATAAGAATGATTTGAATTTTTGAGAACTTCAGAAAAAGATTGGTTGAAGCTCATCAGGCTGGAAAATGTTTAGACTAAAAAGTTCGGACTGTCAATCTACTGTCAGACAGATTGTGAGCATATGGATGAAAATTTAAGACTAGCTTTACCCTGCCAAGAAGTAGTCAACAAACAAACATCATTTCAAGAGCAAGGTGTGTAATAATCTGAAAGGTCACAAAGAAACCCAGGATAACTTCTAAGCAACTAAAGGCCTCTCTCACATTGGCTAATGTTGATGTTCCCCCATCAGTAGAACACTGAACAACAATGGTGTGCATGGTAGGGTTGCAAGGAAAAACCCATTGCTCTCCAAAAATCTATAGTTTGCTAAAAAAAAAACCATGTAGATAAGCCTGACAACTACTGCAAAAATGTTTTGTAAATGTATGAGACAAAAACAGAATAGATTTTTTTGTTTAAATTAGCATGAAACATTATTTATGTACAAAGGAAAATATTGCATTCCAAGATAGGAACTTTATCCCATCTGTGAAACATAATGGTGGTAATATGATTGGGTCTGTTTTTTCTGCAGCTAGATCAAGAAAGTTTGTCATCATTGATGGAACAATGAATTTTAAGCTATTATACCAGCAAAATCTAAAGGAAAATAAAAAGACATTTGTCCGTAATTGAAAATCAAGAGAATGTACCACCCTAAGCATTAAGTAGTTCTAACATAGAATGGACAATAGGCTTGATTGTTTCCTCTGTCCTGGAAGTTGCTTTGGATAAAAGCGTCAGTCAAAGGAATAAATGTAAATGTAAATGTAAATGGATAAAAATAAAACTAATATTTTGGTCCTAGGTCCTGACTTTTCCCCAATATAAATGTTGTCAAATGGCCAAGCAGTTCATGTAGAAACCCACCTATATGCCAGATTTGAAGTAGTTTGGAGAAATGGACTAAAGTTCCTTATAACTGTTATGCAGGACTGATCAACTGATCAGCTGTTACAGTTATTACTACCTAAGGGGCTTACAGCAGATACTGACCATAAAGGCTCAAATAATGTAAAATTCACAATATGTAACATATTATAATATTATTTTCTTCATTAAATAAATGTCTACTTTTTTTACATGTGTGAGAATCAGGTGTTTTAAGTCATATTTATGCAGAGATATTGCAAATTTTCCATTGCATTTGAATATACTTCACACTAAACATCATATTTTTGTCAGGTTTTAATTTTTTAAAAAAAAATCCCAAATATATGTAAACAACATTGTATATACAATATATATCACACTATCAACATATTTCAATATATTTCTTCTGTATGGGCAGTAAATGCTGCATTAAATAAAGGAACATTGTGTGAGAAAAAATTGCCTATGTCTGTGGCAAGTAAATGGATGAGACAATTGTTCTCAACATATTAAACAAAGAAAAGCACTAAATAAAGAAACGCGCATTCATAAAACCAGCCCATTAATTGTCAGAGTGTACTTTTGGGGTTTTTGACATTAACACTAAAGACCTTTAGTAAAAGATGAGGAAGGTGAGAAGTCTCTAATCTTGATCTTTTTTTCTTTTGAGTGCTCACCAAATTAACATCTGGTCATACGTAAAATTAAGTTATTATATGAATTTGATTTAATTGATTTAAATCAATAAATAGATTTCCATTCTATTTAGATAGAGCAGAGTCAGCTTATACAAACTTTCTTACCTCATAACATAAAATACAATTTCAATTAATGTTATATTTTTCAATTTGTCAAACAGGTCAGTGAAAACTATTTAAGGACCAGTAAAGCACTTAAACCTTAAACATGGTCATAACATCTTAAAAGTGATGTTTCACTTACCTCTAAGCAAGAGAATCACAGTACAAGTCTGACAGTAGACTGACTAACTAACCTGTAGTTCAGAAATGCTATCTTTCATTTCTGGAACTACAAGGGAATCTAGTTGTAAAGTGTTGTATCCAGAGAGACCAAACAAATGTAAGCTGAAGTGTCAGTCTGACATAGCTTTAGGAGGCCTGGCCACCAAGAGGGGCTAATTTTAGGGCACAGATGGATCTGTCTAAACTTCCATTCTTGGAAGGTTGTCGGAGAGGGTTATAATTAGAAAGGTGATAGAGTTGTGACATGGGTGATGGGTTGTGGTGTTAATGTTATTTAAAGTTTCTTAAAGTTTCTTGAAGTATTTTGTTCTAGGTTTTTAAGGTATATTAAATTAAATGTTGCAAAACAAGAGAAAACGTGGCTACATGATTACACAAACTCTCAGTATAAGCTCATTAAAGACATGTATGATACCCAAACTGCCCTCTGAATGAGGTCTGCAGCTGTTTCGACTCTCAAGAGCAGTGGATGACAATCAGCTGTTGATGCGCCTCTACACCAAACAGTAGGGGACAGATGCCTTTCCTTTATGTTCTTCCGGCTGCTTACCTCGGCAGGGAAGCCATTCTAAATCATTCATCCCCCGACACACACTTTTTACTTTCTTGATTGTATCAGACTATATAATGTATTGTGACCTTAAAAATACTTATTCAACAAAAACAGTGGACTCTGTGTAAATACAATGGAAAATGAATGGATTTTTCTAATAATTTATTTTTTCCTGGATAGGATAAACACAGTTTTGTTGTTTAGGTTATGTTTGGAAATAATTTGTGTTTATGTAATAATATATTAATTTAGAAATGATGCGCATGTTTAAAAAAAAGCATAATATTTTGATAATAGTTTAGTATCTGTAAATGAAAAGTAGTAAATGAGGACAATTATTATAGTTTTATTTGAGTCATTCTATGAAACAGGTGCCATTATAAAATGTTATAAAATGTTCATAAGAATTTTTTTTAATCCTCAGCAAGAAAAATGTTAATCCACCAAAAACAAACACAATTTCCCACACAAAATCTTTATTAATGTTATCCTTTTTTATTAAGACATGAGAGCCATACCACCCTGTCATAGACAATATGTAAAATATTAAAGTTGTAATAAATTAAATACATGTTTAAATGTTTACATTTACATTTATATTTATTCATTTGGCTGTTAAAATAAATGACATTTTTGGAAGCCTTTTATTAAAAATGTCATTTAATCTGTATTATTTTTAGATTCTTAATCCCAAAAAAGAAAACAAGTTGATGTTCTAATTGTTTTAACAAAAAGTACAATTTCACAACAAATTTTCAAATAAAAAATTAAAAATCCACAAAACAAGAATTTTATTCAGCATTAATTTATGGAACAACTTACTATCTAGTGGGCAGTGGTGGCCTAGTGGTTAGGATGCTGCCTTCAAGTGGTTCAAGTCCCGGCCCTGGCACTACTGAGGTACCCTTGAGCAAGGTACCGTCCTGCTACACTGCTCCCCGGGCGCTGTTGATAGCTGCCCGCTGCTCCACGTGTGCATGTGTGATGGGTTAAATGCAGATGTCACATTTTAGTGGGCAGTGGTGGCCTAGTGGTTAGGACACTGCCTTTGTGACTTGAAGGTCTCAAGTTCGAGTCCTGGCCTGGGCACTACTGAGGTACCCTTGAGCAAGGTGCTACACTGCTCCCTGGGCGCTGTTGATAGCTGCCCGTTGCTCCATGTGTGCACGTGTGATGGGTTAAATGCAGAGGTTGCATTTTGTTGTGGCGCTTGAGTGTGTTCACAATGACAAATAGTCACTTCATTATCTTTCCATCAATTTCTTTTAAAAATGACTCGGTGACAGGGTGATTTTTGGTTACAGGATGGTAACTGATGTGACAGTGTGGTATGGACAAACTGTCTCTCTATAGTATTTATTGGGTTTACACTTCACCTAAGATGAGAAATGATTGTTAATCTAAATCTGCAAATCTACATCTTGTGAAATGTAAAAGTATTTTCTAAACACAGTGATGGAGTGAGTGAGTCAATGAGTAAAATAATATGTTAATGGCTGCTTCTCTTTGTGTGCTCAAGATCCTGACCTAGCATATACGCTTTCAAATTAAAATGCACTTTTCTTTGCTTTAATAGAGTAAAAATAACAAAAAATATATAAAATATAATAAAAAAAATCTTCTTGTCTATTTTGTGTGATGGTATGGTTGGGTTAAACTTGATGGACTTCATCTAACATGAAAAAGCAACAAATAAATAATGTAAAAGAATGTCACTATTCTGTTGTTGGTCCTGGCTGCTCCAAAGACTCAAATGGTGTTATTTGAATGAACGGTATATTATTCAAAGACAAGCTAGCATGATGGTAAAGCAGATTGAGGAATCCACCAAAATCTCAACATTTTTTATTTTAAAAATAATGTTTTTATCTTATGTTAACAGGCACACATATATAATATAGATAATAATAAAAGTTTAATGCAATATACAACATTTACTGGTAATATTTTAGGCAAACATGTCATATTGCTTTACAAACAGGTACTGAAGACAAATTATAAACAAAAATTGCGGATTCAAATAGTATCCATTTTGAAGAATTACCCATCTACTGAACAGTAAACTAATATTATAGATAAGGCAGTACTGGGGCGGTATATAAAAGCTATATACTATATGATTCCACATTACAGGAGTATTATACAGAAACATCTAATAGCTCACATATAAGACCAAAAGTTATTGTACTTGAACGCGCGAGCATTACTGCTCCGCAACAGTAGATGGCAGCAATGTAGTATATTGCCACTGCCGTGGAGCGTAAAGGAAGAGAATGTAAACATCGTGGTTACTTTATGTACACGTTCTGGGTAAAAAAAAGTACATGTAGTTTTACGCATGTGGGTTCCAAATACCTACTTGAACAAAATAAGTACAGTTACTTATGTTAAATCATTATCAGCTGACTCAGAACGTTACCTACTTTGTTAAAAAATTTTGGAACCCGCCCGTGCTTCTAGTTACAAGTGTCATTCATGTAATGTTTTTTTTGGTTGCTGCTGGGTTTCTTTGAGCAAGAATACGATGGCAGGTGAGGCACACACCATGGCAAAACGGCTTTATTTTATTCGAATATAAACGCTGCATGATACCGATGATCAAGGAGCGCTCATTGTAACAGAATGGTCGGTCGGTTTTTACTTTACAGTCCGTGCACTTTTAAGTAATGCCGGTGTCCTGAAATATAATAAAAGAAAATAACGAATCCTATTCTGAACTCGAAGGCTGGCATGCATTCAGACTGCATTTAAATACACATGTGCACTCGCGCACTTGAGCGACACTGAAACATTTTTGATGTTAGCTCTGCACATGTGCAGTTAACTTGGGCAGGACATTTTTATGGGTAGGAGAAAATTTCAAAACACCTGACATTGTCTTCGTGTCCAGCAAGTCGCAAACTAAATATCTGAACATAAGATCTTGCCTGAGTTCACCAATAATGAAGTAACTGCTAATCGGCTTGTTGTCAGTGTTAGGTTTCCAGTTTAGGTTGCCTTTACCTTAAGAGTTAAGACTGGTGTCCGACAATATCTTTCAAAACAAATTACTCAGCACTGGAGAGAGCAAACATTTTTTCTGTATTTTTCAGGTACCAGAGATCTAATGGGCGAAGCAGTTGCTTTAAAGACCTTTTGTAAAAAACGGATTCAAAATATTAGGGGAAGAAAAGAGTTACCCAAACAAAAACACCAGAAGAGAAAACGCACACCCATCAAACCAGTTGAGCCCATGAGTGGTCAGAGTGTGCCTGTGCAGTTTATTTGCACATTAAGGCTGAAGACTTTAAGAGAGGAATTGAGGAAGGTAAGGCATCTATAATCTTGATCCAGCTGTAGTGCTCACCAAATTAACATTATTACAATATTTTACAAACTGCCAAAATTAAAGAGTGATTTCAGAAGTGCTTTCTGAGGCCAGCTTTCCAGACTACAGAATAACCATGAGGACAAAAACCGATATTGAATCACCATTAACACTACATGTCAGTCTAAGACTAGGCTTCATCTGTTTCTGGAAAACTAAATCTTAGACTTTAACTCCCAAGTATCTTTCAGGTTCAGCTGAATAAAAAAAAGCTTTACTGCCGTAAACTGTAACTGTGTACTTTTTTAATTATATTAATCAATAGTGTGCAGAGCAGGACTTCCATGAACCCTCCCACTGCAGAACCTGTATGGCTCACCAGGCTGACTTAGCTATGAACTTCTTTATCAGGACAAAGAGGAATCAGCTTCAGGCTCAACTACTGGAGGAGAAAATCCAGTTACATCTCTACAAGGTAAGTAGTAACAAGTTTACAGGCATTTTAAAGAGAACACAGAACAGCTCATTGATCTTTGCTCATTTGTTTGTTTCAGGACACTGTTTGCTTCCTAAGTGAGCTATTGAAGGACATGCCAATGCTTTCAGATGATCCTTGTGAAATTTGGCAAAGACTGCTTTCGGTTGAACACCAAAAGACGTTATGTGACAATAAATGAAAGGTTTAATCCATATTGTTACCAACGTTTCAGTTTTACTTCGCAAACTCATTTTTTAAAAGCACACATCACATGACAATACAGATTTTAGAAAATGGTGATTAAAATAAATTACATGTTTTAACACTTCTCAAGAACAGGAAAGGTTGTAAACTATTTTAATCAAATCAATAAACTACTTCACAAAAATAAAAATCAGCTGTGCCAATGTGGGGGCACAAAACACACGTCACATTAATTGTTACTAAAATGTTAAGGACAACAAACATGCACTGAATTAAAATATAAAGCAAAATTTTTGCCAACCAATGCAAAAACCTTGCTTTACTTTAATAAGCATGTGTTTAAGTATGCACACACCTATAAAGCTAAATTTCTGCTACAAGTAAAAGGTGAGTTTTTGTTTGATCATACATCATGTAATTTTTACTTGATGCTACCACGTAATTATATATGCTGGATGAAAAAGTACAAAAATGTATTTCTCTTTGCAACATGTAACCTTTGTTATTGCATTGATGAGCTAGTCCCATCAGAATCATATGATAAATATCAAATTTAAATCAAGTACACTTACTGTGGCACAACACAAAAATGTTTTAGGTACACAACTGTTTATATTAAACGCACTGAGGTTTTGAAAGACAGCAAGTAAGAATGGCAAATCCCAGCTTATTTATTCATCTGGCTTCCTCTTGGGTTTCTTTGGATTCCTAGAGCGGCTCTTAGCCTTACACAGAGGACAGATAGGTGCATTGCGATGGATTTGCTGGTGACAAGACAGGCATGCCTGCAGACACAGAATAATACTTTTATATTATTCACTTATATTCACTTTTTCTTTCTTACCAGAAAATTTTTCTTACTCAGAATTCACTGTCAAAATAATTTGTAAGTCACTAAATGACTAATATAATTAACTGTAACAGCCCTAGTTCTGACCTTCATAGGTGGAGGCTGCTGTCTGAAGGTGGCTGGCTGCCGGGCATCTTGTTTCCTTGCGACCTGAAGCTGTTGGGCAGCAGCTGCAGCTGCTGCTAATGACTCTGGAATGATGGGCTCGTGTGGCTCTTTCTGCCATTCAGCCTTCTGCTTTTCAAAGTAACTGGATGGGAAAACAAAAGCAGACTCAATGCTTGAGGTCCACTTCTATCTAAAACACATGCAGCAGAGTTGACTTTGGCCTACAGTATAGAGATGCATGATTGAGTTTGAAAAACAACTCCTTCTGTTTAACAAATGACTCACTCTAATGAGAGCCTCTCCTCCTCTTCATTAAGGTTGGGCAGCCTGTTTAGGCCAAGAGTCATCCTCAGAGCATCCACGTGTTCCTTCAGGGGCTTGTACTCATCATGGAGTCGGCGTGTGGTCTCCAACAGCTTGTTTAGATCATTTTCTGATTGTTTGATGGTGCTCTCCATCTTGTGGTAAAAAAAATGACATTCACTTGCACAAACAGCACCCACACCAAATTGGGCATGATTCCAAACAGTATTAACTGGCTAGCATATGTGGGCCAATTTACAGAGCACTATCACTTCAAGGTTTTCTGGATAACAAATGTTAATTTTAGCATGCATCCAAACCCCAAATATTCCAAGACCTGAGCAACCAAGTGAAAACTCCTCTATTATCTGTTTACATAGAGGCCCTTTATAACCTGGAGTCAGGCTTCACAAAGCTTGATGTAATCAACAATGAATGGTATTTTTGTTGTATTCATAATCTCCAGTCAGGTCCAAATGGTAAAAGGGTCGATGTGAAACAGCAGAAATACAGACCTTTAAGTGAAAGTTCAAACACACCAGAAATGGTGGTTCAGCTGCTCACCCAGAAAAAGCCATCAACAATTTTGGGGCAATAGTGAAAAAGTAGTAGCTATAATATTGTCTTTGGTTGTTAATTTTAACCTAAATTTACATAAATACATATTGTAGGCACTTTTCAGATGCATAGCCCAAGTTTCATTAAATAAAACTAGAAACAAAAGTGAATGTCACAATGTGTAGCTATGTTGTTTCTTAATCCTGGTGATTGTCTATTGCTGCATTGCACACATTTTATTATTTTTTCTTCCCCACAAGAAAGATCTATGGAACCAAGGTTTATTGTAAAAAGTGCTGAGTGCATGAAGTGTGCAGGCTACTCAGCCAACTTTAGAGATACCCCCAAGGTTCTAACATGCCAGCACTGTGGCCTGAGGCATACACTTCATTGCAAGTCATAATAAATGCTAAAGTAAGGCATTGCAGGATTTTTGAAAAACTAAATTTGAATCATTTCAAATAAATGAAGAAGTTGCTCATCTGAACACCCACCACATTTATATCAGCATGAATGAGGCGCAGCTCCTCCACATGGGCCATCTTCTCCTGCAGAAGAAGGTCCATCTCCTGCTTGTACTCTCGCAGATGTTTCTCCTCACATTCCAGGGCCTCAAACTCACTTTTCAAGCGGGATTTGATCTTCTGCATCTGAAGAGTTTTGTTCCTAAATCACACGATTGAACATGGCTGTCAGGTAATACATAGAGTTTAAAAACAAGCACATATGGCTTCAGACAGCTGGAATTCTGCAATTCATCTAAAGTTCCATTAACGCTGAAAAAAAGCCACGCACAGGCATGCATTTTCAAACATCTAACACATTGTGTTTTGTTGCTTTTGTCAAGGACAAGAATGGCTATGAGATGCTGCTGTATGTGTACTAATATAAACAAATATTGTGACTACACAGGAATTTATGATTGTAATGTATACATGTGATGTATATTCTCTGGTTTTATGAGTAGGTATTGTCTGTGTGTGTTTTTAATTAGCTTGTAATAAGAGTTCTACATGTGGAAGCACTTTCCCACTCAAAGTATAAGCCACTGGCTAATTATGAAATTTCTCGAGTTGTGTAGAGTATGTTTGATTTACTACTCTGATGTTTATCAGAAAGCGACCCACTTTACCTAAATTCTGTCTTTTAACAATGTATTCTGTGTCGGAATGCAAGTGCCATGATACTTCGTTCAGGTGAACAATTGCTAGGTAACGTTAGCAACTGTAGCCATCTCCTTTGTTCGGCACACCAATACCTAACGTTAACCAGCTATCCAAAATCACGGACTATCTAACACGCAGTAATTAGCGAGCTTCGGGGCTTCAGTATGGATAAAATGTGCAGCACTGCACATTTAACTCACAATATGGACGACGGCTATGTGGTTATTTTATGTGACGCGCGTATTTAAGCAAATCCAACGTCAAAAAGAGCGAACCAGATACATTAGCCTGCCAATAGCTAGTCAGCTAAACCTCTGGCTACCAGTGAATGACAATTGAGGGAGAGACCGTTACCTTATTTCCAGAATGTTCTCTAATTTACACATTATTTCTTGCTCGTCTGCCATGGTCTCTGGAAGTTTCCGAGTCAGGCCCTAATTCGCTGTCTTTTAAATCAGTCCCAAATCTCCGTGTAGCTAAAATACTAAAATGTTTTCGTGCTACACTGCACACGTCTGCGCATGCGTCAACTAGCAGCGCTGCAGGCCAAGTGTTTTAGAGACCACTAACAATTGAATAAACTACAAGCATATGAATTGGTTGGCATTTTATAATTCATTCATTTATAGATACATCTTGTATTTTATACTCACAGAAAAATCTAGGATATAAAACAACCCGAATCGAAGTTTGTAATAATGATAATTATTACAGGAACAGGAACAAAATAAAATGTCCACACAGTGGGAAATTAGAATACAAACGTAACATAACTGGCGAATATAAGCAGGGCCATTCATAATCTGAGTGAGATTCCAGAGCTGCCTTTGGATTAGAGGGATGAAAAGGCCATTTAACAGCACAAAGGACTTGTTTAATTAAGGGTAATCCCTGTAAATATTGCAAATCCTTTCATATGACTTGGGAACAGACTAGTGCAAGGAAACACATTTAGAAGAACCTGGAGCAACTGAAATATAAAGAAAAATGTCTGTAAGTACTGGATTAGTTTATTTTCTAAAGGTATTTTGACTTGGTACTTTTCAGCATATTTATTTAGTTATGTACCTTTCTTTATGCTGTATTTGCATAGCTAATATGACATTTCACAGTGTGCCATTTCGTTTATTGCTTTACAATGTTGATTAATGTGACCTTTTCAGACCAATCATGCATATAAATAAATTAATATCTGTATTTCTAGCCTATATTAATGCTGTTGCACAATGCAGAAAGAAAATAGGACTTCAGATCATTACCTAGAGTGAATAGGGGGGTGAACTATTTTCAGTGTTAATTTCACTCAACATTTCTAAACATAAACTGTGATATACAGTTATTTCCTGTTTTTGATAACATTTTCTTTTTTTTTTTGGCTGAATTAGTGGTTTGAGGTTTCTCTGTTGAGGGCTTTCTATTTAAAGTCTAGTGGAGTGATATTTAGTGATGTATTAGTGAAAGACCATCTAGCAATGTCTAGTAACACATTTATTATTGCTAGGTTGTTTGGTGATTGTTTGTTCAAGCAGGTCTTGATGTTCAGTGAGAAATGAGTTCACTGAGTCACTGTTTGAATTGGCAGGTTAAAACTGGATTTACAGGCACACTTTTTCCTGAATGCAACATTTGATGCAACTTACTAAATCTAACCTTTTTATGGTGCTTAGACACCATTCATAATCAGACGCATTTAAGTAAAAATGGTGCTTACAACCAAACAAATCAATTAATGCAAGTAAGCCCAATGCAAAGTCTTTTTATTTACAGATAAATGTGCGAGTTACCACGATGGATGCTGAGCTGGAGTTTGCAATTCAGCCCAGCACAACTGGCAAACAGCTTTTCGACCAAGTATGTATTTGAAATAGGAAAAACATCTGTGGGACATTAAACATTTGTCTTGGGCCAATGGGCTAAATAGCAATGCTTTGATCGAAATGTAGGCCTAAAGTCACAGATCATTCATTGATATTTTAGTACATGTGAACTTTTTGCTTTCTCCTTTGAAGATAGTAAAGACGATTGGACTTAGGGAGATATGGTTCTTTGGGCTGCAGTACCAGGACAGCAAGGGCTTCTCCACATGGCTGAAACTCAACAAGCGGGTCAGTCCTTCAAATGCCATTTATGACTACTGAATCACTTGAGATGACTTAAAATGATTTGCCCAAATGGAAAAAAAAAACATACAAAAGATAATACCCTACCCTGACTAAATCACCAGAAAATAGTGGTCCTTCGGCCAGACACTGACAGACTTGCTTACCATCTAACCATACAAACTATATATATTATATTTTTTAAGTTGTTTCAGTTGCATATAGAACCACCGGCTTTACTACAAGGCTTTACCTTGAAAAATCATCTTTAGTGTGCACCAACAAGGTAGATGTGTCACATAAAGTAGCCAGAAAGTGCACAGTGTTTAAAAATACCAGCAATGTACTGGTGTCCCTGCTGTAAGAGTGGTTCATCATCCAAATAATACAAAATCTGGTCAGTGGTGGTCCTTTTCCATTGACAGGTGGGGTAGAGGGTGCCTGATAAAGTGTGCACTATAAAAAACTATGGTAAACAGATGGGCTGCAAACAGTCATTTTAAATCTTTAAAATGAGCCTACATGGTAGATGTACTTTTATAGGTATATATGGGATTTTAACTTAAAGGTATATTTTAATCATCACATCAGGTGACAGCACAAGATGTAAGGAAGGAGAACCCACTGCTAATTAAATTCCGAGCAAAGTTCTACCCAGAAGATGTGGCTGAAGAGCTGATCCAGGAAGCCACGCAGAGACTCTTCTTCTTGCAGGTCAAGGAGGGAATCCTGAATGATGACATTTACTGCCCCCCAGAGACTGCTGTGCTGCTAGCCTCCTACGCTGTGCAGACCAAACATGGAGACTACAATAGGGATTACCACGTGTCTGGATACCTTTGCCATGACAAATTGCTGCCTCAGAGGTGTTAGCTATAACTTCAGACTCTCTTAACATTACAGTAGTAATGCATAAGGTGTCTGTTTTGTGTATACATATATGTATACATGATGTTTAATGTTTTATACTTTATTTGGCCAGAGTCTTGGAGCAGCATAAACTGACTAAAGAGCAATGGGAGGAAAAGATCCGGGTATGGCATGAAAAACACAAGGGGCTGCCCAGGTATTTTGGATTAAATGCACTGTAAAACCCCACATGCCTCTTTACCAGAGGTGTCCAGTCTGATCTGCAAAGGGCCAGCATGACTAAAGGCTTGAATTCAAAACAAGCAGGTGCACACCTCTTTTGACTTTTTAGTCTTTTATTTTTATTCACCAGACAGCTGAACATGTAAGCTCCAGCTTTGATTAAATACAAAACATCTAACCATGCCAGCCCACCACGAAAAGGATTGGACATCCCTGGTCTGTGCTAGATTTTGTGCCTACTTTCTCAAATACTTGATTGCAGTATGCCTTTTTTTTCCAGCCCTAATATGCTCAACTCACCTCAGCTGTTATTACCGTCACTCTTGTTTGCCTCAGTATAAAAATGGTGATGCCTATTTACATATTTAATCACATAGTAAGTTTTTTACATTCAATTACATTAATTTCATAAGTTTTTAACATTGAACTGGCATTTTTTGTTCAAGATTTATTTAATAAATTACAATTATTATCATTGGTCGGTCATTATGCTTGGAGGAGAACACTAACTTGCCAGTTCTGCTACATCAACTGACAGATGCCTATGCTGGCAGCTGATGAATTGGAGGTAGAGGGGAAGATGGAAATTGTGCTCTCTTCATTTTTACCAGCCCTCTACCAATTTTTACCAAGTAGTTTACAGCATATAAAACAAACGAAATGATATTTCTACCCAAAATTACACCATTTAAACAGTTCGGTTCATATTACAGCTGTCTCTTCTCCAGCTCCTCGATTAGTTTCCCCTCATCCTTTCTGGCCAGTTTAAAAGTGTGTCAAATGAAAGAGTCTGGCTTAATAGCAGTAGCCAATTTTATTGAGGTGGAACATTTACACGATGTGAGGAGATGCATCAAAAATAAAAACAGGGTGTCCTTCATAAACAGTGCATCACAGCTAGTATAGACAGTTTTGTTGATTCAGTTTTGCCATTGCTCACGTTTTACAACACTATGCTCATTTTCATATGCTCATGTGCATTTTTCAGAGAGGAAGCTATGATTGAATATCTGAAGATTGCCCAAGATCTAGATATGTATGGGGTAAACTACTTTAGCATCAAGAACAAAAAAGGATCTGAGTTGTGGCTGGGAGTCGACGCTTTGGGACTGAACATTTATGAACGTTCAGACAAGTATGGCCACACTAGCAGTATACATCCTGTCTCCTGCTTTTTTCTGAGTACTGCTGGTAATGTGACTAATTTTTCTTAACAGGTTAACACCCAAGATTGGATTTCCATGGAGTGAGATCCGCAACATTTCTTTCAATGACAAGAAGTTTGTCATTAAACCAATTGACAAAAAGTCCCCAGTACGTAAAAATGAAAATATGAAAACATGTAACTGAATGTACTTGTATGTGACCAACCTGTGTTTTCACTACTTGTACTGAAAGATATTGATTAGTAAGGTACAGACTTTATGTGGTTTGTGAAACTGTGATGCACTGTTATCTTGTTGATCTTGATCTGACTGAGAAGAATCAATTGAACATTTTTCCATAAAAGTGGTAGATGGTGTCTCTGTTCCAAACACAGGACTTTGTGTTCTATGCGCCGCGCCTGCGCATTAATAAGCGTATCCTGGCTCTTTGCATGGGAAACCATGATCTGTACATGCGCCGCCGCAAGCCTGACACCATTGAGGTGCAACAGATGAAAGCCCAAGCCAGAGAAGAGAAGAACAAGAGGCAGCAAGAGAGGTGACAGCAGTAACAGAAAAGCTATATGATTCAATTCCACAAAGCGACAGAATATGGTCATAATGCTGAGAGTAATTTTTCTGTTTATGATCATAAAGTTGTATTAGGTGGCATTATAACCCCATATGCTACTTTGTATGTCCACGTAATTTAGTACCACAGAGGATAATGCTAAGTGGTTTCTTTCTTATTAAGTTACAGGAGTAAGAAATAGAAGTCTTGGGTTTGTGAATGTTAAGGGGTTAAGTACGATAGTTGCTTCATTTCTGTCCTTTCTGGTATGAAAATCAGTAGAAAGAATCTTCTTTAAAGCTGTTAATCCTTTCGTTTTGGTTTAGAGCATTGCTGGAAAATGAGAAAAAGAAGCGAGAAAATGCTGAGAGGGAGACTGAAAAGATTGCCAAGGAGACCATGGAGCTCATGGAGAGACTGAGACAAATTGAGGAGCAGACCAAGAAGGCTCAAGAGGGTTAGAAATTAGAACAGCAAAAGGCTTACCCCCCCAAATTAGTTTGCAATTTCTGAAATGTGAATTCATAATGTTGTGGGTGAAAAATGGCCTTTGTTATGTAGATCCAGTTGTGCTGTACTTGCTAAAGCAGAACTTGAAGAGCAGACCAAACGGGCACTGGAGCTGGAGAAGGAGAGGAAGTATGCCCAGGAGGAGGCGGAGAGGCTGGAAAAGGACCGCAAGCTGGCGGAGGAGGCTAAAGCTGCACTGCTCCAGCAGTCTGAGAATCAAATGAAAAACCAAGAGAATTTGGTACTAAACATCAGTGATTAAGATAATGTCTGATTTAGTGTCACTAAGTAGTGTCACAAATAAGTGACAGATTACAAGTGCCATGTATTATGCCAAAAATGTTATCTGATGCTTTATTTCCATCATCAAAGGCCACAGAGTTAGCAGTGCTGACATCCAAGATCTCTCTGTTGGAAGATGCCAAGAAGAAGAAGGAGGATGAGGCTAGAAAGTGGCAGAAAAGGGTAAGGATAACTTTGTTTAGCATGTGTTCAAAATAGCAAAATAACCCATAACCCAAGACTTACTCTCACTCTTACACTTTTCTCATATTCACAACTGAAAGACATGTTCAAGATAGGAAGAAGTTACAGGCGGGAGATATTTATTATACAACCCCATTTTTAAAAGAGCTGGAAAGCTCTTAACAATGTAAATAAAATGGAAATAACTGCAAATCATGAACATCCTTTTTAGGAAAATATACGCTTATTTGTTAATTTTATGCCAGCAACTTGAATTTTACAATTTGCCACATGTTTTCAATGGGTGACAGGTCTGGACTGCAGGCAGACCAGTGTAAAACTTCTTTGAACTCTTCTACTGTAGAGCCATGCTGTTGTAATATGTGCAAATGTAGTTTGGCAATGTCTTGCTGAAAAAGCAAAACCTTCCCTGAAAAAGACATAGTCTGGATGACAGCATGTGTAGCTCCAAAACCTGTATATCTTTTTAGCATTAATTGTGCCATTCAAATCCCATACTGGTACAAGTTACCTGTGAGCAAGGTACCGACCCCAAGCACTGCCTACGTCAGCTGCCCACTGCTCCTACATGGATGAGTCAAATGCAGAAGCCACAATTCGTTGTGGTACACTGTGTGCTGTGCTGTGGTCTGTTCACAATGAAAAATAATCACATCTCTCTAATTCACCTCCATACCATAAGAGATGCTGGCTTTTGAACTGTGCCCTAAAAAAGATGGTCCCTCTCCTCTTTAGCCTGGAGGAAATGCTGTCCATGATTTCTAAAAAGAATTTAAAATTTTTATCTTTGAGAACAGAGGACAGTTTTCCACATCTTAAATGGGCTCAGGCTGAGAGAAGTATTTCATATATATGTTTTTTTTTTTTGCATGTTAGAGTTTTGATTTGCATTTCTGCATTTGTGGATGCAGCAATGAACTGTGTTCACAGTTTTCAGAATTATTTCTGAGCCTATACAGTGATTTACACTAAAGAATTCTACCTGTTTTTAATGCAGTGGTGCTTTAAAATGTGAAGATCACAGCCATGCAATACTGGTTTTTGGCCTTGCCCCTTGTGTACAGAAATTGATCTGGATTCTCTGAATCTTTGTCCCATGCACCTTCTTTACTTCCAATACAGTACCAATGCCAGAGCGTTGGATTTCTGCCCATACCAACATCATTCCAATACTTTCTTAATGATGGCTAATTAGCCAGCTAAAACACCTCACTCAGATGGAGAACAAACAAATACTTTCCCAGTATATAGTCCACAGCTGGTGATGAAAGACTACCACTCTCTATTATAATGGCAGTATTATTATTTTACTGCCACTCTTTATTATTGTAAGAAAGTATGCCTTAAAGTACAGCTTTGTGCAAATCACATGCAGCTAAACACACACTTACTAGCACACACACACACACACACACACACACTCACACACGTAACAAGCACCCAACATATCAGCAAACTGAAGCGAAACATTATGCATATTTAGCTGGAAGGCTAACTAAATTGGCCTTCAGGAATGTGTGTACATGCTGAAGCTGATTGTGGCACACAAAGCTCCAACTTGTACATATAAGCTTTTTTGTTTTTTTAATCTGCTGACTTTCTTCAGTGCTTACATTTAGGGAGCAAGGGGCAGCATCTATGAAGCTGAAGTTTTAATTATTTGTTCCACCTCAAATGCAGTAGCAGTCCCAGTGCTGTGTGGGCACCGGAGTGTCACAGCTGCACAATTTATGGTGGAACAAAAGAATTGAAAGCTAACTTCAGCCTCCCCTAAACTGAGTAAAAGCCATATATTACATAGAGTTAAATAATAGAGAGGATGTTCTTTTAGTCATCCATGTAAAATCAAAGGCTTGTGCTATGTGTTTAGAGTGAAAAAAGCAAATGCTTTTGCATGTTGCATCTGTTTAGTTTATTGCTTTTAGGATTTGAAGGAGCATTCAGACCCAGAAATGGCTATTGCACCACACATAATGCAAGACATCAGAAGAGCTAACTCACATCCTCATGCAACAAACTCGCTACTACTGTTGTAATCAAGTATGTTTTCTCCCCTCCAAAATCCAGTTCCATGATCTGAGTCATTATCAGCCTGATAGTGATGCCATGAATCACATGAACCCCTGGTGAAGCCCTTTCTATCCCAATCATGTTAATGGCCTGTTGCCAATTAACCTGAATAATTGTGACTTGTCCCACCAGGTGGTTTCTAGAAACACACAACTTTTCCAGTCCAACCTTTTCAACTTTTTTAAATGTGTGGCATTAAATTAAAAAAAGCATATATTTTTCATAAAGCAATACAATTTCTCAGTTTCAGCATTTAAAATGTTGTTTGTTTTAAATATATTCTAGTTTAAATTGGATATTGTTTTATTGTTTACAAATAATCATATTGTTATATACATTTGTAAAATGTTTTATCACAATAATATTTAATAGTGTGGGTATTGTCTAGAGGTGAGAGTTGCTGCAGGGCCAACAATATAATACCACAATATTTGAGCTACAATAAGATTTTACTGTTATACTTAATATATAACTTATAACATATTGCAATACATTGATGTTTTTTACTTTCAAGCATTCTCCAAAAAATCTTTTGTTTTATCTGTTGACGTTTGTGATGTTCAAAAAAGTGGCCTTTAAGCCACAGTCATTTGCACTATACATTTGCTGTTTGTGTTACCTTGCAAAATGGGTGGAAGGTGAATAAATAAAATCCTCCATGCTGGTGAACATAGTAGCTAGCTAACAACTAACCATACACTGCATGACACAAAGTTGAATCTAATTATATCAGAATATGTGATTACATGTGGATTAGATATTGGATAGAATTAAAAAAAAAAGACATGGTTGGCTGCACTAGGATGACTTGAAGCTAACACTGCAGTTAGCAAGCTGGCTAACCTACCTACCACAAAGTAAAAATAATACAGATGCCTGAATGGCTGTATATAATGCAGTCTCTCTGTAATGTGTTTATTGTCTAGTCAAGGATTGAACTTCATAAAGGGACACTGGTTCCCTCCAATTTAGATCTTTTTTTGCCACTATATGAAGAGCCTCCCCCTCAGAGATCAGCTCAGCGAAACCAGTAGCACATTTTATTAGCGTTTCAAAATTGAATGCAAATATTCTGCTCCAGAAGGTATTCTGCGCCACACAGGTAATGTAAATTTTTTTGTAAAATGTTGATGGCAAATGCAAATGTGACTGGGCCTCTACATTCACATATTTAGCAGACAATAAATAAATAAATAAATGTGCTCATATAGCTCTTGACAATGTTTTTGAAAAAGTTAACCTATTTGTGTGCAGCATCTTTTTCAAATTTCTAACAGAAAAATAAATAGCATTTTAAAAGCATAACATTTTACCTGCTATGAAAATATATTGTACATATATGTATATATACATTTTGCAATATTGGCTACCCTTGGTAGAAGTATTACTTTATTTCTGAACAGGCTGTCATGGTCGAGGTGGATCTGGAGAAGACGAAAGAAGTGTTAAAGACTAAAGTAGTGGGGGTCCACATCCAAGCAGCGTCCCATCCAGAAAATGACCATGATGAGAATGATGAGAGCAGCGCTGAGGCTAGTGCTGAGCTCACATCTGCGGGAACGTATCAGGATCGCAGTGAGGAGCAGCGCATGACAGAGACGGAAAAGAACGAACATCTGCAGAAACGTCTGCTGGTTAGTATGGGAATGGGTGACTGCTTGCAAGAAAGCAAAGGGGATTACCAAAGACAGATGATTGTGAATGTTGTTACTAAAAAATGTATTGGCCAATTTATCATGAAATGTTAAGAGAATGTAAAGGAAAGCTTTAATTTTCAAATTTTCTGACAAATATGTTCTTATGACACTGTTCTTGTGAGATTCTTATGAAAAAAAGTATTTGATGAATACAAATGCAATTCAATTAACTTCTGTATAATACGTTTTTTAAATGCTTGGCTGCATCAAAACCGCTTTAAAGCAAGTGCATTGTGTCAGCGATGTTGTGAGGAATACCTATTATAAATATCAGGGATATTTAGCATGACAGAATAATGAATGAGGAAACCGTATGTAGACAAGTGTGATGAATAAATGCTTTCTGACACACTTTATCTTGAATAATCTTGAGAACAGTAATTGCATTTGTAAAGTTTTTAATTGCATTGTTTTGTGCCTGTTTTTGTTAAAACAATAACAAGCTGTCTGGTTTAATAAGTTGTAGGACCTCACATGAAATCCTCCTTGTGTGTTCCCAGGCTCTGAGTTCAGAATTGGCTGATGCCCGTGATGACAGCAAGAAGACAGAGAATGACCTGATTCACGCAGAGAATGTGCGATTAGGCAGGGACAAATACAAGACTTTGCGTCAAATCCGCCAAGGAAACACAAAGCAGCGCATTGACGAGTTTGAATCCATGTGATTTTTTTTTTGTAATGAAAACCTTGTTCAGGCATTCACTCAGTCTCTGTGTTTAGATAATAATTAAAAGTAGTTGAGAAGTAGATTAAAATGTTTCTCCAACTATATAACAGAGCACTCTGAGTAGTTACTCGCTTTAATGAGGGCACACTAACTGAATGATTATGAAAAATAAATATGAATTCTAGAATGATAAGGGCTGACTTCCTTACATGTGAAACCCTTTGCCTGGATTATCACCTTTATGAAACAGAATATGAAAACACATATCCAGGGCTAGGCTTAATCCATGTCCAAGAAAACGATGCCTTCTGTGAGGTATAAGCAGATACTAACAAAATGTGTATATTTATAACTTATTAGAATGGCACAAAAAAATGGCACTAAAAACAATCAAATGTAGACCTTCATGCTAAGATTACAATGATCAAATAATCATATAATATTGATTAAATAAAAGTGATTTTGGAGTGCACTTAAATTCTGTGGTTTATTTATAGCAGTTCACAAAATATTATTAGGTGTAATGTGACACTGCTGTTTCAAATGCATCATCGTAATCTGATGAGGGGTTTAAAGACATTGTGTTCCAACAGGATTAGACATCTGACCTACTTTATGTAACATTTTCAGCTACATATTACAAGAACCAGATTTCTTATAACAGACAGCACCCAACTCTGGAAATATCTTTTCAATTAGGTGAAAAAACTAAATAAATCAGGTTGGCTACAATTCAACAGTAAATTTTACATTCACTTACTTGCCACTTTATTAGCTACATTTACCTAGTATCTACACTGATTGTCCATTTAATCAGCTTCACTAAGCATACAGGTGCACTATTTCTCAAACCCAAGGTCACTTTAGGCACACACAAAAAATAAGGAGGAAAGAGAGGAAGAAAAGAAGTCATGAAAGACAAAGGTTTTTAACTCAGGTTTAAAAGTGGGAAAAGATGTGCAGTCACAAAGAGATAGTGGAAGAGAGTTCCAAAGTTTGGGGGCAGTAGCACTGAAAGACCTGCCACCCATAGAGGTAAGACAGGTATGGGGGATTGTCAGGAGGTTAGTGCTAGATGACCTGAGGGAGCAAGAAGGGGTGTAGGGCACAAGAAAATCACTAAGATACGGAGGAGCAAGTGTGAGAAGTAAAAAGTGTGAAGTAGTATTTTATATTTCATACGGGATTGAATCAGGAGCCAGTGTAATTGGAAGAGAATGGGAGTGAGCTGGGATGAGTTAGAGATAGTCCATTAGTTTTCCCTGTATCATTTGTCAGCTCCCTGTTAATCAATAGGTAAATGATTGTTACAAGCAGTTATAAGCTCCAAATGTCTGTGCACAGCTACTATACTCTACAGCTGTCCATGCTAGCTTGGTGGTATTACATTAAACACCATGGATGTATAAATCCATTTTCTGAGTTGCTTATCCTAACCAGGGTCACAGGGGGTGCTGGAGCTCATTAAGTAAAAAAAGCAGAGAACAGATCACCGGTCTATTGCAAGGAAGACACAGACAAAAACACACATGCACATAGCCACACATAGTGGCATTTTAGCACCTCCAGTCCACCTGACGTACCTGTCTTTGGACTGAAGGAGGAAACCAGAGAACCCAGCTGACATATATATATAGGTTTTCATTGTCTTGGGAGACTTCAACATGGCCTAAGCAGCATCACAGACTACAAAGGGAAACGCAACATCATCCAGCCTACTGCAACATTGCCAGAGGAGCTCAACACCTTCTTCGCTCGGTTTGATGCAGCCAACACAGCACCAGCTGAGTGCCCACACATAGGTGGATAAGCTGGCACACTGACCCTAGAAACAGCTGATGTGAGGCAGTCCTTCAGAAAGATCAACCCCCACAATGCCCCAGGGCCAGATGGCATCCAAAGACGTGTTCTCAGGGAGTGTGCTGACCAACTGGCAGAGGTGTCTAACATCTTTAACCTCTCCCTCAAACTGTCTATCATCCCCACCTCCTTTAAAGCATTCATTATCATACCTGTCCCCAAGAAACAGGTGACCTCAGACTTAAATGACTTCCATCCTGTCACACTAACATCTGTCATCATGAAGTGCTTTGAGCAGTTAGTCAAAAATTCAATCTGCTCCTCCCTTACTGACACCTTGGACTCTCTGCAATTTGCTTACAGATCAAACAGAGCCACAGAGGATGCCATCGCCTTGGCAACACACAAATCACTCACCCACCTGGACAAGGGGAAGCCTTATATGAGAATGCTGTTCATTGACTACAGCTCAGCATTCAACACCCTCATCCTCTCAAAACTCATTAGCAAGCT
>JBBPDA010000034.1:21744585-21769339 GCA_037974385.1 Arnoldichthys spilopterus
AAGGCAGGGTACACCCAGGACAGGAGGCCAACCCATCGCAGGGCAACACACAGACAGACAACCGTTCATACACACATACACACCTATGGGCAATTTTCCAATCCAATTAACCTACTGCAAGCCTTTGGACAGTGGGAGGACACCGGAGCACCCGGAGGAAACCCACTTTTCTGTTTTCACTTTTGCCTTAATATTTCAGTGTTAAAACGGTAAAACATTTAAAGGATCTTAATGAGAGGTTAAACAAACAAGCTGTTTGTCCTTGTATTTGATTTGTTGTATTTTATTCTGTTTGCACTTAGGGTAGATGATAGCCAGTGAAAAAAAAAATATCAACACATAAATTGTGCCGAGAAGGGCATTAAAGCCTGAAAGGCTTGCTGACTCACCTCCCTTACTATAAATAAAATCATGGGCAGAAAGATTTTACTTTTTATCAAAGCAGGGGACCACAATTGTTTAATACTTTCCCAAAAATTTACCTTTCACATCATTTTTGTATTAGGTTTTGCATACTATTTGCATACCTTACCACTAATATACACTTTTATTTTATGATCCCCTTATCCATGGCTATAGGACGAACTGAAAAGAAAATGGTAAGAATCAAAATAACTACAAAAGGCAAACATGTATATGTATAAACAATGTATGCACATGTGGAATTATAAGGAATGTATTCCACAGACTGGAAATTATGCCTAAATGCATGCTGTGTTACACTTTGTTTCATTACATGCCAGAGTACCTCTATCAATGGCATAATAACATCTGGTGTTATCGTCAATAAATCAGTGTTTAAAAACCTTTGAAAAATATTTCACAACTGTCATACGTGAAATGAAATATACTTTGTTTACAAATATGTAAACCTAGTGGATCTTTTCAGTGTTTCACCAGTATAACCTTGAAGGTCTCCAAGCTTAGCTAATAATTTCCATTTATGAACACATACACCATTTTGCAGTACCTTCATTAAGCACTGTAGGCCCCTCTAGTGGTCTGAACATTCTCTGAAACCACTGGCCATATTTTCAACATAAACTATATAGCATGTGTTTGTGCATTACACTGTATGTTACAATTCATTAAAGATAGTATGTCTGGCATAATAATGCATTTCCACATACCTTTGTTTCCCTGTTAAACTACTGTTGGTGTTTATCTGTCAAACCAATCTGTGCAATTTTCTGCCACATTGCTTTCCCCTTGTTAGATATGACCTTTTCCTCAAATGCCTTTAAAACTTATGTCATGTTTTTTTTATATGGATGGATTAAGCTATACAAGAACAGCTTATAAATGCTTTGCTCTTATGGTTCTGCATCTACCGGCCAAATTATTTATACATCCTCACAATATTTTCTTCACTCTAGCAATTTTACACTCTCTCTCTCTCTCTCTCTCTCTCCCTCTCTCTCTCTCTCTCTCTCTCTCTCTCTCTCTCTCTCTCTCTATATATATATATATATATATATATGTGTGTGTGTGTGTGTTTGTATTATTTATTTATACTTATGTTAAAGTTTTTAAAGACTTTCCAACAAACAGAAAAGTCTGAGATTCTGAGTCTGTTGGATAACATTGAAAGAGTTCCTTCTAAAAGCATTCTATTTTTTCATCTTTGACTGCAAAAGGCAACTGTAAAAAGCCATCTGTATAAAATACAGGTTACGTGACAGTGGAGCTTGTATCACCCAAAATTGTCTCTCAGCAAGAGTTTTGTCTTCATAAATTAAACAGCAGAGAACAGCTGAGAGCAGACTGGAAAAACCTTATTTTGAAATCCGTTCTTTTCATCAATCCAGCACATGTGGTCCACTTTACCAGCATAAAAAGTATTGAGCTGATAAAAAATGTATTTGCCAAAGTACACAATTGAAGCTGTTTCAGTTGCTTTCGTATGTGTATTTACCAAAGCCATTTGCACATTAATATTGCATTCTGCAGCTTAGCATTACTGCAGGAGTGTATGAAAAACTCAAAAGTTTTTATCTTATGGATTTTGTGCAACTTTCATTGTATCTTCACTTTAGGCATTTCATTCACTACTAAAGCAAATGGGTTCAACAGAATAAAAACTATTTAAAAACTATTTCCAGTTTCACCAAACTAATAAATATGGCACGTTTGGAAGGTGATTCACTAATTGAATCAGTTACATTAGAGTATATTCAGCACACAGTGATACCATCAAGCTTTCAGAATCCAATTAAACCCATTATACCTACCTAACCACCCAAAACTCTGCACCTTTAAAAGCCTATTCAATGCAATACCAATCTCACAAAAAAGGTATAACCTATCACTGGCTTGTCGTTTAAGGAACACGAAAGAACGGCTAATGGAAGCACTATTATCCAAGCACAAGTCCATTAACAAGCAATTAACTCCTTATTAATATTTTACCCGACAGACTCTCATCTTTTCTTGTTTAATGGGGGCCCTTTTTTCCTCCCTTCCTTACCCCACCCCACCAAAGTATTTCAACATGATCTGCTTTTAAGGAGAACATAAAGAGCCGCACTGTAATGGGCTGGAAGTGGTAATGCAACCTGATAGCCGCATCAGCTCCCTCCAGCTGCTCAGGCCTTGGCGGGCCGCAAAAAGAGTGAGTACAGATAGGAGCAGCGAGCGGGGGCATTCCCAGCCAAAAAAGCCCTCCATTATGTAGGCGCTCTCCAGAATGTGCGCATTTGTCCTCACTTTCATTTATCATCCTCTTTTCTTTCCTACAACCACCACCACCTCCTCTGAGAGTATTTTGAACTGCATTCTTTTTTGTGTGTTGTTAACTTTTTGTCCCACTCTCTAAAATATGATGGTAATGGAGAAACGAAAGCAATAGTTTTTCAGCAGAGGCCTTCTTTCAGTACCTCCAAATCTTTTAATTGATAGTGGAGGGAGGAGGGGGAAGGAAAGAAAAGACAAATGTGCTACAGTTCACATTTGCAGTATGCCTCATGCATCAATATTTAATTCTGCTTTCAATTAATGTTTATTTGTGCTTTGATTCTATGTAATACAGTATGGTGTGGAGCCAATAAGTTCATAATTGTCCCTTTATTCCATATAGATCTTATGCTTTTTTATTAACAACTGGAGTATCAGTTCTGTTACTGGACCAAAAAATGAGGTGACAGTGGAGTAACTGTGTCAGGCTTCCTCCACTAGGGGTAGCCATGATCCAAACTTCTAAACTGAACCTTGGGCAGCTATATTTCACGGAACAAAAAAGCTGTGTTTCCTTTAATTTCCCCAAACACCATGCACTCTCCTCTTCACTTCCCATTGATATTAAATACATATAAACATGAGCAGTGTGTAATATATCTATTTCAGACTCTGTGTTGATATGCAATGGACAATGGAGTATTTTAATGTGTGCATGCATGTTTATATTTATGAGACAGGTCTATTAGTGCCATGTACGAGAGAAACAAACCTGACCTTTTGAAGCCCACTGAACTTTTTCATTGTGTGAGCATGAATCATCCACAATGTTGTGAACGGATGCTGCTTAGACTTTTCTCAGCATACCAATAAGTACTGCCCTTAATGGCAACATACACTGTTGTTTATTTGTATACATAATATATAAAGGTTTTTCATTTTTTATTCCTAAAAACAGGAAGATTTCCATATTCTCTACATGGATTTTGTCCTGAATTGAGTTAAATTACATGGTCAGTAGAAGTTTCCTTTGATAATGGCCCAACAGTTTGCATTTTATTTTGACTGTGACTAGATCAGAGGCAGCAATAATTACTTAATTAAATCTTATTACTCTTTTTTTTTTAAGTGAGCAATCATTAACTGATAATGTGCATGCTCATAATGCATAGTATACTTACAATATGTCAGACCATGTTTTTTAGTTCATTGCAAATCTTGAACCATAGAGAAATATTTGCATCCCCAAAGATCCTCCTCACTGTGTTAAGGAGGCTGGGTCCTCTTCCAAACATGTGTCGTCTTCAGGGCAACTACAGCTCTGGTGTTTTAAAACTAACTAAATGTTGATATAAGATTTTTCAGGCATGTAGCTACTGTTTTACAGTTTTTGTCTGATATATAAAGATTAACGTTTTTCTTTGATGACAAGTAAGGGAATGTGGGCCCTGGGTCACCTCATATTTTTACCGCAGTGAAATAACATTTTATGGGTTTAGGAGTTTGTAATCACTCAGTGAGTCTTAAAAAAAGTAAGGCATACAAACCCAATTTCCAGAAAAGCTTGCATTTTAAATAAAATGCAGTAAAAACAAGAATGTGTGATTTGTTAATTATCTAGAACTTATGTCTAACTGATATTTCCAAAGTTTTCACAGATGAATTTAAATGCATTTTACAAATATGAACACATTTGAAATTTGATGCTTATTAAATTGCCTTTTTTAATTACACTTTTGTTTAATTGTTTGGGAACTGAGGAGAACCTTCTATGCTTGCAGAGACTAAGCCTTTGGTAGACGTGATGTGTCAAAATGTGTCAAAAATGTTTCACTCTCATTTTGCTCAGTCATTCTAAATGTTTTGATATTTACAAAATAAATGTAGCTTGTTCAGTGAAAACACTGAAAATGTTTTCTTTAAACTTATAAGTTAAATAAAGGTTTAAGAGAGTTAACAAATCAGACATCCTTATTTTTATTGCATTTTACAAAAAAAAAAAAACTTTCTGGAAACTTTTCTCTTCAGTTGCATTTTGTGCTTATACATTTCTAGGGCTGCCAATAATTGTAACATGGCTTTGTTAAATTATTAAGTGAAACACATATTGTTGTATGTATGGTGGCATATACTTATTAAATGGTTTTTGATGTACAGTTTAAAGTACTTTACAAGACATTGCATAGTTTATCTTCCAATAAGTCAAGGGATGACACACTCGATTTGTCTACAAAAAGCTGCCTACAGTGAATAGAGAGAAGGGTTGGTTTTTTTCCCACTCGATGGTTGACTTGGTCGATGTGTTTGCAAACTACACAGACACTGGTCCATTGATGACACGGAGGTCAAAAGCTGACCTTGACTTTTAAAACTGTTGACAGTGTAACAAATACAGTCTACACAGAGTGTTCTTCTGCTTCCTGGTTGGCTGGCAACAAACACAGATAGAGCAGCCACAAACAGATAACTACATGAACAGTTGAGTCCAAGGCCAACCAAGGCTGCCCCAGTCTCACTATTGTAACATTTGGGCAGCCATGGACTAACTAGCCATAAGACATTTAATTTAAATATTATGTTTCTAATTTGTTCATTCATAAAGAATAAAGACAAATCCTTGTTGCTCTGTAAGCTTTCACTCACATTTCGAAAGCAACAGGGAAATGAATATTATTACATAATTGGTATTACTTTCCAATTACAGCCTAATTAGTAGCATGCAATTTCACAATCACAATGCTATATCAAACCATTATCAGTACGCTGGGTGATTCTGTGAAATCTTGTGCTTAGCTGTTGATCCCATGGTGGACCTCTGCATACACTTCACAAGTTCACTAGCTCTCAATGATATACATCAGGGCGGCACGGTGGTGCAGTGGTTAGCACTGTCACCTCACAGTGAGAAGGTCCTGGGTTTGATCCTCGGGTTGGCCACAGGTGCCTTTCTGTGCGGAGTTTGGTGACATAAAACACGAAAGTGCAAAGAAAGTTCCAACAATAACATGCCTGCATTACAGCTGACCTTGGGGCAAATTTTAAATGGAGTAAAAATGGAGACAGAGTCTCTGAATGTATTGCTGATGAGATGCTAGGTAAGACAGAGTTATGTCCTCAGCACAGGTTTTTGAGCTCTGTGCAATGCAATGTTGTTGATATGTGATATTATACTACATAGTATACTACATAGTAATATTACTGCATAGTTTTATTTGACAACTGCTTGGAAGAAAGACCACTGAATCATATCTTTGGGGCAGGTAATGCGATATTCAGGTGTCATCAACTAAACTAATGATGCCACATTTTATATTTATCTCTAATTTTGATATTAACATCTCAAAATGAAAAAGGGCTACAAATTGAAGAAAGTCTTTAACAAAGAAAAAAAAAGGTTAAACAAATGAAAGTCATTTAAGGAAATTCATGTGAAAACACAGAAAAATTTTTTTATAATGCTGCTGTTTTCGATTTGTAGGTATTTCCTTCATCTGTGCCTGGAAAACAGAAAACTATAAAAAATGTTTACGTAGTTTCTTAAATTGTTCTTTGTATGGCTCTAGGAACAACACATAATTTTTGAAGAATCATTACACTATATAGAAAGCAAGGGTGGATCTTGAAAACACTGGATGAATGCAGTTGATGTCCCAAAACATTCTTTTGTTTTTGCCCAACAATATCATCATGGCTATAATGCAAGGTCACAATGATAGATGAACAGCTATTTCTAGTAGAAAAAATAATAAATAAAATTTAAGATCCAAGGCTATTCATAAAAAAATAGGGTCGTAGCCTTTCAGGCCTTACAATGCCCTCTGGTGGAGAATTTCAAATGATAAAAAGGTTTGCCATGTTCACACACCATTTGCAAAAATTAAACATTGAACTTTCTAAAAACATTTATTCAAAAGTTTTTTTAGGTAACCAAAAGTAGATGTTGTGTTGCATCACTCCAAAGAAGCTTTTTTGGCACTTTTAGGACTGTTTGTAGATAATCTTTTATGGAGGACAATTTCAAGATCAGGGCTTATGAGAGTAACAGTAAAGGTATGGGCATAAAATGTAATACACAATGGCGTAAGGGCCAAATGTATGCCTCCTTCACCACTAATTTGTTGCTCAGGAAGTGCCATGTTGCATTTCATTGTTTCAATCCACTGTTACAGGACCTTGTGGGAGAACTTCAGGGTTCAGCCAGAACATTAGATGACCCACCTGACCCATGGTTATCTATTGACATGCTGTCACACTGTCCTATGGAAAGGCAGGTAGGGGGTAGACGTCCTGATTTGTCTGCTGACTCCTGATATGATTTTTTATTGTTAGCCTTTTCCTCTTCGTCTTTTTAAGAAGGAGAAGGAAATTCACAGCAGTGCCGTGGCTTTCAGCCAAGCCTTCTTGAGCAAAAAAGGATGATATTGTCCTTGGTCAGCAGGCAGTTCCCATGAGAGGAAGGGAGATTCTGAACTTTCGCCTTGCTGGCGGTGTGTGCGTGCATGTGTGAATGTGTGTATAAAGTGTTTTCATACATTTTTAGGACAAAAATATCTTGCATATGTTGCAAAAAATAAGAAAGGCAAAAATAAACAAAATGGCCCTTATGTTGTAATCAATCTTTTTTAACAAAAGCTACTATATTTAGATGATGGTTAGGGTTAGAGCCTAATTACATCTGATAGTCATGTATGGATCTACACCTTGACATTGTATAAAATGCACGTTTGTGTGTGTGCATAGGAGGGGTATATATACAGTAAATATGTGAACCTTTGCTTTTAGTATCTGTTGTGACTTCTTTGTGCAGCAATAACTGCAACTAAAAGTTTCCTGCACATTGGCTTTGACAAACTTTAGCGCTTCCTTCATAAGGAACATCTCAAGTCTTGCAGTATTTTTCTAATGGTGAACTTATAAACATTAGTATTGGCTAGGGTGAGAGAGGCTTAGAAGTTACCCTGGGTTCATTTGTGATCTCATGGACTGTTAAAATTCTTGCTCTCTGAGTGATCTTTGTTGGTCAAGTACCCCATTGTGGAGGGTAACAATTGTCTTAATTTTACATTATCTGTCGATTGGTAGAGTCCAAAATCTTTAGAAAGGATTTTTATACCTTGCGAGTCTGATGAATGCCTAGAACTCTTTTTCTGAGATCTCCTTTGTTTGTGAGATCACAAACATGAGTTCTGAAGAACAGATAGATCCCTGTTTTTTATACAGAACAGGGTGCCTACTCATTTGATTGCTATCCCACTAGTTGAAAACACAAATTGGCATTTTCTTAATCACCTTTGAGATTTGTAATATTATATATTTTTTCTCAATAAATAAATGACCATGTTTAATATTTTTTTTGTCTCATTTGTTTAATCTGTCTGTCTTTATCTACTTTAAGGACTTGTGTTAAAATCAATTATGTTTTAGGTCATATTTATGCAGACATATACATATTTCTAAAGGATTCACAAACATTCAAGCACCACTGTATATTTGAGTTCAGACAGGTCCCAGCTGGAACAGGGTGAAACAATGAAGCCAAAAGAAGGCTGTTGTGTTTCTTGTTAAGTGAGGGTGAATGCAGCAAAACTGTCATTTAAAGTAGCCACTCTTAAATTAATTGCAATCCCAGGAACTTTAACAGCTATTGAAAATAACTTGGCTTGCTCTGGCCCACAGATGAGCCAAGTGAGGTCATAGGACAGCTTGTTTGATATAATGTATCTTTGACAGCTCTCAGTGGATGAGATTGTTTTACGGGAAAGTGTGTCATGGGTCAAATTACTGAATTATTAATGGATCTGCAATATAACAATTGGCCTTCCTCCACAGTAAATCAAATACGATACTGGCATCTCAAAATACAATCGAATACTGCTATTTTAAGAGAAACGCCAAGGTAAAAATCGCTGACATATATGGTGAAAGGTTTTTTTTTATTCATAATGACCTTTTTAACTTTGGCAGAAGAGCATTATCAGCAAATTTCCTGCAGTCCTGTCGAACAAAGTGAAATAGGGCATGAACTTTAAAAATTGAATTCACAGGCCACACAATAAGGACTTGACATTTTCTTCCACTTCCTGTGAGACTAAACCTCACCTGCATTGAGAATTGAGACAGGTGCATTTTTACTGTCATCATAAAATTATGTGGTTGCAATAAACTGAAGGGTGAGGGACTGTTATGTCTTTATAAGCTCTTAAAAAGGAGGCTCTTGTTTGCTAGATGTTTGCCGTACAATAACATTAAAACTCTCAGCAGACATGAACAGCTAATGAATGGGGTCTTTTGTTGCTTTTAAATAACTCAAATTAATCTTGTCAAGCAACATACAAAGCATAAAACCAGCAATGGATCTTTTTGTCTGCACATGAACGTTTGCCAGAAAATAAAGAATACTGAAATCCACATTTTACTCAGTCTCTTTATGCCCTTTTTCCCATAGACAACAGTATGTAAATTTGTGTTTTTGCAATGGCGCAATGATGGATTGTTTAAATGGGCTCCTGATGAAGTTGCACTCAGCTTGAGAAGAACCATGTAATGACACCTCCCGACCTTCTAGGTTCTCAAATATTTTGGTCAAATGTATTCTATGTCTTAGTGCCAAAATACACAACTTTTGAAATTTCACAAACATACCATGCTGCACTCTTGGCTAACGGTTTCTCTGAGGACGTTCAAATTAAACAAGCCTGTTAATACAGCTGTTGAAATAGCCTGTCCACAGGGGAACATTTGTTCCTATTTCCACTGTTATTCTTTCATCTGTACAAGCCTCATAATTCTTTCATTTTCCTTTTCAAAAGGAGGAAAGCAGAAAGACGGAGGGGAAGTAACGATTAATGCAGACCTGCTCGACTGTAACTATCCTGAAATGGATTTCCTTCAATGGATAAACAAAGACATACATTCTAACAGTCTGCAACTGTGTTGACATACTAAAACCTCTAATGGACTCAGAAATGTTTACATCATCCTTGACTCATTCAGAGTCTCTAATCTCATATCACATGCATAAATATGGTTGAACGAACACAGAAATAAATAAAGGAAGACATATTTACTCTTTGCTTCGTTTTTAATTAGCCTTATACGTAATTATGTTTTGGAATGCGGATGGAGCCCAATCAAATGAGACAATTGTCATCATTTAGCCCCACAATTCTTAAATAAACACATCTGGCAGGACGCAGCTCTGGTTTCTGCATTGTGCTGATTGCAATTTTCTCCTCGGTCTCAAAGTCATGCAATACCACGCAACAAGAAATGTAGCACTAAGCAGTTTATGAAAGTTGAATATTTCAAGGCTACAGCATATATCTGGAGTTAAATGTTAGCTTAGGACAAATGTAGGACAGTGAGTCTAACCAGAAATAACCTTGCTAGTTGGTTGTGGTAAATAGGGCAGTATATGGTGCAGGCCAAAATATAAAATAAAGCAATGATTTTAAAGATTTATTTAAAACATAATAGAGTCTTTTAACCAAACAGTATGGCATTGTCTAAACACAAACAACTGCATTATTCCAATTTTTAATATTTATTTTCAAATTAGCTATGCCATAACAATATACCTGTGCTGAAACCTTCATCCTAGGGTACAAATTGTAATAAATAGTGATATATGATTAGCAATGTTGACTATTATTTGATCAGCTGCAATCATTACAAAATCATCACAAGTCATCTTAAATCAGAAACCACTATTAAAAAAAATAACTAACTTAGTGTTAGCTAGAATCCCTTTCTGACAGAGTGCGGCCCAATGATGTTCAGCAGTATCTGTTAGTATTTCCGTTCCCAATGTGCAACCTTGAGGAAATTGCAAATGGACACAAGTAGAGTATGGCTAGTCCTGGGTTAAGATTAGTAATGTGCTATCCAGTATTGTAGTACTTTTAGGTCAAAATTGTCCGGGACCAGGAACACTTTTACTGGGCAGTCGAGCAGTGGAACTGTGTTCTCCTGAGTAAAGGGGCACCATCTAACAACTTTGGGATGAGTTGAAATGGCATTTGTGATTCAGAACTAATTATCCTAAACTCACTAATGCTCTTGTTGTAAAACACAATCAGATCCTCACAGCAATGTTCCAAGATCTATAAATTTACCCCAGAATAGTTGAGGCTGTAACATAAGGGACACATGTAAGGTGTCTGGGAGCACAGTGTTAAATGGTAAAAAAACAAGACAAAATTATAATGTATATTTTGTATATATTATAAATATCCGAAAATAACCAAATGTGTCCATAAAAACCTTTAGCTTTTGGTGACGTCTTAAGAAGGTAAGATTCTGACTAGTTAAGTGAACAAATGGACAAACTTACTAGCTCAAACACGCTTGCTTGCTTGGTTTTGCTTGCTAGTTTTGCTTGGTCTTTAGCTTTGTCTTGGTACGTTTGTCCAGTTCGAACACAGAGACAGAAAACCCAGTTTTGTTAAAACTGTACAAGTAGGACAAGCCATTTCAGCCTTATTATTGGTGATATAATTTTAGATTAGCACTGGCCAGTTTACATGAAAGGAGTAATGTTAATATAAACATTATACATAGGCTAGAAATAATTTTATATATTATACACTCTGTAAAATTGGATGATTCAAGACCATATGTGTGTGTTCATAATTTTACTTAAAGACATTGTTCTTTTCCCTATTTGTTTTTCTGAGCATGCTTTGTTGTCTGAAGTTCCTTTGATATAGGACAGTTTTACTATTGCTGTATGTAAACCAGTTAACATATTCCAAACAATCAAGCTGATAGTCTTCAGTTTCTTCATATAAATACATTAAGTGTGTCAGCAGCATTTCGGAATGCAATGCACCAACTTCATCACTCTTTTGTAATGCAACATTTGCTTTGTGTTCTTTTTGTTCACCCCTTTACAAAACTACACATATACATTTTTCAGAGCATTGTAGTTTTGTCAGAGCAGACAGAAGTGCACCTAAGGGATCCAACACACCAGCGCATATACCTGCTGACTATTAGAAACAGAGATGCTAGGGCTCTCTAAACATCACCTAGAGTATATCAACATTCAATTTCATCCCTTTAAAAAGCAGGCCCCCATCTGAGGTTCAGTTTCCCCACTTTGATGTGTGAAGAAGGAAAGAAACTCGTCCGACTCACCACCCCCCTGGCGTGTTCAAAGGAAGCTGGGAGTGTGGAGCATTTAAAAACTATATTAAAACATGAGCTTGGCCAGCCACCAGTGCGGGAAAACGCTGTTCCTCGAGATCAACAAGATTCATACCTTTGAACTGAAATCATCAGGGGGGAGCTCAAATTTTCACAAGTGCTCCGGAGCAGAAAAGCGTCATCTCTGGCAGTACTCCAGACGCCCATTTTCATAAGCGCTCCAGAGATGCAGCTGAAGATGGCACCATATAATATTACATCCTGACAGTAAATAATCCCCATCATAAAGGGTTATTAAAATATTACAAGAGCACGTCCCCGGGTCTTGTTAAAAGAACGCTTCTATTCTCACGCTGAAGATAAAAGCAGGCCGGAAAAAAGGCAGACCTTCACCACAAATCAATACTGTAATGCTTCTTTTAAATAGTCCATTTTGGCAGGAAGTGCAGCATCCCTCCTTAACCAGCTCCTCCACCCTTTCATCATAGGCAAACTTGATGCTGCAAATAGTGGAAGTTGTTCCAAAACAAGCACTCCGCCCTTGCCCTCCTTCGCATGCCACACCACAATTGGTGCGGCCACACATTGGTGTCTCAGTGATGTCCATGGTGCATCTTTATGCAAATTTCTCATCATGCAGTGCCACCAGGTCTGTGATTCCTTCCTCCTCAAGCTGCATGAAGGAAGTCCTTTATGGAGTACCCTTATTGTTTTGAAGGTGAGCCAAGTAATCAATTGTAATGGCATGGTGGCAAATCTAGGAAAAGTCAAAGCTGAGTTCAAACAGCATTTTCACTAGGCTCTGAGTACCCATGGTGGCTCCCTGCTCCCATAGTTCCCCTACCAGCACAGTAGATTGCACTGAATGTAATACAAGTGCACACTGCCCCAAGTCTTACATCACCTAGTACATAATAGGGCTGGATGTCAGGTTTCTTCTACGCATTTTCCCCGGCAGATTTGGGATCAGCAAGATTTATGTTAGGTGTCTGAGCATGGCCTACTATCTTGCTTGTTAAAGTGAGCCACATTGTCTAGGCGCGGACAACATGTGCATGATTAGGCCTCTGTGACTCAGACTGCACTAATGGACTAAGGTTCTCTACCTCCTCCTCCCATCCCTGTCACCTACTGCTGTTGGCAGAGGCTAGGGCGAAAAATTCTACCTCATAGTGAGACAGTCACAGAGGTATTACTGAAAATGTGGGCTTTAGTTCACACAGCCATGCTAATGCATGCAGCTCCAAGGTACTGAGTCTCTTTATAGAGGGCTGAATCAATATTTCAAGCTAAGAGCCCATGTTCCTCAGCATTGTTCTTCTCCTGATAAGAGTGCTTGTAAGGAAGGTAGATAAATTTTTTTATAGATGATTGCTCACCACACTCTGAGGATTATTTGATGTTTAATTTTGTTGACGATCGATGCTACATAAAGCAGAAGCTTATTCAGCATTTTGAAATGAAATAAAAGGGATTACAGCATGGCAACTCTTGTTTTAAGCATGTCTAATGAACTCTTCCTGAGTTGTCAATAAGCAATTCAGTTAATTATTCAGCATGGCATGGAAACCATGCTGAATCAATAATATTTTTGCTCGATGACGGATGACTCTGAGCTACATCTGCTGACATCCCATAACCCTGCTACCCTACTGTAAATGCCCACTACTGCTGTTGTTTAGTCCCTTAAGCCTTCCTGTGGAGATTACAACAGATCTAAGCTCTTCTGCTTATCTCTGGCATGCTTTCTTATCAAAGGCCGATAAACTCTGTGGCCAGAAGAACATCTGTCATAAGTGCTTGTGAGGAGGGAAGGTATTGACTTGGCTTACCATACCCACCCTAAACCAAAGATAACACAAACCAGGCCGGTTCTCTTATACTTGACGTAACAGACTTCTGCTTGTTCATTTCTCACCCCCTGTTTGTTTGGAGGCTGAAAAACATTGGCTCACAAAAACTGACTTATCAGGGGTCACAGCTGTTTAGCTTTTGGCTCAGCAGTGCAGGGATGATACTGTTGAAACGTGAGCCAGTCAGAGATCTCAGCAAATGGAGAGTTAGATTTTACACAGTTCGATGGCCCATTTGGAACTCTGCTTCAGGACAGATGTCAAACAAAATAGCACTCAGTGGAGGCAGCTGATGGGGTGGCAGACAGAATGCATGAAGCATATGTCTCTGTTGGCTAACATTTGGCAGTTAAACTATAATCAGAAACTAATTGTGAGCATGAAAACACAAGCGTAGCTGATGGTTTTCCTGAGTGGTATCACTGCTTTGCTACAGCATGTCAACTTTGAAACAGACAGATGGAATTAGGATAATATTTACAGTAAGACATATAAATACATTATTAAACATTTCATGTGGACAATACTCAAGGTATAACTTTCCTCATCAAGGGTCTTCAGAAGCATGCATTTAAACTTTCAAAAACAACCGTCATTGCAAACCTGCGATGTCCTTGACCTCCTGCTCTCTCTCTCTTTACATCAGGACACTGAGTCTTGTGCTGTAATTGAACTGTACCAGAGGCCCGTATCAATTCCATTTCATAATAACAAATAAAAGCTCTTGAAAATCTCGGCGCCTCTAAAATCAAGGTCATTGTCTGTGTTAGCCAATTTTGTAGGCCGATGCTGATTGATTGCGTTGCATTTTTCTCAGGCCAGCTCTTTGCCACTGCAGCAAAAAAAGGGGCAACCTAGCCTATCCTGGGAAATAATTGATATGATATCATAACAACCAGAACTGAGTTCTAGCTAAGTGCATGATGGGTAATACAAACTAATGTATTTGAATTGGTATGACTAGGAGAGTCACAAAAGTTTGGAGACATCTGGGGAGAAACTTGAATTCAAACTCAACATCCAAGACAATCCTCAATTTGCAGGGCCATGATGAAGTACAAGCATGCCTTTGCAAAATAATCAAGTGCTGTTGTTAGAATGTTGGCTGCACAGAAAGACATCAGGAAAGAAAAGATGAAAAAAGGTAATGTACAGAAGGATATAAGCAGACCATTCTGCTAATAAACCCTGCAGCAAAGGACAATATCAGATGAAATATCTGGCCTTGGTTATAATTCTGGAGGTGTTGGGGGGCTATAAATAGTGGTGTATGTATGTGTGTGTGAGAAATAAAGTGAGGGAGTATCAGCACTGCACTTCCTCCTTCACAGTTGCTCGGGCAGTGAAAGTAAGCGGAGTTCTCCCAGGGCCTGGGGGCCATCTTAATTAGCCCCAGGTGTGGCTCATTGATCTCCCCCAGCTGGGTTTCATCTCCCCTCGGCTGCCTGTCCACTGTGGGGTGGCCGTCCATTGTCTTGCTGTATGGGGAAAAAAAACACCCTCTAGCACCACTGACAGTACTGAATACATTACAGAAGCAAAAGAAGCAATGATCCCAGCTGACTCGGCCCGAACGATATAACACAGTCAATAGAACATCGATGAGCTGCGCCCAAGATTCACTCATTTGACCTGGGTTCCATAGGAATCCCTGCGTGCATTTTTATCACCGGAGGCAAAAGGCCCCGGGGGCATGCCTATGAGTGGAGGGTTTAGGGAAGACAGATGATATTGTCCTCTAGAATGATTTAACAATGTCATTTCTGGGTCTTATTTGGCATGTGAAGTTTGGCCATGTTTATTAGGTGACCAATGTGCAATTTTACATCTGGCTCATGTTAATCTACATGATAAACATGCCTTTGAGTCAGGTTTCTATGGCGAAGGAGTGAATCCACCACTCCCATGAGCAAACCTGGCCACTCCAATCCACACATGCATTGTAAAATGGATGTGGACAGAGTGCCAAAACAACACTGATCCTTGTGGGCAGACCACAGTGATATTCTCCCCTATTCAAGCAATTCTGCTTAATGCATTCCTGGAAGATGGATAACATTCAGATAACAATGCCTCCATTGTGGCGATAGGCTACAACCAAAAGCAATTGCTGGGTAGCTGTTCACCTTATGAATTAATAACAGTTGATAATTTATCCTTATTAGCAGAGAATGTATTGATTATGCTTCATAAGAAATAAGAATCATGAGTGGCTTCCAAGTGTCGAATTTCAGGTGACTCGATTACAATGTTGTTGTAGGGAACAAATCAATTTCCGCAAGTAACTGAACACCAAAATATATACATATACATATACCTATACATACATATGTTCACAATGACAAACGGTCATTTTCACTTTCATTTCACTAGTGCATTATATCTCAGAGATATCAGAGAAAAAAAAAAGCTATTCCCAGAGCACAGTGTTTGGGAAGGAAGGATGAGGAAGATGTTTGGCACAACCAAGACTCTCCCAGGAGCTTGTCACCTAGCCAAACTGAGTAAGCAAGGGAGAAGGGCCTTACTGAGAAAGGTGACCAAGAACCCAGTGGTCACTCAGACTGAACTCCAGAGATCCTGTATGGAGATGGGACTGAGTTCCAGAAGGACAAATATCACTGCAGCCTTTCACTGATCTGGGCTTTATGGCAGAGTGACAAGAAAAAAGCAAAACATAAAAGCCTGCTTGGAGATTGCAAAAAAGCACCTGAAGGGCTCTCAGGCTGTGAGGAATAAGACCTGGTCTGATGAAACCAAGACTGTTTAGCCTCAATCCTAAAATGTCTCGAGGAAAGCAGGCACCGCTTATTGTCTACCCAATACCATCCCAACAATGAACCATGGTGTGGAGGTGTTTATATATATATATTGTTTTTGTCTTTTGTTTGAACCCCAAGCATTTTACAATAATGATCTTTGGACTGAGTCAAATTAGAGTAAATCAAGAGGGGCAAAAATATTTAACAATGAATAGCTATTTCATTCACATAGTCATTATGTCTTAATGTCTTAATGCTGGAGTTGTGCTTTCAACTGGCCGTTGAATTAAAGCAACAGTGGCAAGACACCTAAAGAATCCTTAAAGCTTTTTTGATTTCTCAGGTTGAAGCGGCAGCTCATTGTCGCACTTTAACCTTGATTTTAATGCTGGCTGGACAAATTTGGAGAATGAGATGGATCTAAATACCAAAAGAGAATCTCAGATTTGACTGACAGGTGCATTAGTCCATCAACAAGCACCTCAAGTGCATGCGTATTAAGGATCAAATACACACAACTGTGATAGTCAGTACTGTTCATGAGTACTGTTTTGGTCTAGTAGAGACTAATTAATTAAGAGAAAAATTAAGCATTTAGCGGAGATAGGGTCGACTGCCCCTTCCATGACCAAGCCAAGAGATTTATTATACACTGTCAACCTAGGGGAGGACAGTAAAATGATCAAGGATTTGCTTAATTTGATGTGACAATTAAAATTGCAATTCATGGAGGTTTGCAGTGTGACAGCAAGACTGACCCCAGAAACCAAATCAAAAAGTGTGGAGAAAGCTCTTCTTCCTGACCTATATCTGTGGTAATCAGTAAAAGACCGGTGAAGGGAGGACTTTTTTAGCCTTTTTAGTGCAGAAAAAACGTTTAGAATCAGAATCTGATGTTGCCAATCTAATATTACAGACAATATGTATATACAATGTACAAAGTCTTTACAAGACATTGCACACAATACATTATTTACAGTGGACAGTAAATGCAAAATAATAAACAATGCAAAATAAATAGTTGCCACACTTTCAAGTTATACAGTTGTATGCAATAGTTTGGACATTCGTAATTAACTTACATGTTTACAGATTTTTTTGGTGGTGTGAAACTACATTACTACAACATCTACATGGAACACATTTAATTCTACAATGAATGCACAATTAATTTGAATGCAAAATAAAAGTTTAAAATAACATATTAAACAGTAAGTTTTTGTAAGATTTCAGCACCCCTATTTGACTCATTTGGGCCTTAATCCAGTTCTATTTCTGTTTCTATTTTTCATCTTCATCTAAGTCAGGTCTTAACTGACATTATGAAATAGAAGTTAAGAAAATTGTTAAAGAAAAATAAAATAATCGACTACAATCACCAATGTAATTTAAACGTTGAGGCTTTCAAATTAGAGGAGTTGCAGAAAGTCATCATATTTTGTTTAATAGTTTTAAAAATGGTGGTAAATAGTGTTGCATCCACCTAAAATTATTACTGTGGTAAATACACTCTGGCACATTTTCCCCTGATAGATATAGAAAACCAAAGATATTTCATTGAGTTAACATCTCACTATAATGATGCTTGGGTTGTCTCTTTTTAATTTGTTTTAAGCAAAAGAAAATAAAATTTCCAAGACTGCAGGGCTGATGTCTTTGTTGCAGATCTCTACAAACATTTGGTTCTTGAATAAGAAAGAAACATTCTTAAAGTAATAATAAGCATCAGAAAAGTGGAATCTTTCTGTGATTTTTTTTTCACAGACCAGCACAGTATATTTTGTTTGTGCCTTTTGTGGCAGGCCACATATGGCATGCGGTATCCAGTACATGTTTTTTCTGGTATACGATTAAATGCACTTTATGAGCCAATTTCATACCAGGGTTCACTTATATACTGCAAAATTACAAAGTATTGGACCACTCTTCTTTTGATAATTTTATCAGTAGATTTCAAAGTCAGATACCAGAAAAGCAGTATACAAAGGCACTGTAACAGTATATAACTTATATATATTACTATATGTAACTATATATAGCTTGATGTGTAAATATAGATTAAACAGATTAGATTAAATAGATAGATTACATTTAATGTATAAATATATATACAATTATATACAAGCATACAATACAATTATACTGACTCAGCATTTTTTGCATTGCATTTTTATCAACATGAACACAAGGTGTAGATGATTTTTATTAAGGTTTTTTTTTAGCCCAGACAGTGGCATCCCCTTGCATTCTCCCTCAAATTGAGCACTGGTTGTAATCAACCACCAACTGTGGGCACAGGAAGCGAATGCAGATTGTGAACTTTTCTGGAGAAAGGACAAGGGGTGGAAGAGGGCGGGGGCTTAAAGCTCTTGAATTACCAAATCATTTGAGTGGTAAATTTAATCTTCTGTTTTGTGATTCTCACTCACCCTTACTTTCGTGGCCCGCTCCAAGTGTGCTAATGCAATTTGGATGGCTGCCTCCCTTGTTCTTGCGGCGAGCATCCTATATAACTGCATGCCAACACAGCTGTGACGAGGGCGATGTAATAAAAGCCTAATGTGAACAGCTGGACCGAGGTCCAAGACATAATGAGATGGTGTGTGAGATTCACCACATTCGCCCTAGCCATGTATGACAACACCGGCAACCTCGTGAGGCTGACCCCGGTGGTACAATTAAACTTTATAGTTGTCCGCAGTAATATCCACATAATGCTGGTAAGGCAAGGATCATAATACAATCTGAAACGGTTCCTCTCCTGCCAGGATACTTACTCACAGCTGTGTTTTCGTCCACAGTGTACCTCTTCCAAGGGTGACAGCATTTGCTATATTCGCTCCAGCATTGTGTACTACACAAAGTATATGATCTTTTAGCAAATCAATCTTAAAAACATGAAAGGAATGCACTGGGAACATTATCATTACAGAAATGGGCTGCTGCAAGCTGGCCTGTGGTAAGGAATGTAGAATTTGAATGTTTTTGCTTGGATTAAGGGACTCAGGAGTGTCACAATCGAGTTTCAGTTTCAATTGGAAAGTCTATCCACCTGAATGCAGTGCTTAGAGACAATTAAAGTGGAATTACAGGAGCAGCAGCTTTGCTAATTTAGATAGTCGACCCTCTGCTGCAGGCCATGTGTCCGTTGGCGGTGATATTACACCTTCTCGCAGTAGGTGGTGTGAAGCCCAAAGGGAAACTGGTGGGACTGTGGACTCAGAAGAGAGAGATAATTGTAGTCTTGTGTTTTTAGTTTCTTCCATCAAAAACAGAGGTGTTAAAGCCAATGTTTTTGTAGTCTCATAACTTTAAAATGAGTCCAGTAGTATCATCAAATTGCTATTAGCTTTAATTACTTTTGGTATTCTTTGACTTTATACCTTTGACCTTGGGCCATACCAGTGCTTTTCCAGTGACACACTTCATAGAGTGCGAGGTTAGGTTAGGATAATCAACGGTTCTTTCACCTAAGCCAGTATTAGCCTAGGTGTCTAACTGACAACATTAGAAAGCACTAGGAATTATTAGTACCACCTGACTATTCAGATAGCATCTATGTAGCGTAAGCCTGCTTATTCTCGCATTAGTGGGGACAATGCTGTCGAGCAGAAGGCAACAGGAAAGATAACATCTCTGCACATGCTTTCCCCATTAGCTCACCCACTGCACTCATACACATTTGTTGATATAAAGTGAAACATTATCTGCCAATCCCAAGCACAGTGCAGAACAACCCCATTAATGAAGCCCATTGTTAATGGCTGGTGGCAGTTTTTCCTTTTGTTTCTTTTTTTTTTGACTGTTATTTGCAGCTCACACTTCCAAAAATGTGTCAGACAGCTGTTCATACAGCCATGTTTCGTTGTAATTACCATAGCAGCAGCTGCTTCCTTCCCCTCTGAATGTGACTGGAGTTGGCTAATCCCAGTAATTAAACGATGTGAAGGGTGCGGGTATGGATGTGCAGACGCAATTGCCATTGTGCAGGGGTAGCTGGTGAAAAGGCGAGAAATGATACGACTGACTCTGGCCCCTGCAATGTGAGAGTCCACGATTCTCACTATGCAAACACCACCATTTATTCCAGGGGATCAAGTTATGGTCATCATGCCCTTGTTGGGAGGGATAGAAAGAAAATCCAATATGGAGATAATAATTCTTATGCACTCATCACTCAAGCAAGTGCCTACATATTATAGAGCATCGGGTTCATTTTGGTCTTCAGGGACCCTTAACTATTTGACAGGTTTGTTGTGTTCCATTTTCTTACACACCTGAGTCGGGAGATCAGCATTCCCCAGCTTCTAGCCCTTGATTGCCTGGCTGTGGTGTGTTTGGGTCTGGAACAGCATAAAAATAAGGACTCTCTAAGGACCAGATTGAAAATTACTAGTCTTGAGCACCAACAAATAAATAAGCAATTACACAAGCATACATGCAACAAGGACATTCAGTTCTACTTTGTTGCAACCTTATTGGACCATGCAGTGTTTTTGCAGAACAAGCACTTACAGCCGCATGCCATACAAGTCAATGCGCAAAGCAGTGTATTGATACATGCTCAGGTATATTACAAAAAGGTACATTTTTGCTACAGCTGTTAAATGTTTAAAATAATCTTTTTGCCATGCTGAACATCAACAACCTATCAAACATGCAGTTAGAAATATTGTATGCATGCTGACACTATCTGGCAAGTATCTGAATGTTTTTGTACAATGTAATCAGGAAAGTGAATGTCACAGGGTTAACCCAATAATTTCTAATGAGAGTGTCATTTAAAGTCATTTCATGTAAATGGGTTCTGTGGCAATTTTGAATGCACCACCTTACTGTTTGACAGAGAAAATGAATCCTCCATTTTGATCTGCATATTAATGCAGGCCAAGAGCTGGACACAGAGACATGAAATTTTAGCAGACAGGGAACCTTTATTATTATATGTCATAAACTTTAGCTGGATGAGAAGAGAGTGGACCAACATAAAAAATATAAGGGCAATGGTTTAATACAAACAAACTATTGATGGTATGCATCTGTGGTAAGATACGGTAACGATTTTGTATTCTTCTACTTTAACACTTCGAGTATGAGCACCAAAAAACAGGGTTTAAAATTTAAGACTAAGAATGAATATGAAACTCTTTGGCTCCAGTGGTAAAACTGGGTTGATTTTTAGGTTTGATGACAATTTTTAATGGACTTATCAAAAGCATCAAGAATTTCGAGCTTGTAATTGGTGCAGAGTACTTTCAACTTGGCCTGCACCAGAAATGGGTTATGAAGCTAAGCTAGCCCTTTTATATTTATTTATTAGGAAGCTCATTTGGTATTTTGTCATGTTTAATAGGTGTACATCATCATACCAGGCCAAGTCAGTGCTCTGGCACATCTGTAACATTCAATCTTCTTGACAAGTTCACTAATTATCATAAGGAACACAAACACAGATAATAGGTGTGCTAAAATTGCTTTCAGATTATAGCTAATAATCATTCTCTACTAGTAATAAAATCATTGGTTATAACTCCCTGAATGGCTGTGTGTTTTTTTAACAAGTCCAGCCAAGCTAATTTATCTCAAATTAAACATAAGTGCAACCAGCTGTCTTACTGGATTGGTTTTAATTGAAGACAACAGGCCTGTTGTGTTCTTTCATCTTGGCCATTTTGTTGTGTTACAAAAAATAATTCCATCAGCAAGTAGAACAACAGGTTTAAGGTGAATTAACACCAGGACTGATGATGAAACATATAATAGGATTTTTAAAATAATGTAAATATAACCTTAATTCTGACAACTTACTTTGGTTAAATTCAGAAAGAATAGCTAGCCTTTGGAAAAACATTTCTATGAGTAGTTATGCTAAAATGTGTTTATGTTTTTGGGCATTTTTGTCTCCTCCTGTCTAAAAGGTATAAACACTGTTTAAGATAAAACATTTTTAGCATTAGAACAGGAACATTTGGTGAGCCTTTTTGACCTCCATGCACACACATTTCCCAACATGTGCAATTTATTTAAGTCTATTCTTTTTTTTACACACATGAAATAGAAAAGAAAGAATTCCATCATTGGCTTTTTGAAGATTTCGTGTGTTTAAGGGGATGCAGGCCCTCGTTTGTGAGGGAAATGAAGCGAGCAAAAGATATACTTGCATAATTAAAGCCTGCCGTTGCCTTTTTCTTGAAGCTGATGGCTGGCCTACAGCTGTTCAAATGTAGGCGATATTAAATGACAAGGTGACTTCATGTCCAGCAGGACACCTGAGACGACGGAAGCAGCGGGGGAACTGAACAATCTATTCTCCTTCCAGCTGAAAAGCTCAATTACTCGACCAAGGCAGTTCTTTGGCCCAGTCTGACGAGGAGTCAGAACTACTTAGCCCTTTCTGTTAGTCATGTATGTGTGACCTCTCATAGTTCCAGTTATGTACAGTTACTTGTGTGTATGTGTTCTTGGTACAAATGTTGCTTTCTGAACACGCTTATAAATTAAAAAAATATATGTATATATCTATATATATGAAAACAATGGCAAAATAACATGTTAATAATTTAAATACATTCACTGTTAATATGTCTATCCCCCCAAATGAAATAATTTACCATTTTACAAGATTGACTTACTCGAATGACTAAATTTGAATTTGAAGGAATGCTTCACATACAGGTATAATTTACATAAATAAAGAGTGGTGTGGTTCTTTTGCTCTTATGCAAGCTTTAAGCTCTGAGGACTTTTCAACAGGTCTTATGGTAGTACAACAGATGATCATACAAAAATGTTGCTTCTATCATTTCTGTCCAATATCAATAATGTCTGTTTGTAATAATGTTGAGGCAGGCACAGCACATTCCAGAGGTATTAAAACAAAATTTTCTGAAACAATATATTTCTAACTTCTCAAAGATCCCAATAGCCCAATTTCTACAGTATTTGCTTTTGTTTTCCTTTAGTAGCCTATAGCTTGACTGTAAGAAGCAATACTGTGTTTTATATATACAGCAAAACATACATCAAGGGCATGTCTGCAGAGTTAATTAAAAGCCCTTATTATGAATTATCTACTGCCTGTTTAATGTCCAAATCCAATCTCCTCTTTTAGCCCACCCCTGTTTGCACCCCATATGTGCTTCTTTGTTTTAACACTCTTCGCTGTGCCCCAGGCTGTTTGCAGCTCTAGAGGTGGAATGGGTTTTGGCTTGCGTCCGGTTTCAGTAAGCCAAACAGAATAAATTGAGCTTTGCCTTACAAACACACTCCATTCAAACGTCTAGATCATTGTGGCACTTCTGATCCAAAAACTAATGGGACATATCAGGTTAAACTGGCAATTGCATGTTTTGGCATGATTTAAATCTGTCCCTGCAGAAGTTTTCACTTTGGGCCGTGAATGCCTAAACTGGCCTTCGTTACTTTGCAAGAACAGTGTGAAAGTGTGACTTCAGCACTTCAGACGACGGAATGCGATCTACTTGTGTTAGCCCATCAAAGAGGTGTTCTGAGAGCTTAGCTTGTGTTTGTGTGTGTGTGTGTGTGTGTGTGTGTGTGGTGAGAGAGAGAGAGAGAGAGAGAGAAAGAGAGAGGGGTAAAGCATCAATATCCCACTTCTTTTCAGAGCCAGAGCACAGGTGATATCAACAAACAGCTAACATACAAACAAATAGAAAGAAAAGGTGAGCGTGGGTGAGAGAAAGGGAGAGAGGGAGGAAAAGAGAGAGAAGGTGAGAGAGAGAGAGAGAGAGAAAGAGAGGGCAGGGAGGAAAAAGAGCAGCTCTTTGAAAGGGCCAGACAAAGCGAAAGGTCTCAGCTAATTACCCCAAAGAATGTGGCCTGGAGAAAAAGAAAAGGAGCAGAGAAGATAGGAGATAAGTCAGTTAACTGTGCAGTGATGCAGAAAGAGAGAGAGAGGGAGAGAGAGACGGAAAGAAAGAGAATGCCATAAAAACTACATTCAGGGTACTTGGAAAGTTCCTCACCTGTACTATAATTGCTACCTTTGTTTGGCACCTTTGGTAATGACGCTACATTCAATATGCATAGGAACAGTTTTTGTTTTAATTGTCTAATATATTGAACTTAAGTTGTTTTTTATTTTATTTTGTTTGTACATATATTTTTGTATAATGTCAATACTGTCCCATTATCAATTTTGTTTTTTAAACATGTATGATATATAACAATTAAGAGAGTGGACAAATTACTTGACAGAGGCACACTGAAAGACAATGAAGGCAGAGAGAGAAAGAGAGAAAGAGAGAGAGAGAGAGAGAGAGAGAGAGAGAGAGAGAGAGAGAGAGAGAGAGAGAGAAA
>JBBPDA010000034.1:21774810-21796466 GCA_037974385.1 Arnoldichthys spilopterus
TTATTTTACACAAGTAATCAAGTAATACATAGGTAATATTGGATCATTTTCAATCATGGACCAAGTCTAACATTTTGGTCTCATTTGTTTAACTGGGTTCACTTTTGCTACTTTTAGGACTGATGTTTTAGATCATATTTATACAGAAATACTAAATATTCAAAAGACTTCACATACTCTTGCTTAATGTTCTTCTGCTACCCCTCAGAGGGGCATTCCAAACAAAAAACAAAAATTTAAAGTTATGCGATATTCAATAGTGCAGCACTGCATGTCTCATTCCATTTTGACAAAATTTAATTTTAAATTTTAATTTTGTATTCCTTTTTTGTTTTCTTCCATAAGTGTTCTGTCACTAAGATACCCAGTTGGTACAGTTTTATAAAAATATTTCATAGAACCACTGGGAAAGCTATATAGAAATCCACTTGTGTAGTATTCATGTATACACTAATAAACATTGGCATGATATTAATCTTCCTAGTAATAATATTAACCTTCTTTCTGTATTTGCCATCTAGCATAAATAACAACACCTCAAACAGCTCGTTGTCATGTATTCCCTATAGGGCACCTGTGATTTTTTAGATCTTCCCACCTTCAAGTTTTTCCTAGTCATGAGTCCATCACTATTAGAGGCAAATAGGCTTAAAATATTATTATATGTTGCTAATAATATGACTATAATAATTTAGTTTTTTTCCAAATGGGGAAATTTGCTCCCCAAAAAGAATAAAATACATGGACAGACACACACAAGCATTGCCAGTGCCTGATACATCTGTTCCCTACTCGTCCCTGCACCTGTGGAACAACCAATACGAAAACTCTTTTTCCCATCTAAGATTCAAAGGCTCCACTTTCATTTTGATTGATGAGCAGCAGCTCTGCTTGGATCACCGCCATCTCTAGGGCATGGCTGAACATGTCTCTGGCCATAATCCCATCAGTATGTGGGCTTTCTTGAGAACGAGGGAAGGTTCCTTTTATTCCAGGGTCTGAGGAGGAGAGGTTTACACACTGTGCTTCATTTCTTCCACCTCCACAGATAAAAAGCCTCCCATTATGTGTGCGGTTTAGCTCCGGTGATTGAAATTGGGCCTGTATCAATATCAATATAGAGCCTCCCATTACGTATGGCAGGGCGTTGCTCACCACACATGTTTTCCTTCCGCAAGTCTTTAATGCTCGACAGTTTTGATTAATCTGCTCAGTTCATGAAACCCTGTCATGTAATTTGATTATTCAAAAAGCGCTGATGGCCGAGCTTTAAAACTCATGAAACAATTGCCTCAATGCAATCTGAACATACCACATCAACTGACAAAGTCGCATTGATTCTATTGTGAAATATAGCAGCCCTCTATAAAAGTCGATAGGGAATGCATTAAGACAGACGAGTCTGATTCCCTTGGTACAGAAAGATAACTATAATCGATGAACGTGTCTTATGATGTCCCATCTGATAGCCTTGAAAAGTGATAATCAGCCTGGTATTTTGCTAATGCCATACTTCATCACTGCGGTGGATTAGTGTTAAAGCATCGGGTGCATCCTAATTCGCTCGCTCAGAAAAACAGTGGACTTTATAGTGCGTCAGCCATTTTCAAGTAGTGTTCCAGGTCTCAGCTTTAACTTTGGCTCTTTCTAAAACTTCTGTTCCTATTTGCTTTTCTTGATTTTGCCTGCTTTGGTAGCCATATGCTAGTCTCTCTGCCAATATGTTTATTGAGGCCATGAGCTACAGACTAGGCAAAGTCAAGGTAAGCACATATGAAGGGAAGTTTAAATTAGCTGTTCAGACATATCCTTTGACTCTTATCATTAAAGCAAACAAACAGTCTAGACATTTTTGCAAATAGTTGTAGCAAGTAGTTTTTAATGTATGGCTACTGTGTTTTACAAAGAATAGTTTGACGATGGGCAATTTTAAAACATTTATAAAGTTACATTTCTTAGTGTTATTTTAATGTATCTATTTTTATGTTAATTTGTGTATTTGCTGACAGGCTTTTTATTATTTTATTGCATACATGTAAACTTCGGGAAAGGTCGATTTTAATTGTGGTATTGTCTTACTAGGTAATTCCCCTCACAGTCATTGTACTGTACTGTAATATAACTACATTCATAGCCAGTGTATCGATGTGTATAGGTAGGGCGTCGTGAGCAAGCAAAGGAGTGAACCATTTCTGGCAGTCATATTCTGTCGTACTGGAGTGATGTTAACACTGTGGGCTGTGTGGTATTGAATTTTGTGTTTTCAGAACAAAAGCAAAGCACCCGTTGGAGAGGCAAGGGGAAGGTTTTAATAAAACTCACAACAGTTCCACTCAGTAGGGGCCGCATGGTGGTTAAAAGGGGGAGGTGAGCCTACCTGCCTGTAGGCATGCACACTGTGCTGCATATTGTTTTCCGAAATCCGCTTGGTGCTGAACGTCGCCGCAGGCGTCCGTCCCCGTTTATGCGCCGTTTGCTTTAGCGGTGCTATCGAGTGGCTGCAATAAAGAGGGACATATTTGCTGAGGCATCCATCTAAGAAGTGACGCTCAATAAAGCTAATAACATTTCACGCTAAAGCCCTCGAACCTGAAGGATGCGCACAAGAAGCTAATCCCTCGGCCATCTTCGTGTAATTGCAAATAAAGGAGCTCATTTCTCACAAAAGGAGGGACGAGCAAGTAAAAGCAAATCTTCCCAGCTCGAGGATGCTCACGATTCAGGAAAGGACTGGGAAAATATGCAAAGTTAGATCTCAGAGTTGAGAGAATGGCACCAGAAAAACTGCTACATCCCACAAGCCTACAGCCATGTGCTCCTGCACTTACCTTCATGCCGACCACATTTAGATGAAAAAAGGCCGCTCATTATAGTGAGGGAACAAAGAAAAGAAATTCCAGTGTAACTTGCCTTCTGAATCCTTAGTAGGACATGAATGAATAAATGATTAAAGAACGAATTGAAATCTGTTGTTGGGATTAGTGGTCGTCACTGATTTTATAATTATGAGCTGTTTTTTCTTCAAGGGGGACTCCATAATCTCCCAAATCTCTGTACTAATCCCACAGACATGAATAATATAAGTGAATAATGCCCTAGCCTATATATCCCATAAATGGTGAGGGCTGACTTTCATTTCTCACTCCTTTAATTTTTGAGAAACTAAATGATATGGATTTTGGGGCACAATACCTTTTTGTGGTTCATACCAATAACTCATCATTTATTTAATAATGTATTGCATTTTAAAACTGTAGTGCTGTCACCTCATATATATATACTGTGTTTGATATCCAGGTTGGTTAGCCTGGGTCCGTTCTGTACGAAGCTTGCATGTTCTTCATGTGCCGGCATGGGTTTCCACCGGGAGCTCCATTTTCCTCCCACAGTGCAAAGACATGTTTGTCAGGCTAACACCCCTGGTTAGGATAAGAGGCTCAGAAAATGGATGTATGGGTATTTTAAAACAAATTTGCACTATAACGTATATAAAGTACGTACACCAATCAGCCATATTATGACCACTGACAGGCGAAGTGAATAACATTGACTATCTAGTTATTTTATTACAATTGCACCTGTCAGGAGGGTGGAATATTAGGAAGCATATAAACAGTCCTTTCTTGAAGTTATTGTACTAGAGGCAGAAAAAATGAGCAAGCATAAGGATCTGAGCCACTTCAACAAGGGCCTTTATGTGATGGCTAGACGACTGAGTCGGATCATCTCCAGAATGACAACTCTTGTATGCACTAATTAGTACTTATCAAAAGTACTAATGGTGAATTGGAGACAGGGTCATGGGCAACCAAGGCTTATTGATGCATGTGAGGAGTGAAAGCTAGCAAGTCTGGTTCGATCCCAAAGAGGACCTCTGGTTGCACAGAATGTTAATGCTGACAATGATAGAAAGATGTTCACACAGCACACAGTGCTTAACGGTCAGGGCTGTTTTGAGCATAAAGCATAAAGATCTGAGCGACTTTGACAGGGGACAAATTATGTTTGGTAGATGATTGGGTCAGAGCATCTTCAGAATGTCAGGGCTTGTGGAGTGTTCCCATTATGTAGTGGATAGTATCTACCAAAAGTGGTACAGTGAAGGACGACTGGTTGCGTATCGGTTTGCCTACAGGTGCCCATGCTGATCCCTTTCTAATGCTAAAAGCCAATGGCCTTGTGAGCTTTTGAACTAAATAAGGTGGCCAGGTCTGATGAATCATGTTTTCTTTTCCATCATTTAGATGACTGGGTGTGAGGTTTGCTTAGCTGGGGAAGAAATAGCACTATTATGCACTATGGAAAGAAAGCTGGCAGAGAAACCCTGGCATTCATGTGGATATTACTTTGACACATACCACCTCCTTAAACACTGTTGCAGACCAAGTACAGTCCTTCAAAACTATGATATTCCCTGTCAATGCCCTCTTTCAGCAGGTAATGCTCCCTGCCACACTAAAAAATTGTTTAGCAATGGTTTGAGTGCTAAGAGCTCAAGGTGTTGACTTGGCCTCCAAATTTCTAAGATGTCAATTTGATTAAGCATCTGTGGATATGATAGACAGAATTCCAGAAATGGATATGAAAGAGAAGTCAGATCCAAAGAGGCCTCACCTCACAACTGACGCTGATGCTTTGAGGAGTCATTGCTATTCTAGCATTATAAGAGGGACCCATTATATTCAATAATAGTAGATGGTTATAATGTTATGGCTAATTGGTGTATGCTGGTGAATCTAAACACAAAACAGAAAAATGTCAGATGTATCCAGGCCTAACCTTAACAATAAAAATAAAACAAAAATATTACAAAGAGAAATAATGAAAAAAAGGTAATTAAAAGAAACCCAAACAGCAAATAACTGTGGGTAGTGCCACCCCATTGATACAGTATTGATATTATTTAAGGCTGACAATCATTTCAGTCAGTAAAAGAGTTTAAACTGTAAAAGCATAAAATGAAACCTAAAATGTTTACATAAAATTGTATCACCTATGTTCCCAGTGACTACATGTATCAATGTATATGTGAACTAAAATAATAGAGTTAAATTATAATGAACATTACTTATCAGTTATAAATTCAATATTAAAAATGTTTATTTTTCCCATTTATGGGTGAATACTGTTTTGGGTGCCAATATATGGTGTACCCCTAACAATATCTCTGCCATTATGCATTGTTTTACATAGAGTTATTGAATAACTAGCCCTAGCATGTGGACATGAAGAAGAGGTTTAGCTGGATCGAAAATATTTTCTATACATATTAAATAATTGCGCACCAATTAAAAATACAGGGATTGCCAAGGTGCCTGTCTAAGTGATCCTGGTTTGAATGGGTCCATCTGTGCAGGCAGGTCTGGGTTTTGCCTGTGTTGTGCTGGCAGTGAGGGCCATAAGAGGAGGAGGAAGAGTGCATCCTGCAGCCCTGCTGACACAAGAGCTCTCTGCCTAATCACTTGCTTCTCAGAGTCGCTCAAGCCCAGGCTTCAGCCTATTAAAAGTCCCAGGCTGAGAAGTGGGGACTCCCAGAGAGCTGGAGCTAAACGAGCAGACTAATTTACAGCATGCAGCAGAAGGAGCCTAGTCACCCAGTTATTGTTCATCAGTGTCTCTGAGCAAACTATGCTCACTCCTATGCTGGGGAAAGAAGGGCAAAAAAGGCAAAGAAATACAGAAAATGCAGTACTCAGCTGTAGTCTTCTGCAAGTTGAGATGCTTAGCTCCATGACATCTGGAGTTCAAGGCGAGTCTTTGCTTTATTGCTGTCAGCTGTCTGCAGGTTCATTAGGAGCAGGGAAAGGTGGGTAAAAATGTTAAAACTCTTGCAGGTTTTAACTAGCAACACAGTTGCCACCTGGAGCCTCAACCTTCCGGTATGTGGGACAAGGGCCAGGTCAAAGTCGAGGCATGTTAAAGCTTTGGCTGTTCCCAAAACTGCCTTTACCTTAACACAACAGGGAGCAATCCGCCAAAAACAGATGCCAGATTCAGTTCTGTTTAACTGAATAAATACACCGTAAAGCCCATGTACAAACAAATGAAGTGACCAGATAAAACTGCACAGGCAAACTTCCATGGGAAAAGAAATTTATTTTGTCAAATAAGTAATATCAGGTTTCAAGTTGTTGTTTTCTGAAACATTATGTCCATCATTTGAATCTTTTGTGATGAGCTATGCCAAAAAGCAGTAGTGTACATGGCAAAAATCAGCATGGGACTATTATAAACACACTAAGTCGGGCTTTGTGAGCATGTACACGCAACATAATACTGTTGAACAATATTGAACAAAAACAAACAATCAAACAAACAAAAAAACTAAGCAGACAGCATAACTGCTTTTGAACATAAAAAAGTGAATCAAGACATTTTGTGAAGGCAATGTTTACCCAATAAAATGTCTACATGGGCTTCACCATCAACTGAGGTCAATATGGTGAAGTAAAATAAATTTATAAAACAATTAAAACAACCCAACACGTCAACTATGTTAATGGAAAGAAGTGAGGCCTAACATGCCACAATACTGACCACAATTCTAACTGGGTGTTATCAATGCAACATACTTTACCGACATGGAGACAAGCTTCAAAAAATGGGAACAATTGTGAACTGCAAATCAGAATAGACAAGAAATAAAAGGCAAAGCCTGAGGAACTCGGTACTTCAAGTAATAGGAAAATCCTCTTGAGAAAAGCAAAAAGAGGTTCTGTATATTTCAGACTCTGGCTGATTGTGATTTTATGGCATACAAGAGTGGACAAATAGATTTTGTGCAATTTTAGTGATGGTTTTAGTGAAATATATATTAAAAAAACAGGGAATCTGCTTTTTCCCCCACCTCTTTTTTCCTTAGCTCTTGCTCTCCGCCAAGCTCTTTTGAATGTGTTGGCAGACGCCCCTGAAATTGAGTGAGCGAGTGATTACTGGGTCTTAGTGTTTGGCCTGATCTACATCAAACAATTAGTGTGACCTCTTGGAGAGCACACACACACATCAACAAAGTAGTGCCTACAAAACTGAAGTCAAGGTTGGCGTAGCGATATATGTGTTATTATCATGCGATTCCGCTTTCCCAGAAGCTGTCCTGGGGAGAGAGCTGCTTAATGAGATAATGAAGATCACACACACCTTCTGATTTATCAGACATGGAGAGCCAAACCTCACTATGATCCAATTACTCAGCCAAAATCCAGATTAATTTGACCTGCACACAGTTAAAGGCACAGCCCTGTGACATACAGTAATGGATGCAAGTTGATTTAAGGTTACCCTCAAATGTAATGAAATGCTATGATTTCAAAAAGGGCAAAAATCTAAGTGCTGGTTACAAATAAATGGCTGCTGTGGTCACCGCTTGTGGTCTTGACTCCATTTCGAGGCAATGTGTTTCTCAAGTTATTTTCCACTTCTACAATAAGAATGGCTTAGGTTCAACTTGGACATCGGTCATCCAGTATCTGGGTTTCATAATAAGTGGGAGCTCAAAAAAAGGAAGAAAGGAATATATATAGAACAATGTTGAAAATAATGGGATATACTGAACAATGGTTGGCACTTTGGGCATGCCCGGCTGCATCTACCTCTCAACGAGTACTGAAATTTTTGTTTTGTTTATCTATGAAAAGCAAAAAAGTAACAAAAATGCAAGAATTTATACAAAATGCAATTTAAAAAGACAACTATTTACAAAAATCCCTATTACAAAAATGTAATTCCATATTTGCTTCTTAATCAGGGCTCAGGTGAAATTAGGCTATTATATCCACATATTTACATGGCCTATGTTTTAATGATCTGTTTTTGCCAAACTGTAAAGTACATTGGCATGTCGCTATTTAACTACAAATAAAACATTAACAAAAAGAAATGGAAATTATCTGAAAACACTGACCTCCATTTTTTTTCAGTGATGCTGCTATGAATTATTTGAAAGGTCTATAAGAGTACTTATCTGTGCCATCTTCATTTCTGGAAAAACATGTGACAAGAGGCAGTTAACAGTTTAACTGCATTTTAAAACTCAATTTGCTTCAGTTTACTTATTTACTGGCAAATGCCTGTTCTTAGAAGATCTGTCTGTTATTTTTTTACCTCCTATATCAAAGCGCAAGTGGCTGTTAAAACAAAAACTGGGCAAGACTGTAATTAAGTTATTCTTGGTTTCAAAAAACAGCGTAATTTAGGACAACTGAGGATTATCGTGATTTACCTGAAATTAAGATGAAGAAAAAGCAAACGCGGCATTTGAAGTGGTGATATGTTTCAAGCTATCAAAGGGGGAAAAACATGTTAGTTTAGTCGCCTAGAAACGAGACGGTCAAATTTAGGGAGGAGAGGGAAAAAAATGTTGGCAAGGGAAAAAATCAACAATATAATGTGATTTTTATCACGCCAGCTGTCAAGCATGGACAAAATTAAAACAATTACACCAAATAGTTTATGCCACAAGTACTTTGCTCTGAAACTTAGACAAGTTAAAAGAATAAAGAGCACAGCCTTAGCCTTACAGCTCGAAAGTTTTGAGAGTTTAGGCTTTTTCCATTTCTGCATGTCTTCTCACTGCCTGTATTTCTAATATTTTTTATAGATGTATTTTACACCACCACAACTCCCACTGGTCTACTCCATGCTGTTTAAATTTTGTCTCTGCATCCTGCTAACTAAACTGTGGCCTACAATTTGATTCAATTTGATTATTTTCACTTATATTAAAACCTCACTATGCCTTCCTAATGTACGGACTTAACAGCCATTCTTTTTCCCTCCCTGCTTCACATTTTTGACAAGTACGCCAAAGTCTGGCTTCCTCTGAACTAATTAACATTCTGATTGCTCTTTAGCAACATTTGTTAGTACGTGACCTTTTTTTAATACATTTTTTTTCTTTGTAAAATGATAATTCAGTCATCTGTCATGCTGGTCTCTTGTTGAAAAAAGAATTAATAGCACCCATTAACACTTCCACATTAGTCAGAGTGTAGTCCTGTTCAACCAAGCACCAAGCAGGCTGCGGAAGCATCAGCAGCCACAATTTTCCATGGCCTGCCTTGACATGCGTGCAGGAACAGCTTCTCAAATGCAAGCGGATTAGTCATAAATACCAGGGGCAGGGGTTGCTTCTGGTTGTGAACGCAAGAGCCCGACTGCAAATGCCATGTGTACATAAATACAAGATGCAGTATATGATTACTGACTATATGGGAAAGGACAACTGGGACCAAATGATCATTTACTATAAATGTTAAACACACAAAAGTGGCTGTGATAAGGACATAGAAGTGAAATATTCACTTACAATACATTGAAAAAAAGCCTAAAATCAGAACTGCAAATCAATACCACTGTGGAAGGAGTATGATCGTTTTCCATCAAAAATAGTAAGGCAAACATCATATTATTTCTAATTTCTGTCACCTCCTTGTTGCCCTTGATACCTGAGCATAAAAAGGCTCCTTTTTTTCAACCGGACAGCCAGTCCCCCCAAAAAGCAGGTTCAGCTTTAATTTAAGTTATAAAATAGGTTGTTTATTCTTGTTTTCTTTGGGCAGTTTCTGGCTGATTTGTTTCCAAAGCATTGTGCAGCAAACTGCTTTCTTGTGTTTCCAGCTGCTCTGAATGGCATATCATGGAACTTGTACAAACGTAAGAAGAAAGGAGGTGAAAAGCTACCACAGCAAGCCTTCAACCTACAAAACGAACACCATCATTGTTTTGCCTCACACAGTCAACTACATCGACTGTTTCTGTTCAAGTCTGGTCTCCTTTTACGAAGCCTCTTAATGTCAGAGGTCAAGGTAGTAAAAATGGCAACTCACAAAGAGGTCCTCTAATGAAAGTGTGACACAAAAACACCTCAGTTCTTCATTTTCTACTTTTTCCAGCATCACACCTTGTAGTAGATGTTGGCTGGGCTTTGCGGCGGCATCTCCTGTACGATGTAGACAGGATGGCCATAGTCCCCGCTGACCTTCTCATAATGTGGGCAGTAGTTGTTCTCTGTTCGTAAGGGGATGATGATGTCACTGGGTTCTGAGCCAGCACTGCCAGTCATCTTGGGACTTGCCAGAGTGCTGAGGGAGAGAGCAGCCGGCCGTGGCTGAGAGGGCTTCCGTGAACGCTTTCGGATCTTGATCAGCAGGATAACCAAGAAGATGATAAGGATTAGAAAGATTACACAGCCGGCACCAATGGCTGAGAATACGGCAATCTTGGAGCCCAGGATACCATCTACGCTGTGGTCTTTGTTGTCCTGGTTCATAGTGTCTAGATGAAAAAAGAAACACTGTCAAATACCTTAAAACTCAAAAACAAAAATCCAATATATGCAGTTTCTCCCTAATTTATACAAGTTGTCTGGTGGCTGAAGTTTTCTTCTTTAGTTATGCACTGGAGCTAGAAGACTAGAGTAGCTAACAAGTAATAAAAATGTTAGCGCTACTTGTGAATAGACTGATATAAAAAAGTTGCGTCCAATACCAATTTGACAGGACTAAAAATTCTGAATTTATATTTGTATTTACATTTGGATTTTTTTATTAAAAAAAAAACAAAAAAAAAAAAACCAATACTACCACAGCTGTCTGCCTCACGAGTTTTCATTATGGCCTGGTTTTCATTATTCTGCACTGAGTTCTCTAAATGACAGACAGGAGTCACACAATCTCTTTTACTTTTAAGCTGAAACAAGCAAATAATTTAACAACAACCACGTGGTAATGATGGCAGAGACACGACACAAGCCAATGCGGCTGCAGAGTGAGGTATTTGCACTCAGGGCGACCCACTTGGAAGTACTGTGGAATTTGGTCAGTTCATTGCAAAATTATGGAACCTCTAAATAAAGTTGTATACCAGCTGAGTAAGCTACAATTAGCCTACCTTGGACTCTTTAAGCCTATTATGGACATAATGTGCAAAATATGTATCTGAATGGTTTGGCAATCGAATGCTAGTTTTCACCAGTTTTGACAGGGCTATGGTACTTTAATATTGTACAAAAGACAAAACTCTATTTAAATTTCGGTAATTGTAATTACATTATTTAACTTAAAAAAGTTAATTACATATTAATATGCATAATTTATTTCTGCCAAAATTAGTGGAAATAGTTACTTACAACATTAATCAAGAAATATTCATCTTTGTCAAAAGCACACGCAAAAAAAAATGCAGAAATACGGTACAACCCTGACACTATGGGATTGAGGCAGAAGAGGCTTTTGCACATCTGATTTTGCTTTATCCTTTCATTGGCTGGTGTCCTGGGTGGACAGAGCCTTGCAAAAAAAATGGCAGCTCTAGTGACTGAAATCCGAGGAGAGAAAAAATCTGTTTTTTATACATTCAAAGTGCAGATGCCAGAAATTCCCTTCACCTCAGTCCAACCCTGCTGACTGACTTTAATGGCTATGGATGGTTCTATCTCTGTCTCTATCGCCTTAGAAATGTTCCGGCTGCACTTAAAAATGCAGAAAGACAGAACGATAAAATATTGGGAAAAAACGCCATACCAGTGTTTCCAGGCTCCAGAGGTCTGTCCAGGTCTGGGTGAGCCGGGTTGGAGCTGGCATCAGGTTCAGGCATGGGAGATTCGGTCTGATCTGTGTCGGGCACTGCTGTGTTTGGGTCTGGGAAGAAGATAAATGGAGGAGAAACAAAAGCTAAATAAAATATGCATCCCACACACTTTCGTTTTGGATGGCAAACAAAGCCAGATATTAAAATTTCTATCAAAATCTCATTTGCCGCCTTTGTTAAAGCACCAAGCAAAACCAATAAACTGTGGTTATTAAATATTTCCTTCTCTGAGCCACCTTTCTCCCTGCTCATTGCTCCTAAAAATGCTCTATTTTAAGGCAGAGATGTCTTAAAAAAAATGTGAAATATACGAGCCCCATACATACTGTGTTTTCATATTTACTATAGTACACTATATGTAGTAAATCTTTTACATATAATAGGATTTATCTCAAATTAATATGGCTTATATGACTAAGTAGCCTCATTACTGAATACAATATCAAATACTGGAGAGACTTAATGAGAGTTTCTCTGCCTCTGGCACAATCTCTTAAATAAGCCCATTGGCTCAGGCTCCCTGGGAAGCGTGCAGGACTGTTTAAATGGTGGCTGCCCACGTCTGCAAAATGCATCACAATTACAGCGCTATCATAAGAGCTATTTCATATCTAAATACGACCCTCCTCTTGAACAAACATGCAGCGGAATGCGCTTTCTGCACGCGCCAATTAATCTCAGTGCAGAGGAAGAGAGGAAAAGACCGCATGTTTGCCATCCAGCTGCAGCAACCGCTGCACGCTCGGGCATGGCAGAATGGGGTTAACGTGGTTATATATTAACTTTTTATTGTTATTCATTATTCATGCTGTTAAAAGGCCATTATATATCTTATTTATTGCAGTGGCTCAAAGTCTGTCTGGAGAAGCACATACACTTGTGCTCTCGAAGGAGATTGGGGTTATGCTGGGATGTGAGGAGCGACGTGGGCTAGAAAACACAGGTTTTACCAGCTGCACTTGGTGGCTCCTGTGCATAGGGTCTTGAACTGAATCTCTTGATTCTGGTTCTCCACAGGGTGCGTTCGGGGTGGGGGGGGTGTCAGCGGCCAGTCAAACAGAGATAATTGTTATCCCAGCTTGATGAACCCTCAGCGAGCTATTAGATCCTCTTTCCCCTCCTCTCTTCTTGCTCCTCTTATCTTTGTGTCCCTGGTGGGTCTGGGTGGTGTGTGTGTGTGTATGTGGAAGAGTGAGGGTCAGGAGAGACTACTCTGCTCTTTCCATTGTGGTTTGATTCCTCTGGGGTGTCCTAGCACAGCTCAGGCCAAAAAGAAGAGGCTGCAGGAGCATGGCTAACGGCAAGCAACTAGCGGCTCTGCTTCCTGCAGCCCACGCTAAAATCGGGACCAGGGCCTGCTGGGTATTACGGGGAGTGTCTGCTTTTCCCATATTCCATCTGTCCCAGCTTGGAAGACGGAAACAAACTTTTGATTCTTTTTTTCATCCCCTCTCTCTTTTCTTTCTTTCCATCTCATCTCTTTCTCTCCCCTAAATATTCATAGCCTGGCTGCCGCTTGGGTTTTGGGTGAGTGCAGAGAGGGCCTTTGCCCCTCGTCTTTTTGACTATTCATAATACATGGATAGGGTGCAATTAGATGCATGCAATCGTGTCATGTATGGGTCCTCCTGGATGGTGAAAGGTTAGAGAATACCCATAAGTTTGGACAGCCACTTCAGTCTTGTTCTGCATACCCTAGCCCATTTAGTCACACACCTTGGCTAACACCACCCACAGATCGAGCACAAACAAGAACATGGTAACAAAGGCTCTAGGGTGGGGTAATGCAGTGATACAGTGAGTAAAAATAATGTTTCTAACAGGCTTTGGGACAGATATTTTCCCAACCTAACTGTGGCCCTATCCAGTATGGCAGAGAGCTATAAGAAAGCTGTGGTCACACTGATCTCTTTACCTTCCGATAATCACATGGGAAGAGAAAGTAAAGTTGGATTTAAAACTAGAGTTTTGAATTATCCATGATAATATCTGCACATTAAGACTCACATTGTCAAGAGCACAGTATGATTAAAGAGCTTCATTGTAAACATGTGAAACATTTTTCCTTGATAGGTTATAAATAACTGTTTTATGCCTTATAACTGGCATTTTTGTGGTAGTGAAGTCACAAGGCTGCTTTACATACACAGGGACGGGGGGCCATCTTATAGTACGACTGTAAATTCCTGCGCCTGGGGCGACAGAGTTATGGACAGGACCTTGTTAAACTCATTTCTTACACTGAGGTCATGGCTACTCATCTAAAAAACTTTCATTATCGCTCATCCATTTCGAAGGCCCCGGCTGGCTTCCATTCAGCCATGCAGTCTTGGGCATATATTTCTGTTTTGTAGATTTCCTTGCCAGCTCCCAAACATGCAATTAAGAAATGCTGGTATTCAGACGTTCTTTCTCCTTGCCTGCTGCAACATTTCAGCTTCAGACCTGCTCAATTTTGTTTTGAAAATTGTTTGTTACCGAAGTTCTAGTATATGTTTGGCTGATAAGTGCCATGAATTTGTGCTGTGGCAAAGAAAAGTTTGAATGTTTTCTAATTTTAAATCAAAGTACTAATTACATAAATAGTCAAAGACATTCCATTTAAATTCAATGTAATCATCAGTTTATTATTAAAAAAACACTTTTCATAATAAATATTCTCTCAATGTTGCAAGCTGATGGAGATGCTAAAATACGGATTAAAAAGTACAAGATTAAAATGAATAAATGCATCTTTCATTTGTCACATAGCAAACAGTATTGACAAACTAAAAAAAAACGGAAATAACCAGAATTCAGAATTTTACTACACTTACAATTGACTGTTCTCCCTATTGTTTGTTTACTGGAAAGGACGCCATGTGGTGTTGGGGTTCACTTACCTTGTCCGACCTTCATGATGACTTTCATGGAGCGGCTTTTGCAGACGCCTCCTTCCCGATTCTCCAAGCCTTCCAGAGACCCGTTGGATGTGGCTGCAGCAGTAAAAGCAAGACAAAGGGAACATCATAAACATTATTTTGAAAGCCTGACTGAAATCGATACTGAAATCCTACTTCAGCAGTATTTTAAATAGTCTTTAAACCACCAATATGTCATAGTGTTGCTTAGTGCAATGAGCGGACATTTCAATGTGAGTTTGAGTAAGACATAATGAATGTGCCATTATAACACAGAATAGCAACAAATACAGCAACAATAACAATAACATTTTTAATGCATCCAAAACAAACTTTTTAGGATTCAGAGAAGCTCTGGATATTTATATTTTTTTAAATCTTTGATTTCCAAGACTAAGCCCTAGATTAAAAACTAAATTTCAAATAGTGTTTGGCCTTTAGTACTACAATTTAGTCCGAGACTAGGCTCAACCTGTGCCTGAGAAACCAGCACTACAATTATGTCAATCAGCAAAGCATAGTAAAAATGAAAAATAGTGGAGCCTGTTTAGTTTTTTGTAACACATTATATTAGCCGATATTATTGGTAAGCTGAATTTTTTACATTTAAAATTAAAATAATAATAACAATATTGGTCAAGACATTAGTGGTCGGGTCTAAATAATTGTGTATTACATATGAACATTTTTTAGCATAACTATAGTCATTAAAGTACAGAGGTGCTAACTGAACACTGTGCTAGGTGGGATATATCAGCTTGTTTGTGTGCTGGGGCCAAACTCATTAGTGTCACTGTTGAAAAAAAAAGATGTAAAATAATACTGGGCAATGTTTATCTCTGTGAATACTTTGTGCCAGGAAGAATTATAGCTAGGAGCTGGGGGCCTGGGAGCTCGGCTTTCCCTTTCTGCATGGCTTGTAATTAGGGGCCTGGTGGCTGCCCAGGGCCAGTGCCTTTTACTTCAGGGGCTTGTCCTCCATGTTAACATCAGCTAAAAAGAGGGGGCACGAGAAGAGGAGATGGACCCTGTTTATATGCGGTCACGTCTCACTTCACAGGGATGAAGTCACCAGCACTGGCAGGCAGGCACAATTGCAGGTTTATATAGCACTGAAGGAACGACCTGCCGAGAATGTGTTTCACTGTAGCCTTGGCATGGCTAAAGCTGTGGCGTGCAGAGTGCCTTTCTTTCCACTGTGTAAAGTACTCCATGCTTTTCACAATGGTTCCCTAGCTATTCCGATCCTCAACCTCTGTTACCTTGCAGCCCACCCTTTCTTTACCATTTTTTTAAGCCTCATTCACTGTCACTTAAGGCCTTGTCAACTTAATTTACTTATCCAATCCCGAAATGACAGAATTAACCATTTGGAGCAGCGGTCACCTAATTAGATCTCAGCCCAAGCCTGAAAGCCTCTGTACAACTGTAGAACAATGATAGCCTCTGAGAAAACGAAGTGCTGTTCAGACAGGTAGCTCCCTCCCTAGCCTTGGGGCTGGAGCTATCACACACTTGTTAACCTCAGTGTCAGTTTTCAACCTAATTTTTCCTTTTTGCCAGCCACTGGTCTCTGCAAGATTAAACAAAAAGTCTACTTTTAAGATACTTGGCTACTTGGAAATGTCCTTGGCTAAAAAATAACAGTATCTTATTTACTGTCATGCTTAGAGTTTATATCATTCTACCGGGGGTGTTATTTTTTTTACCTCTTAATGTGCGCTTAATCTTTAAATATCCTTCTACTTCCACTTGACTTGTGCCATCACTGCTGATGCAAAGCCAGAATACTCTGCATGAAAATTATTCTTTGTTTTTGAGGAGAGAAATGCAATGGACAATGTCTTCTATTTAGCAGAACTTAGCAAAAACTGAGAGCTAATTGCATCCTAATAAAATGTCCCAGAGCAAATAGTCTTACACAAAAGAGCATAAAGCTTACTTAACAATCTACTTTATTTTGGCATTGTTGATAGACAATAAAAAAGTTCTTCTGACTCCAGTACACCACAGGAAAGACTTGCAGTTTGTTTGCCAAACAGGGACTACAGTTCTAAAACAAAAGCAAAATAATTAACAAACTGACAGGGGAATTTAATCTGCCCTCATGCCTCTTCCCAGCTGGTTCTCAAAACTCAACACCAGCGTTATGAGAAATGGTCCCTCATGTGTGTGCTGTGATTTTACAGTAGTCAGTCATACATGTTTAAAAGTCCCTCTTGGTGTATCATGTCAAGTTCAGAATGTTTTCCTTTAAATTCTCTTCAAGGCACTTGACTGGTCTGTAACATACATTTATAAAAGACCACTTTCCCTTCCTCTGTTACACTTCTAATTTACGTCCATCATTTCTGGACACTGCATGGGGATTCTCGTTTGGTGTTTTGGAAACAGGAAGCAAGGGATTTGATGTTTCCTGTATTTACAATAGGGACAGGAGCTCATGAGACATGCCAATATGGAAGGGGGAAGTTTTGAGCACTACCTGCACTTACTCAGATCTACTTACAAAGACCAAGACTCAAACAGGCTGAGTGGGTGGTACTACATGGGGTTTTTAGGTTTGCTCTCCATATTCAAATTATAACTTAGATCCTTTTAAGTTTTCTCCTGCTCTATAGAAGAAAACCAAGAGAGCTCTGTTGTGTAATGTCTTACATCAACGCAACAGTCGAATGCTGACAGAAGCATTTATGCAGTCAGGTGCACCCAACAAGTGTTAAACATTATTAAGGAATGAGGTTAACTCTTGCAATGTACACTGGCAGAGGCAACAGTCTGATCAAGTGCTGGAATGGAAGAGGGCGGATATGACTTGAGATATATGTCAACTAGGACAAAAGGCCTTAAAGAGCTGGAGGTGGTAGTCTGAAACCTAGGCTCACCCACACATAGCTCATGGATTATTAATGTCCCACTCGGCACTGGAGACGCATAATAAACAGCAAATGATTCATGGTGAAGACAGTGAATATATTCCGAGGGGTCACCTGAGTGACCTAATTTTCCCAGACAACAGGGTAAATATAGAAATGAGGCTGGCACACTAGTGGGGCTCTTCTTCAATATTTCCCATTCATTCCCAAAGGGGGCTTTCCATTCTCCCCTCCAACCAAGTCATTTGAATCAGGTAATGAAACAAAATGCAGGGGTTGAATAATTTGAAAGATAGGAACCCGATTTGTTCAATGACATAATGTGGTTCCAGAAGAAAATGTAGAAAGGGCATTACATGCATATACTTAAGAGCAGAGTTGGCCCTGACTAAAGATTTTCCTAGTTGACTAAAGATGCTCCTAGTTAAGTAGTCGTTACTTCAAGAGACTACTTGAGTAGTTGAAAGTTTATGTCAGAGTTAAAAAATTCCTTCTTGGAATTGTCCTTTATGTGCTTTAAAATGCCCCTCACCTCCCCCACCTCTATAATGCTCTAGGTAAGTTATAAAGCTGTGTCACACATGCAAAGTCATAAGCCTCATCCCAATTTGCACCCTCTGTACTTCACAAACAAAGAATCGAGACTAAAGACATTTTTTTTCTTGATTAACCAACTAGTAAAAACTTAGTCAACGGTTAGAAGACTATTAGAGGCCGCCCTAAAAGGCTGCTTAGGTATGATCTCATAACTCAACAAATTCAACACTATTATTACACAACATAAATGTGATATATTTGTGATAAATATCTGGTAAACAAATGTGTTACCTGTGCAAGTGAATCCCACAGCCACATCCACAGAACATACTGTTTTTGTTTTTTTTTACATCTTACTAACCCAAAATCTTTTGTAAGTTAATAGATGTTTCACAAACATCCTTTCTTCAATAATCCAGCAGAATACACAACATGACATCTTCAGTGTACTCAAGTAAAATATAAAATACCTGCAGTACAACTGAGCTGCTGTGGTTTGACATTGCTGGATGGAGGGAAAGAGCACATTCCATTTGCACAAAATTAATTCCCTTTGACTACACACTACCTCAGAGACTCAGAGAGGCTGTCCTCTGTTATGATTCTAAAGGCAAGCCTAAAATGGCGCACGTCCTTGGGAATGAGAATGTTCAATAAGTAAAAAGCAAGCCAAGAAAAAACAGTTCTAGAAAATTAACAGTCTCTGTTCCAGGATAGAGATACAGAAACAAGTAAGCAGAGTTGATTTTATTTATTTATTTATTTTATAGTACGCATGTACTTTTTGTGCAATTTTTAATTGGTGCAATTACAATAGTTTAAGTTTTATTGTCATATACAGACAACAATAAAACATCTTTATCAGTGAAGAACTTTCCTGGACTTGACGCCTTCTCAGAAATTGCATGGCAATATAATAGTATTAATAAAATAATAAAAGTACAATAAAATAGTAAAAAAGTGAAAATAATATAAGGAAAATTAATATAAAAACGATTATAATACAAAAGAAGATAAACATATAAAATACGGTAATACTTAAAGTAAGTTCTTTACATTTTTAAATTTCTAAAGTGTTCAGTATTCTTATTAAGGTGTAAAAAATGTTCAGCAGTTCAGTAGCTTGACGGCTTGTGAGGAATAAATCCATGATACATGAGCAACACTTCATTCTAATGTTATTATCTATTATACTTTAAAAAACAAACAAAAATCAAACAATCAACATCAAACCTCCACTGAAATGAAAGATGACCAGTAGCTAATAAGTTGCTAGAAGAACCAGACATCTAGTCTCCTAGAGCAAGAAGTTCCACTGGTGGGTTAGTTACAGGCTACCAGCACAAGTGCAGAGATGTGAAGTGAAGCCGTGGGTGGCGGTTCACAAGCATGAGCAAGGCCCTTCATTACAGGCAGAAAGCCGCTGAGGAGCAATGTAGTAGAGCCGCCCAGTCACTCAACAGCCTCATTGAGAGTTGCGAGTGATGAGAAGTTGGGAGGACAGCTTTTAACCCTCATGAGAGTCACTCTTAGACTCTTCAGCTAAACTCTCTCTGGCTGACTCATTTCAAGCTATGTGCTCTGTCTGAATGCAGATTGCTTTTTTTAATCTTTAATCTTGTTTCAGAGGAAAATTTTGGCATAGAAAATTGTTTGAATCTTCTTAAAATATTCTGTTCCTTCCCAGGACTTTTAGAGCTTAGCTGTGATGCAAGGGAAGGTAAACAAGGCATTCCGGCATGCAACCAAATCTGGTGAAATGAAGGATGTGGAATAACATGCAGACCTTGGGGAGCAGAACTATTCATCTGTCTCAAACCATATCAGACTGTTTTTTTTGCCCTCGTTCCACAAAAAGATGGGGAGAGACTTACTTGCATTTCTCAGATCTCATGACCTTCAACAGGGTCCTAAAATATTTCATCATACACATTTCTCCTTTACATGGAAACAGTGACAGAAAGAAATATATATTAAATAAAAAAAAAAAATCATTCCATTGCACTGAAGTGAACACCCAATGACAATAGGGCAAACTCTCCCTATGAGCATATTTTTCATTTCACACCTAGTAATTATTCCACATAAGAAATGAAAGAAATAAACTGATGTTCCGCCCGAGCCAGTGGACTGAATAAGTCTTTGGTCATGCAATTTTCTCAACGGGGGAATAGTTTATGAAAACATCACTAAAGTTTAAAGAGGCGGCTTTAACCTTTCAATTAATCTTTTCTTTCACTCTGTTTTAGCAAGGCTACAGGATTGAAAGTAAGCCTGGCACCAGATGTTTTGTGGGGAAAAAAAGGAAAGACACTTGTCCTCTTTATGATCAACACTACTGGAAAAAACAATCAGGCTGAAAAAAATAGACAATAAAAAGGTGGTCAAAGCTGCCAGTGGAGGGCTATCCCCTTAAAGACGAATGACAGGGTACATGGTGGGCCAAAAGAGTGTTGATTTTGGAGACATCTGTGTTATCTTGGCTACTGTGGTGCGCTTAATATTTGGACTTCAATTGGGGCTTAATTGGCTTTGATAGCAAACACATGGGGGAGTGGTAGAGAGACTGGTTTCCTGGCAGGAGGCTCAAGTGAACTTATGGACTTCCCTAATTTCTGAAGATAAATCAGTGCAACCCTTACTCACACACACTGGTGCTAACCACACAAAGATCTTCCTGCCCGCGCTTATGTAAGGGAACACAAGGAGTCAGTGGGTTTCCACATGATCCACTTTTAACCACAGGGAGTTCATCATCAGTCATGACTGATACATTGATTAAAGACAATGATTTTATGAACAAGAATTGACTTTTTCACTAATGTTTTAATTACCTTTAAAATTCTGTGAAGGGAATATGCATGACAATGATAAAGGAAATGCATTAATAGAAAAAAATGAACACTAATCTACACTAGAAGAACCATTTCTGGTTCACTGAAGAATATTAAAATAGATGGTTCTTTGTCAAACCGTTTTTGCAAATCAGATGTTTATGCATAAAAAAAGTTACTAGAAAGAGCCATTAAATTGGTAAAGAACCTTTGCATGATGTGAATATTCTTTAGAGCTTCAAACACTAAACGCTTTATCAAACAATCTTTATGGAAGCAAAAGGGTTTTTGTATGACATCACTCAAAGAACATTTCATACCATCTTTCCATTCCAGAGAGCGTAAAGAAAATCTTTAAAGGTAGAAATAAAAGTCTCTATCCTTTGTGATCAGAGATTTAAATAATAATAATAATAATAATAATAATAAGATGAAGTCCAATATCTCAACACAGGACTATTTTTTTGCTGTCAAAATAGTCCTATTAACACATCTTCTGGAATGGTAGCATGTGGGAATAAGATATTTTTTTATTTTTATGCCTTTCATCTTTTTCCTCCATTTGGTCATGGCTTGTTAAAAGTGCAATATCTCACACAGCCACTAATCAAGAGTACACAAGGGGCATTTCTTAAATTTCATACACATAGCACTGTAGCATATCTGAATATCAAGTTTCCTATTTCTGGTAGTATATTTAATAGCAAAACAAACAAATCCTACGGTCCTTTTAACAGTTATGTCCTTCACCAAAGAAAATATGGTCAGTGCCCCCCCAAACCATAAATGTCCATTGTAAAACCACAAAGCTCAAGGATTAGCAAGGCATGTTTTATGGTTAGGTGCATATACAGTGGGTACGGAAAGTATTCAGACCCCCTTCAATTTTTCACTCTGTCATATTGCAGCCATTTGCTAAAATC
>JBBPDA010000034.1:21798455-21812266 GCA_037974385.1 Arnoldichthys spilopterus
AGAAGAAATGGAAGCACCTGAGTTAAATATGAGTGTCACAGCAAAGGGTCTGAATACTTAGGACCATGTGATATTTTCTTTTTTAATATATCTGCAACAATTTTAAAAAATCTTTTTTTTTTTTGTCTGTGTGTATGGGGTGCTGTGTGTACATTAAGGAGAGAAAATTATTTTTAAAATGATTTTAGCAAATAGCTGCAATATGACAAAAAAGGGAAAAATTAAAGGGGGTCTGAATACTTTCCGTACCCACTGTAAAATAATTGCTTAGCATGGCAATTTTTGTGAGCCTTCAGTTTGGTTTTAGCAGCACTGTCTTCTTATCACGTTCCCACAACATGAGCTCTCGACAGCCCATCCTAGCCCTCAGGTGGAGACATTTTGAGCATTAAATCAATGCTTACAAATGGACATGGTCAATTAGAGTCTAGCTTTTCCTTTATACTGAAAGGGCAAATGAATCTACAGACTCATAAAGAATATAAAAGTCGCCATATTGGCAAAATCATGCCAAACTGATGCCAAATGCCACAAGCAAGAAAAAGTGCAGCGATAACAAATGGGTCACAATTAGGACACAATATTTTAGTTGACTAAAACTCTTTTGTCATGTTCCAGACAAACAATTTAAACATTTTGTATTATAATGGAGGTTCCTTCAATCTGAAATAAAAAGGCTTCATATATCTCATTTATCAATCTATCAAAAGATCTTTAGGGAAACTACAATTTTTTCTATAGCATCACTTCAAAGAACATTGTTTAGTACCTGTTTTATAAGAGTGTATAGGGTATGTTTACTGTTATGGTCTGTCATTTACCAATACGGTGATACATGAAACTGATACTATATTGGGTTACTGCTACATTTTTATTGTATAGTAGGTAATAAGTATATTTTTGTGTTGGATATTACATTTAAAATAAAAATAAAATAAAAATAATATTATATATATTATATATGAGATGCATTCCATTCACATGCATAATATTACAGAAACATTAACTCTAGACACTACATTACATTATTACTTTCCCATGTGAAAAGTAATTGTCAATGGTCAAAATATTTGATCACTGCAAATGTTTAGTTAACAACTGCAAGTGCCATTTTCACAATTTTCAACCAAAAATAGTGACCAGAAAAAATTCAGATTAATTTAAGGTTTTACCATTAATTTAAATGGAAATGCAAAGTGTAATGATAAATAAGGACAAAATGCTATTCCAACAAGTTAAGCTACAGCGCATAAACAGTGATAATTGGCCATGTTGAATTTTAGACACATTAGACATTAGACAAGTGACCTACAAAACCCAAAGACTTCACTACAGGGCTGAGACCACTTGAAAACCACTCAACGTACAAAATAAGCAACAGAAGCTAAAAGGTATGTACCTGCTAGTTCACTGATGCCTGATGCATTTTAACTAAACTTTTTTTAAATAATTAAGAAAAAACTAAAAAAAAATGTGTAAAGTGCAAAGTGTAAAGAATAAAACAAATGGAATACATTGTCTTTGATGACCAGCTGTTCTCTGTGGTAGAGAATACTGCATTTCATGGCACACACTTTAGCCTACATACTGTAGTTAATTTATGGTTACAATTAATTTCTATCTTTCTATCATAATTATTGTCAACATTTACAGTGTTTAGACCATTGTGCAGTGCACAATTTACATTTTACTGCATCATTAATGCAGTGGCTTTTGAACCTAAACATTCTGATTTAAATCTATTATATTTTATTTAAATTTTAACCATTTTATTATTTTCTCCCTTTATTTTGTAGAATCACTTTTAGCATCTGACTAAGTGGGAAACACAGTTTGCATTATTTCAGTTTTAGACAGGTATAACTTGAGCTTGTACACTTGACAAACAAACCATGTCTTCACAAGTCCATTATTATTTACTATTATTTATGTGTCAAATTCTGTTGATTTTCCCCATGCCTTATCCCCTGTGAGTAAAACCTGTCAAACATGGAGTAAGTAATGTTTTAAAGCAAAGACTGAATCTGAGAAACTTAAAATTATCATACATTTGTTATTGAACGAAAGTCTGGAGAGCTTTTTTGCTCAGGTTTATTAATGGTAAATAATGTCTGATGGGATTACTGATTCACAAAGCACTCCGTTTAAGCCACCTGAAGAGACACTCAAGGCAAAGTGTGAAACAGTCAATTACTATGCTGCCCATCTTTTGCATGCAGTAAACACAAAGAGGATGTTAATATTCAGCAAGAACTTCACAAAGTCGCATAGTAACTCTAGCCAGTAGGGTAAAAAAAGTTTTTTGAGGTCCACTTAAACACTTTAAGAACAGCTCCACAGACTATAAAGAGTGACCGAACAGAAGTCTGACTGTTAAGTGTGAAATACCCAGATGTGTTTTAACCCCCGCTTTCAGTTTTGCACTTTATGTTATGTATGTTTAAAACATTTGCAGTGCAAATGGCCTTATGGGTCCATAAGTTTGGCAGGCAGAGAAGAAAAAAAAGCATAATGAACGGTCTTGGTGAGAGGAAAACATAGATCAAAATTCAGCTGGAATATGCAGCAGAAAGCCTTAGGCACAGATGCTCAAATTTGTATATGTATTAATGTATGTATGTAGCAGTACTGTGTGCATTGTGTGTATGTGTGTTCTTTTCTGCATAAGTGTGCTGGGATTGTGATTTCCTTGACTGTGAATCTTCAGTGCATCTGCAGTGACCTTTACAAAACCAGCCTTCTGGTCTGTTGACTGAAGCATTCACTGAGTCAACAATAAGTTGGATAGAAGAAAAAAAGATCTGCGCCACAAAATACGAACATTAACCTTCAAATAAAGCTATACTAGACTAGGGATTCCCACTTCACTCAAGTGAAGTGACTTAGAGAGAATAATTGCTTATTCCTTCTTAGGCTAGCAGAGGCCAGACCTTTATGCTTTCACAATTTTACATGGAATTAAGCTTCAGGGGTCTGCAAAATAATCATGTGTCATCATTACAGTAACAAATTGCATCAGATGTGCTAAGCATGTGCTGGGTTTCATCAGGAATTTTAAAACATGCATAATTTAAGATAGAGAGTTTGTAAACATCCAGTGTATAACAGCAGCATAAACTGCAAAGTAATTATACCATTATTTTTATTATTAGTTTACTTTTACTGTTTACTGCCCATTTTCTAATTCATTTTAATTTATTTTTGCAAACATTGCAAAAAAAAAGCACTCTGATTTAGGCTCTTTTAAATGTAGCATTACTGCATTTTTCCCATTCCAACTTCCAACTTGCATTAGTCAGAAAGACAATGATGTTATATAAATATATATACATTTTTATTTTTGCCAAATTGTCCACCTTTACCCTGGCTGTACATGATCTATTTGATTATTGGTCATCAATCTATTTAGTGCAGTGGCCTGTTTTTATCTGCCCGCACTTTGATGGGGCAGTCACATTTCATTAAATCCACACCCTGTCAGGCCAACAACCCACGAGTTCCAGAGGACTCGAGGAGACCATCTGTCCGCCGTGGAGACTCATTGTGCACAGTGAGAGAGAGAAAGAAAGAAAGAAAGAGAAAAGAGAGGGGGGGGTGAGAGAGGGAGAGAGAGAGAGGGAGAGGCTTATTACCCCCACCTGTCTACAGCAAGTCAGCTCGAGCATGTCAAAGTCCCCTGCAGGAGCTCACTGCGGCCCTGTGAACACACTGCCTAGATGAACTGGTTGCTGCTAAGCCCTCACGACACACACACACACACTTGCTTCTACCTGTCCCCAACTGGCCACTGAACACAGAACTATGAGCACTGTATTCCATGATTATACAGACTTGAATTATTCATAGGTTTGCAAAATGCAGGTTCTACGGCCCGTCTCTCTGCATTGCGATACCATCTAATGGAATTTGGGCGCTGAACCCCATCCTGAAAATCGAGCCTTACTGAAATTAATGGACAGTTTTGACCGAATGTCAACCAAATTTGATGTGCAACTGGCATCTATTGTAAGAATGGGTCCACGCACCACAGAGGGTCAATATACTGAGAGACATGAGGCAGGCCCAACAATTTAGAGGTGCATGGAAAATGGTTGGGGAAAATGAAAAATTTGGTTTGTGGGAAAGGGGAGCGGGGGATAAGGCAGTGTAAATCCAACATTTGGGTTGGTGATTAATGAATGTAAGATGGATGGAGATGATAATTTCTGGATTCTCTCATGGGTCACTTTCTATTCACAATGATTCCTATGACCTGAGGATCCATCACGAGCGAGAGAAAGACCAAGAGAGTGAGAGAGAGAAAAAGAAAAAAAGGGAGAGTGGGAGAAAGAGAGAGAGAGAGAGAGAGAGAGAGAGAGAGAGAGAGAGGGTGAGAAGGTGAGTGAGAAGAGTGGGAACCGCATAAATACAAGCTATGCAGGAGCAGAGAGAAGAGGAAACATGAGGAAGAGAGAGAGAGAGAAATGGAGTTCACTCTTTGTCTGCCACTCGCTCAGACCCCAGGCAGGGATCATATGTGGACCTCAAAATGAATGTTGCTGATTACATCCTTGCAAACTTGAAACTTTTCCTGCAATCAGTTACAGAGGGAACAGATCTGAGGCCAGGCCCTGATGATGCTTAAGAAAAAGGCGCTTCAAACTTCAACTAAAACCTGTAATCGTCAAACAAAAAGCAATGCATTTTTTAAAGAGCTCCCCCCTTGCCTTGCCACAGTAAATGTGATCCTAATATAAAAAGTCCTTTTTTTTTTGTCAGGTTTGCCCATTTATTCTGTAAATCCATAACAGTTCTGCGAGGCATGGCCAAACTGCATCAACCATGTGAGTGTATGGCTAAGCAATCAGAACCATGTGGTGTGTGTGATGCAAATCTCCTGGCTGCATGGAGAGGTTATGATATACAGATGGAAGGAGCTGAGATCACAGTCAAATGTCAGGGTATTAAAATAGACACATGAAGCCTCGAGAAAGTTATTCCAGACAAAACCAGCCAAAGCTACCAGCCCTACGCTTTCATTGCAATAGGATAAAGAAGGAGGGAGAGCGTTTTTTGAAAACCAAAACAGACCTCGAAAGAGAAATTATAAGCCAAATAAGCATGTGCAAAAAATCATGGCTCCAACATATAAAGGAACATATAAAGGGGTAGCCTTCAGCCCATAGCATTCAGCACCTTCTTCCACACCGACTTGGGTGTGTCGACACACTTTTGACAGCACTTCAGCAGTTTCAGAGAAAGTTGATTCATCTTGCCAAGACTTAACACATAACTCCACATTATATCAACTATTGGGCTGATCTCTAAGCTTGCCTGTGAGTGGAAATCTTTACTGTTCTGTCAAACGGCTCAAAGACAACACATACTTTCCTGTTCACTGAAACATCATCGCAACATGGAATGCAGTTTTTTGAGGGTGTAGAGAGATCGAGAAAAAAAGAGAATGAGGGAGAGGACAAGTGAGAGCGAGTTGGAAGGGGAAAAGTCTGTCTCCTTCCAGTAAATGTGCTCATTCGTCTGGCATTAAAATTGAGAACACATTTAGCGCAATATTATTGAATGAGTAAGTGACAAGTCCAGACAAATCCAGAGTGCCATGACCCTCCTCAGATCTTTCCTCACACACTGCGCTCCAGCAGAGTGTGTGCTGTTATAAACCCAAGCAACAGTGCTCAGTTAAATGATGTAATGATGTACTGCTGTGATGCTGATATTTGATAAGGATGTCAAAACTTGGCTCTCATCTCAACCCTAGTATTTGTAATGTTCTTGTCATTACATTGGTCAGCAGGTGTCATATTGCTAATAGATAATGAACTCGGGCCAGACAAGTTTTTTAATTTTTAATTTTTATTTTTTTAACACACCAAAAGAAGATGACTTGTCTGGCCAGCATATGAATCACCCCTTATTGTCAAAACAGACTTTGACAATGATGTTCACCAATATGTGCTAAATAATATATTAAGGATAATGTTTAGTATCCTGTTTACAAGTACATTTACAATCAGCATCTGGAGCAGGAAAGCTAAAACACTGTAGTCAGAGAAAAGTTCCCTCCGTTGCTTGTAACCACCACTTACAAAAGGTTTGGAAAGGTAAGGAATGTGCATTCTCTACCGAGGAGTTACCCAAGACAGACCAAGTGTTTTACATTTACAATTATTCATTTGACTGACGCTTTTATCCAAAGCGACTTCCAAGATGTGAAGCACTGTAGTGGGACAGTACCTTGCTCAAGGGTACCAAGGGCATGTCCTAACCACTAGGCCACCACTGCCACTTTTTCAAATTCATTCTAAATAAAAACTTCATACTTTAGGCTTTTTTGTAAGTTTCCTGTATTATGCAGTTATTTTTTATTAATCAAAATAACCAAACTGTAGTTTGATATTACATGGAAAGCACAAAAAACATGATTTATGAAAATAATCATTCTAGAATTAAATTGAATAATCAGAATCAATATTGAGGTTGATATCAATAAAATCTAATCAGTTCCCTTACCCAGTCACTAATAGCCACAGAAATGTGAATATCACGCATAGTTTACTATCTGATATTTCTTTTAGAATGGTTATGTGAAATTCAGGTCAAGAAAGATGTTTTTCTGGAGAGCCAAAATAATTTTTATCACATTTGTGAAACCTTTTGCTGCAGAGATTGTGCAAAAAAATGTACAATGTAAATCAGTAAAGCTGATTTTGTAGCTGCAATCTTAGCAAATCTAAGAGCATTCAATAAAAAACAAAATTTAAAAATGCATTTCTAAAGCAATTTAATCTATTCTGGTTATAATAAATGTGTTATTTATATAGGATTATCAATTATGTTCACATGTGTGTGGAGACAAGGAGTTATGAAAGGAAAAAGAGGACCGAGGGTGGGAGAGAAAAAAAACAGCAAAATTTCTGCAGCACAGAACCATATGGACATGCGACAGTGCCACCATTAAAGAGCAGAGATTTCAGAAGACACTAGCTTCAGACACAGTCTATTTTGTCTTATGTCATCAATCATTTTACACCAAGTCACTTGCACAATGGTGTTGACGGAGGCCGCCTCGGTCTAATTGTGTCTCTGGTATAGGCGTATTAACAATCCACGTTTACTAACCTTCATTACAAAAGCTGAAAAACAAGAAGCCTTGTATGAGAAGAGGCCTGTTTGTGGTTGTACTGGAATGGAACACGGGCCATTTCGCATTTCAGCTGAATTCACAGAAATGCATTTGGTTCTTGCCAACAGCCGAGTATTTATACCCTTATTTATATGTTGCACAACCACAATTATTTCCATCACAGTCCCAAGATCCATGTTTGTTTTTTCATTACTTCATACGTCTGCTGTTTAATCAAAGGCTTGAGAGCTTAACCACTAGAAAAATTCCCTGTCATCATCTGAATTGACGCCCCAACGTCCAGCACTCATCTTCACGCCAACATGATGAGATTTTTCTCTCGCAGTACGAACTGTGACCACTTATTTTTCTCTCATAGGAAAAATAATGACTTATGGACAATGCTGAGATCTTGTCAGAACTTTTTTTAATCTATTTGATTAAAGGTTGAAATGCAGTTTTTCTCAGATCATATCCCTGAAAAAGTCAAACTGGCAAGGACAAAGAACTGTTTGTCACACTGAAACAACCAAATTGGAGAGGGTTTCAAGCTGTGATTGGACTTAAGGGTCTGGCTGCCGATGAAAGGCATGTAAAATGTCTCTTGGCATATTGGATGGCATACGGGAGGAGCCCACCAGCCAGAGACAGCAGAAGAGGAAGATATCCCAGCGGCCTTCCCTAGCCACTCTGTGTCCTCTCCAATCAGTGGCAAGCCGACTCTTGCATGCCACGGTCAGCCTCTGTTCCTCATATCCCACATGACACGGCACTAAACAGTGCTGTAAAATATAAATCAGCTCACCTCACCGTAGGAGAGTTGCAAACAAATGGGCTTCTTTACTAGAGAAAAAAGGCTTGATTTCTGTCTGTCTCAAGGTGACAAATGCATGGGACAACACCGTTTGACTTGCCATAATGAAGCTGAGGGAGGATGCATGCTCACTAATGTGTAAAGCTAGTAAACAGTGTGGGCCAGGATAATGATTACTTTGCTTGGGCTGCGCTCAGGGTGCGAGTCATTAGCATACGCTAACGGGAGCAAGGGATGCTGCGCCTGGGCAAAAACTTTAATAAGACAAGCATGAAGGCTAAGATGGGCATGAGTGGCTGCTTCTCAAATACAGAGATGAGACTAATTGACACAGTGTAAATGAATGCAAGATGAAATCTGTGTGATGGTTCCTCTCATGCTCCGGAGCAAGTCGCTCCGGGCTGTTCATGGGTGGACTGGTGAAATACAAAAAGCAATGGAAAAGAGATGAGATTTCACAACAAATTCATGGCTGCTCTGTTTTGCAGAGGCAAATATGTAGCTGCCACGTGCATAACAAATTACATCTTGGCCAGAAAAGGAGACAGCTTGATAAATAGAACGACGGCCTTTTGACGCAGAAAATAAAGCACATAATATCTCTCCATTCCTGGCACATCTCAAATAGAGGACCATGTAGGCTATAGCAAATAGGCCACATTCTCACTTGAGTGGAATAAAACCAGCTCTGCTGGTTTCTGTGTCTCTCATCCACACACCTTCAGGTACATTCTCATTTGGGACCGCATTAGATCCTCTCATCTGCCATTCTGGCAACGCTTTTAACCTTGACCCTTTTTTTGCAGGCTGCTGCTCCAATCTGATTCTCCTTTGGAGAATTCGCCTCCAACCTTTTCCCACGCAATGCATTAGCAGAAAGGAAGCAACGGCCTTTGGTTGAGAGAGGACGCTTCGAACAGGAGGAAAAAATTAGCGCATTAGTGTACTTGATGGCAAAGCAGGAGTGGCAGCTGTCACTAAACATCATGGTTATCTGCTCATAATGCTAGAGAAAATCATTGACCAGTTGATGACAGCATAACTAGGTCTGAGTCCACTCAAAGGATGTTGTGATTCATGTGATTCAGCTTTCATGTTAACATTAAATGTGGGCAATATAGTACCACTACTTTTAAGCTTTCACATACTAGTTGTCCAAAGTTAATATATACCAATTACACCCTCTAGAACTCACAATATCACTGGACAGCAAAGACACTCTTACCTAATCTCTTTTGTAATGAAAAATCCAGTTGGTCAGTGTTTTTATGTACTGAAAAGATCTACAATTTTCCCCCAAAGGGTTTTTAATTTTTTTTAATGATACACCACTAGTTCACAGACACTGTTTGCTCCCCAAAATAACACAAAACATTCCACCAAACAGGGTCCAGAAATGTAAGACAGAAATGTTAACATAAGCAAGCAGGGTAGGAAATAAGCAATAATAGCCTTTTAATGAGTTTAATGACTTTAACAGGACTTGGTGCCTGCTTGAGCCATTAGACAGGCTTTGTTGTCCAACCTGCCAGGTTGTTGACCCGGACCTGGTGGTTGCCTTGCCACCAAATGGCAACAGAGCCTGAATTTAGATCAGGAGGTTATCATTGTCTGCCCCCTGCTGGGACCTGCTGACCCCTGGAGTCCCTGAATAAGCAGAGCAGGCAAATGGACCCCAAAGGAGAACTACAGGGCCAAGCTGCTGGACTCTGCACAGGAGGAGGAGGAAGGGTACTTCAGACATTCACACCATTTGTTTTTCGTTTTTTTTTCTGTTGCCCCCTAAGTGGAGAAAGCAGAGGGTAATGTCACTCAGAAGGACATTTACTCTCATCACACATGCTCAAAGAAACAGACAGAGACAAGACAGAGGGAAGAAGGGAGAGGGAGGGAAAGAGACAGAGGGAGAGAGAGAGAGAATCCAAACCAAGAACAAACTGAGAACTGCTCACAGACAGCATTGTCATAAAGCTTGCAAATTGGTCTTTTGCCTTGATTCCTACGTGAAACAGGCAGCCAAAACTTGTGTCTTAAACATAACCAGCATTTTCACTGCAGCCTGCTCCACTTTTTCCAAGAGCTCATAACAAATAGGGTAGGAAAATGCCTCTATTTCCTATGTGCCCTCTCCCCAAAGCTCATTAAGACTGTGGTTGTGCTTACATGAATGCACAAGCACATCCATTATGTAAAAGATAGATGATGTGTGTCACTATCTATGCAATGTGGGTAAAAATAAACCCCAGTCCCTCTGAATGTGCAACTTCAGCATCAAGGTATTTTTCATCAATGTACAACAGCCAAGAGCAAAAATATATGAGGGAGATGTCAAAGTACAGCATTGTTCTATCCTCCCCCCATCAAAAAACCCCAAAACATTTTGCTAATAGAAACCACGGCATTACAGCCTGTCACATATTGCATGTAGGGCTCTTTAGCAAAAAGGAAGTAAGCTGCCAGGTAATGTACATTTGTGGTGATGAAATAGTAATACATGCGTTGGCTTACACGTGATGTAGTAGTCTTCGTTCTTTTTGAATTCCAGGCCCATGTAGTTGGGGCTGAATTCCTGGAACTTGATGGTAAATTTGATGTCCTTTTCTGGTTTATTGCAGGTGACCAACACGTACGGATCAAAGACAGTGCTGCATGACTCCGCCTGTTCCTTCTTTACCAGGTATAGCTTGTAGTACTCGTATAGCTGACTTGGATCTGCCTTGGGACAGATAATATCCATCTTGTCACCAATATCAGGATAGATCACCAGACCTTTACCACTCTGAAACCTGGGAGGGAAGAAAATAGGAAACATTAATAAATGTAAATTCTATCTCATTTCCAAATAGCATCTCATTTAAGGAGAAATGTACCTACGTAAAAAAGTGGCAAGAAATAAAAAATGGCATCATTAAACATTAAAGCAGTTTTTCACAGAGGTTTTCAGGGAAGAGCAATATAGATGAATGCACCTACCTTGTAGTTTTAGTGAGTAGAGGAGTGGTGTTAGGGGACTTAATCCACTCAACATGGCACTCTAACTAACGTTTTTTAGAAATTTTCTCAGCAGTAAAACTGAGCAATAGGTTAAAAGCATGGCTTCATCTTGCTTTAAACTAATGTGCTTCAAATCAACCTAAGGACTTTGTTCATGTTTTGTGTAATGTTATACATTGACTACTTGTAATTCTCATCTTTTAAATGTCTGACAATTGCATTGGATGAGTAAATAATAGAGTGTTTCCCATTTGTTGGTTTATTTGGGGCAAAAGAGGGAGAGCATTTTGAAGCTGCACTGTTCATCTGACAGAGAGCAAGAGCCCTGTCTGATATAAAATAGCTGATGTGAGCTGTTTTGATTTGGTACAGACAAGGAGAATCATTGTTGTGGACTTCTGGTGAGCTTAAAATGTCAAGAGGGTTCAGCATCGCTGTCCTAGTTATTCAAGCGATTAACCCAGACAGGCTTAAAGCACTGGACATCAGTGCAGTTTACTTTGAATGTAATCTAATCACCAACAACCATCATTTTTAAACAAAAAGCAAATACATTTTTTTTATCACAGGAACGGGCATAATGTAAGCAACTTAAAGAAAACTCCTCTAAACTCAGATATAAGGACATATGTGTGCATGGGTGGGTGGATGGTTGTATCATTATTGTAACAAACGAATATTCTTTACGTAGTTTGAAAATATCAGCTACACCTCACAACATATAAATTACTTATACTAAACTTTTTCATATACTTAAGTTATCATTTTAAAAATACAAAGTATTAATCCAACAGTTCCAATATACAAAAAGAGAGAGAGTGAGAGAGAGAGATAGAGCTGGAATGGGGGCCTCAGACAGCCTGGTCTGCGCAATCTGTGCTCTCATCATTTTGCATTTGTCCAGCTGATATGTGTTGCGTGCAGGATTTTCTCAAATTGACCTAGATTAATATTGGCTTGCGCAATTGTGGCTTTATCAGCTGAAAATGTACATGATGCCACCACTGACACAGCATCGTCATGTGCTCTCCAGCTGTGTGAAATCAAGACGTAAAAGAGTCGGGATTTTAATGAACTCTCCATGAAAATTACCATTAAGGGATTAGGCCTTTCGGCAATCATAGTGGCTTCCCCTTTAAACTGGAATGGGGCCCTTGTAGAGAAAAAAAAATTCTCACTACAAATTATGTGGAAAAAAAATGGCAGATATGAGCAATATGCCATCGGGCAAGAATAACTGCTCGCAAACGGCGAACCGTTGGTTCACATCTATTGTCTGGTGCTTAGGGGGCCATTTATTCAAAGAGATAAGAGGAACTAGGCATCCTTTGTCCTAACCTCTCCAGCTATTTGCCTAGTTTTCACTTGTGAGGCCATTTATGCCCAAGAAGACAAGGCCTCAATCTTCTTCTAATTGGATTTACAAGATGCACCAGTGAGGCATAAACAAGTTGCCATGGCAACATTGGGCTTTGTTGCTGACCACCCCATCCACTCCCCATCTCTCCCTCTGTCTGTCTGTCTCTCTCGCTCTCCCCAATGGCACAAATGCAGTCTTTAAATTTCACAACACAAGAGTTAAGCTTTTTCACACTCAGAAACTGAGCTGAACATAAGGGAGAATGAAGACAGATCGAACTTCTTAAGCACCCTTAACAGAAGAAATGGGATGTAATTAGTGGGTCTGACTAATCTAACTGTACTTAAAACTAGAAAAAGAATAGCTCAGCAAATTAGACAAACAACTGCACGTTTTAAAGAAAGTGGTGTTAAAAAATGAGGGGATAAGCTACCTTTTGATTAATTTTCCTAGTAAATTATCTATTTGCATCCAACTGCCTCAGTAAAAGAGTTTGCTGCTCCTGTTTCCCAGGCCTTTGTTAAGTGTTAAGCATAATGAGGTTTTGGCTAGGCTTGAAGGCTGGAAGCACCGTCACAGATGTGAGCTAACCGGTATAAAAGAAATAGGGCAGCAATTAGTGTTTACCCCATTTTAAAAGCCTTCGACTTGGCAACAGTAGTCTCAGTTAGCTTCCAAAATAGGAAGCTAAAGTTAACCGCGGAGAGCGTGCCACACTCTTTCCTACTGTTTCCATACCTTTTTGGAGAGTTTACAGCTGCACGATTTAACTCTGTGACGTTCCACATATGGAGCATAAGGCTAATACAGTACATCTGCTATAAGAAAGCTGTTTAAATAAAGAAGTTAAAAAATCTCCTCTAGTTAATCACTTATCAAAGGTCCGTTAATGCAAAACTGGTGAAGATATTATTACTGCTTTAACAGGGGATGGAGGGGCACTGGATTCTTCTCCAAATAACTGGTATGTGAGTAAGTGAGAGCAACTTAAATAGAGACTGGAAATCACTTCTGAAATGACAGCTCATATGTACATTTTTCCTTAGAAACTTTAACTCTTAGAAAGAAGCTTATTGAAACAGCTGAGAAATTCAGTCAAATGTACATATTTACTGAACTTCCAAAAAGAAGGAATTTATTACAACTCCAAAAATATAGCAGAAATTAATGTCATTTTAAAAAGCATGGTTCGAGATTGCATGATCCTTACACAGGCTTTTCATCAGTGTGCTTGTTATTCGTTCATTTTAACATAACCATTAGGAATCATGCAATAATTAAATTGATCATTTTTACAACCTAATCTGATCTGACTTCTTTAATATGGAGTACCAGCTGACATCGAATCTGATCTGCTACTGGTGTTTATGAAGATAATACAGCTACACAGTTTAGGTAGGATTATGCTACTCTGCCAAATAATACTGTAAAAATCTGTTCATTTTTATAATGCGGGATTCTGCAACAATATGCTTAGTCTTTTTGTCAAAAAAGTCTTCTTTGTCAAAATGACCATTTAAATA
>JBBPDA010000034.1:21812366-21823300 GCA_037974385.1 Arnoldichthys spilopterus
ATAATGCGGGATTCTGCAACAATATGCTTAGTCTTTTTGTCAAAAAAGTCTTCTTTGTCAAAATGACCATTTAAATAGCTTATTTTATCATTAAAAGCCTATATGGACACCAATGACTGTAATATTCTGCAGTCAATTCGCTTGAACAGTGATACACTCTCTGAACTGTTAGCTTTTGTTTTAGTGGACTACAAATATGAAATAACTCATTTACTGGGTAATGACTGTATTATATCTTTAGAATTTTCTAACATGCCACAGCTTTTTCCTCTCAGGTGTTGAACACAGTTTCTGCAATGCACAGTTTTAATCCCAGAGGCTGCACAGCCTCCGGTAAAGCAGCACATTTCCACAATAGTTCTGCTTTCAACCACTTGCAAGATCTGGGTGAAAAACTATAAAATACATTAATTTTCATGACTAGTGGCATACAGGAAAAAAAAGACTTTAGCCATGCGCTAACATACAAAAAGGGGCTAGTTTAAACAGTGAAGAACTGCACGGATAGTTATATGATGGTTTTAATTTTCTACTTTAAAACAGTTCAGTTGCATTAGGGCTGAGCGATAAAACAAACAAACAATCTCGATACTGATTGGTGATAAACATAATGTTGATGATGACAAGCTTTGGACATTTTTAGACGACACAGACCCTTTCCAGCTGGTCCTTTCAAAATTCAAAATAAAATCTTAACTGGTACATCTTAGCCATCCAAGCACTGATTTTAAATCTGAAAGCTTCCCCATGAGGCTGACAACCTAAGCTATACTTTGATATGACTGTTTAAAAGGTTTCTGGTTGGAAACCATTTTAAATTTTAATGAAATTTTAAATAAGTCTTACCGCAATTAAATGGCTGGGAAGATGGGACTGTATTGTAGCATATATAGTATATGTGTTTGAATACTATGTATCAATTTTTTAAAATAATTACATTCGATTCAGGATTCAAGATGTCCATTTGTCACATACACAGTTATACTAGAACAACGTGTAGTGAAATGTATCCATGAACATCCCAATGACTTAACTAGCGTAAACTAGAGTAAAAAGAGAGCATAATAAATAAGAAATCTAACACTAAACAGTATATACCCCCAATTAATACTATATACACACTAAAATTAATTTGTAAGTGTAAAAAGAAGTTTGCAAGGCGAGATATAGAAATGTGCTCTATTGAACAGCTCAGTAAACACAGCTTGTATTTTAGACTCATTAAAATATGACAGGACTGACTTCTTAAACACTGAATTTTAAAATCTATTTTAAGATTTTTAAAGAATTTTTAAGTATCAGGGGAACCATGTTTAATCTGACAAAAATGACTATATATATACAGTCTTCTTTTGTAATTTACATTATAGTTTGTCATCTGTAGGTACTGAAACATGGAAAAAGGTCAGAAAATAAAGTTCTAACTTGTTTTACTTTAACTTTAGTGGAAGTATCTGTGCACATATTCACAACACGTCATTGTCATTTTTTTGCTCTGCACTAGAAAAGAAGGCCGATGTGGGGTGGGGGGGGGGGTTGATGTTTAAAAAAATCTCTCTGTGAGAACCCCAGTGCTTAGCTCTCCACACCTCCCCTTCAGACATTCCAAGAAAGAATATAGGCACATGATTTGGCACCCCCCTCCACTCCAGTATAGCACCAAACACCCCTGTGCTACAAAAGAACTGTGGGGTGCTGGAATAGGCAAGAGAGCCAGGCTAGGCCTGCCCCTGCCCCTCAACCGTCGCCATTCATATCTCCCTGTGCAAGCCCCTCATAGGCAATGAGTGAGGGCAAGATCCAAATCCTGTTTTGTTAGTCTATAGAACCACTGGAACAGCCCTCCGTACTGCTGAATGAGAATGAACATATGTGGGAAAATTGAGTTCTTTGATAGAAAATGAACCCAAATCGAACACATCAATTTAAATGGGTTTTTCAGGTACTTCCCAGATTCAGCCTTCTTTTAGTCATGTAAATACTGTATTTAAAGTAGTATTTAAAAAATGGCATAATTTTATTCACATGCACTCTTTCAGTTACAGGCTAAAAGCACATGCTAAATGTGGTTAAAAAAAAGCAAAGACTTATGTTGTCTGTGTGTGTGTGGGATATATATATATATATATATATATATACACACACACACACACACACACATATATATATATATATGCAGACAACATAAGTCTTTTTGCTTTTTTGCATGTAAATAAAATCTAAATATATATAGGCTTTGTTTGGTCAGTCTTCTTTCAGATAACTAGTTATTTTATTAACCAGCTCTAAATATGAACCATGCAGATTTGTACTTATAGCCTGCAGTGAGAATTTCTGTACCATTTACTAAAATACTCCTTAAAATAACCTCAATTCAGCTCTGAGCTGTCTTCAGTGCACACAAGAATGTAAATTAGAGCAGCATGTTCACGTTTTTGTCAATCAATGCAGCGTGCTCAAATCTAAACAATGCAAAAGAGCAAGCCAACGTTTCAGAGTTGAGGGGATCTCAGATGGGAGAGTGTGTGTTTTGGGAGAAAAACCAGACTTTGTTTGAAAAAAGTCTGCTCTGTGCCCCCTTGGATTACAAAGGCATTTGGCGTGTCACGGTGAGAGTATTAGGCAGCATGGATCTACATTCGCAACTGCTTTGAAGCAGATTACGGACGATGCAGTTATTGCCTCGCAGCTTCATCTTTCCCTACTTACCGGCCCCTTTTCTAGCTTTAGTGAAAGAAAAAAAAAGCTTTCTGAGCACACGTCGAAAGCTGCACTTTCGCGCTCTGAAAGCTAAGCTTTCATACTCAAAAAGCTGAGATTGCAAAGAAAAGTGGTAAGAGTGAGTAAAAATAAGCTATGCAGACTCTGTCGTAGAAAGTTTATTCCTTTAACGTCAGCTTACTCATGACACAGCCTTTGGGGGCATTTGTAACAGTATCTTTACACTATTCATGGAATTTTTTAATTTAGCTCCTTTTTGCAGTCAGATACCAGATCCTCACTCACTTAGCTTAGGTTCAGGAACATAATGACCTGCTGAAATGTTTCACATTGCAGATCAATGAACATGTGGATTCTTAACCTATTGATTACTGAGGTTAACAAAAGTTTACATTATTTTTTAAGGGGCCATCAGTTACATATTAGTTGTGGCAGGAACATGTTTCAAAAACAGCAAAACACTTTTCAAAAAAGAATATTAAAGTAAGTTAGGTTGGATTGTCACATATTGTTACATAATGGTGTGATCATAATCTGAGCTGACCGAAATTATTTAAGATGATTGTGATCATTCCTTACTAACTTTGTCAACATGCAAACTATGCCTACAGAACAAGGGTTTGCCCTAATTTTTCAGTTTCATGAGAAAGGTATAAGCTTTGTGGATTTCGTTCATTCATCATTCATAATTTCTTAAGGTAATACTATTAAGAAAACAAGATAACTAATAAGTCACTTTAGCCACTTTAGGCTTGTCCTTTTAATAGTGGCATACAATTAAAAAAGAACTAATATAATAAAATAAACAAAAAAGAGCTAAATGCAATTATTTAAATGCCCGTTGTCAGCTAAAATTTCATGATTGTGATGACAGACCAGTGTAAATCACAAGCTTTATTATGACCCGAACCAACATCTATTATTTTAGCCTATACTTTAAAATTGCAATTGCAGCAACGCAATTTGGTTTAATGTGAATCAGTTGATTCAGTTCAACACCGGGGTCTGCGGTCAGTATGAAATATGATGCAATTTTACACAACCTGCTATATTTCCATGCACTTACACAGGCCAAATAATTATAACTGGAATGAACACATTGATTTTTATAAGTCACCTCGATACACTGAATTGTGCACTATTTTACTTGATGCATTGATACACCACTACTTCTAAAATGTACTATAAAGTTTTGTAGCAAATGAACCATAACAAAGCAGAACATGATTTACACGTGTGAGCTTATGGAAATACTGGGGTGACCAGGGATATGTACATAAAATGCACCAACAGAAGCTTCTGTTTGACCCCTTGTTCAAACTGTGCAAGATATTGGCAAGGAATGAAGATGTCAGCGACAAGCAGACAGGATGAATATTCTCCCCACACATTATTCACAGCTTTATGTGGCTTTGGTGGTGCGAACTGTCGCACCCTCCACAGGCAGACAATCCGTTCGATCAGTAGAAGGGGGAGGAATGCAGAGCAAATCAGATTCAGCGTGACCAATGTGAACAGTCACAAACGGACAACTCCACACATTTCCTTCATTACTGTCACATGAAAATCCCTAAGTTGCTTCTACCACCAGAAGACAAATGGCAGATTGAGTTGCAGCAGATGTGGTGGCCACAGAGCTCTCGGAAGGGGAGAAAAATAACCCCCACTGTCTGCAACAATGATTGCATCATATCACCTGGTATCAGCTGGCATAACAAGAAACTATCACCTCGCCTTAAGTTTGCTTTAAGTTTTCCCAACTTATTTGCTAAGTGTTGTGGGGAGTGAGAAATTATAGCTTGGAACAGAATGTGGGTCACCATCGGGCGGGACTTTTTAGACGCACACTCAAGTCAGCTCATCAGCCAGAGACACAGAGGACTCACCACCCCCCCCCCACCCACCCACCCACCCAACCCTTGCTCCTCTAGCCCAAGTGGCCACGGCCGGGCCAGCTGCCTTCCATCATGAAGAAAACACAGACACAGATGGACTCTTCATGGTCTGTAAAGATCCCCACTGCAGGCGAGGCACTCTCGGCGGCCAAGCTGGGCCAGCGCAAGCCAAAAACCACTCGGCGTCAAAAAGCCGTCGGATGCCAGAGAGCTCTCAGGGATGATGGTCCTTGACTGGATTCCCCTGGCCCCCAGAATTGGACGGTGATCCACATTCTAATAAGAGCAATATCGCACCGAGGAGGAAGCAGAGAGAGAGAAGTATTGCTCCATTTCCCGGTGGATGACAACAAGCCCTATTCTTTTTCCTGCCGACTGACAAAGTTTAAAAAAAAAAAAAAAAGAAAAATGTCAAGGAGGGACTACTATGCGAGAAAATAAGGGTGGCCAAAAAAAACCTTACTCTGTCATGGATGAAAGTGCATACTCCCATTGCTGATCATAACTGACTGATGTTTCAGTGTGTCCTGTTCCATCTACAAAAAGCCTCCTATCGCCTTCGAGCCACCTGGGTGAGGCTTCTCTGATTACCAGCTGGAGGCAATGGTAAACATTCAAATCAAAGTTAAAACGATTTTTCATAGATGTGTGCGCACAAAATACAATAGATTTTTTGCAGGTGCTAACATAATACCGTTGGCTATAAAAACCAACATACTGGAGTTATACCAAAAATGTCTGAGAACAAAAGAAGGGAAGACGAGGGGGGGTGGAAGGAGGGCAATTCATCTTTTTGGGAAAACCTCAGCTTTGACACTTTGAATTCTGCGAAGTCAAAGTAAAAGATAGCATGCCCGAAAGTTCAGATCACTTCCATTGTTCATGTGTCAAAGCGGGAGACAAAACCATTGGAGAGTGAGGGCGAGAGACTATGAGCCCCAATATTTATCATATGTCCCTTTTGCCAAATGACTCAGAACATTTATTATACTTCTCCCATTGTGAGGACCAGGCTAGGACTGATGGTGGAGGCCATCTAGTATATGATAACAGTGTCCAACAAGCAAAGGAATATCGTTTATATGCTTCTCCTGCCTTGTATTTCTGAAGCAACAGCAGAAAAACAAAAAACAAATAAGATTGTCCTATCTCCACTTATTGTGTTATGTTTGCGCATTGTCTGTGGCGGCGCAAAATAGCTGACTAAACTCCTCTGTTCTAGTTTACATCAAATAGGGCCCATATACGCAGTACAGTTCAGCACATTTCCTTCCATCCCTAAAAGCCACCAAATTGGCTTTCCCAGTAAACAAGTATTTCGGAAGTTAAGCAAAGACATAAGGGTGAATTTAGGGGGCGTTTTAAGAAATTACTGGAAAACATTAATTAAAACACATGCTCTTGATAACAGGACACTAAAGGTTCCACATTAAGTTGCATTCTGTAACAAACCCATGCTTTTTGACTTTACTGGACTGGATAAAAGCCAGTCCAATACATCCCTTTTGCTTTTATTTGGGTCTAATTAATATTTAACATTGTCCAAAATTGCTTGGTCCTATGCTAAGCTTGTTTTAGCAACATCCCACTTTCCTAGCCCTGGCTCTGGAACATGATTAAACAGATCCACTGGTGCGGCACTTTTTTTCTTCGCCTTTTCCAATCACCACCAGCTTCCACAAGTATGTTCTAGCTGGCAATAAAACATTTCTTAGAAACACAGATGACCTTAGGGAAATTCCCATGCAGAGAATAATGATCACTGGTGGCCAGAAAAAAACTGACATTTGATGGCAACTGATTCAGTGGCAGAAAAAAAACTGTTTAGCGTTGCCTGACAGTAGTTAATTTTGCATATTTATTTAGACACTTTGAAAATACTTTCCATTTACAAGGGGGATGGTAGAGTGTCAACTGTTTTCTTCATATGCTGCAAAAAAGCATGGGCACTGGGGCATTTTCCCTGCTATGGTAACATTCTTAAAGTGAAATGTCAGTAGTTTACCACATAAGTCCTTTTTTGCAGCATGAAGTTAAGAATTTTAGATTGATATCTTAAGGATTTTATTTAAATTTAAACAACCCAGAAACAAAAAGTTGTCTTGAACTGAACAGAAAACAGTGAGAATGCTTGACATTTTTACAACGTGTGGTAAATCCTGAATATCCCCTGTCTCACGCGTGCCTGGTCTAGCCTTTCATTATGATGAAGCATGTTTAATATTGTTCAGCCACATTATTCTACAGTGAATACTTGAGATGATTGAGGGTGCTCTAAATTTAGTGAGTGATCCAGCTGTCTCCTGCACTGAGCTGCACTCTTCTCCAATGGCAAAGCCGCACCTCCGCAAACAATGAGCATGGGCAAACTGAGACAAAGGGCCACAAATATATGGGGCATTTATGATGTACAGCCCCACAATTTGAGTAGCTTGAGAGGCCAACTGTGAAGGCTCATCTCTCTAATGGTGGGCTTTGATTTGCCTGATTGTCTGCAATGTTGCGCACACAATAAAAGAAAGAGAAAAAAAATGGGTAAATTTGCAATTCTAATCATCCCCTCAACAAGTCCGGACAGCCAAGAAACAGCCAGCGCTCTCCTCCGGGATATCATTTGCCTGACTAGAAAATAATGACACGCAATCATTGCCATGGATACCATGCAATATCCCAAAAGGAAAGAATGGTGAGGATATTAATACACAAGCTCGGAGGACAAAATGAATTAGCGTGGAGATTAGGCTGATATGAGGTTAATGAGTCTTCCAGCTTTTCTGAGAGAGCTCATATTTCCCTACAACCCTGCAGCTCCCAGTCCAACACCTGGTGCTAAGCATGTTTCAGCAGGTCCCCCCTTCATTTTCAACTCAGCACCAGCCTAAAGCGCAATGAACGGACAACTGCACAGCTCTCTGAGGAATACTCAGTCAAATAATTAATTAATTAAGAAGATTATCAGTAAAACCGGTGACAAACTCAATTTCACTGGGTAAATGACAGGGATAAATTATATGCAAGGCCATCTGTTATGTTTGCCTTTCTGCAGCTCTCTTCATAGACATGTTCTTATGATTTTGCTTGAAAATAGAAGTGATGCAAAACTGGCAATAAATAACAAGCATTTCATCGACATAACAAGCCTATAGAAATGAGCATCAATCACAAAGATTAATAAATGTATATTTTAGTAAAAAAAATCACCTCACATCAGATGGACTGGACATGTTATTTTAAGAGACAGCAATATGATTACATCTTTTATGAAAGGTAGTTTATTTGTTGCGAGCCCCTGACTGTGACAGCACTCAAAAGCTGCAAAATTAGGCAGGAAGTGGTGTGGCTGCCTGCCATGAATAAAGACATCTCTATATGCCTGAACACCCCTGTTGCTATGACCACAACCCTGGTTAGGGGGAGGAAAAAAAAAAGGACTGCAAAGGAATCCAGATTTTCTGGGAAAAGGTTTACCTCATGTTTTGTACAATGCAGACATATTGTCATGCCATCATTTGTGTTTCACATACTTCTTTGTATTGAAGGAATATTATTTCCAGGTATTATATTGTTTTTATGTTGTTCACAGATAGGCCTGACATGAGCAAATCCAGTCTAGGCATCAACATAACGAAGATATATTTTGGCCTGAGGTTTATATTACTCCGTAAAGGATTTTGAATGTTTGGCCCAACCCTTTTCGGCTGCTCTTTATGAATAAGATCCTTTTTTTCCACAGCACTGACTGATAAAAAGTGCTTTTATCAATGAGAACTTTCAGCAAAAACATACATTCTCCATAAACCAATTTGTTCTTCCTCTTTGTACTAAGTCTCATATAATGAGTATTTAATGAGTGCTTCAATTAATTTCAAGGAATGCTAAATGTCTCCAAAGCCCCAAAAAGCAAAAGATTTCCAATTAATCCTCAGAGGAAAGATAAAAACAGAATAAAGACGTGTATTCAAGCAAATCTGCCACAATCCAACTTTCCTAACTTAACACGACCATGTAGAGTATAGGAAAGATTCAGCTGGGCCAGTAAATGTGTTTGGCAGAAAAGCGATCCAAGTGGCGTGTCTGACTGAATACTGAGCTGCCGCAGTATCCTGACTGCACCAACATTTTAGAGGGAGCTTTCCAGAATTAAATTCTTGGAGAGCAATTTGTGTTATTCAAGATACATTTTAATCACCGCATAATAATTTTATTGCACCAGACAACTGGATATATAATATGATGCTATTGCAGGCAATGTCTGTAATAGTAAAGTATTTGCTTCTATAATTGTAGAAAGGTATCTCAACCCAGTGATTTGCATTATAGCTAAGGAAATGGATTGAAAGAACACTTCAAACTCTTCAAAGTCTTCAAATTCATACAGTGACTTCATGATGCAAAATAATCAGCAAAAAAACAAGGTTTGCAGCTTTAGGCCAGCATTGTTTTTAATTAATGAATTCAAATATATTTTGGCTTTACATTTGATCTGATATATATATATATATATATATATAATATACACGGGCAAGAATATGGTAAACAGAGACACACATGTTCTGTCTTTTTTTAGTTCAATGAATGCATTTATCAATAAACAATACAACAATTTAAAATTGACAATTTATATATATATATTTATTTAAAATGTTTAAAGAATCATGCATTAGACAAGTAGGCACTAGAAAAGTGTCATGCTTTTCTTTCTATCTGAATCATCTTGTTCCACTGTTACACCTTATCTCAGATTGATAAACTAAAAAAGCTGAGAAACTTTAAAAAACAAAGACTTTGAATAAAAGAAGGTGTATAATCATCTTTTAAGCCATCTGTAACTTGCACTTGGCTTTAATTTTCAGTGGAGCTGGGCCCAGCTGACATCTTTGCCTTTCTACGTTCCCATTTGTGAGAACAGCTGGGCTCATGTCCTGCAATGTGAACCCGGGCGTGCATTATTCTGAGCCACTTGACCAGAGCAGAGCAACAAGAGAGAAACTCCTGTTCCAATACTATAATATTTGGCCCCTTCAAAGCCACATCACACACTGCATATCTCATAAAGGGGCCAGCAAAAGGCAGCTGATTGTTTTTGAACAGCCCAAGAGGGTGTAAAGTGGACCTCTGTGGCTAGGGAAAATGATTTCCCTACCTTTTTTCTTTTCCCACAGCATTGAGATTTGCAAAGCAATACAGACGAGGCATTTGGTAGTATAATCCAAACCAATACTGCCATCTTGTCCATCTTGCAGAGGCATTTTTCAAAAGGAGTTATAGATCAAGTACTTGCAAAAGACAGTTCAAAGACTGGAGATTGTACTATAAAAAATTTGTAACTGCAATTGCAGAAGCAAAAGAGCAAAAAAAAAGGAAAAAAAAAGTGCATGTCTAAAGAAATCAGGAACGGACAAGCATGTGGGCTTCTGATGCACTAGAACTGTTCTAGAGGAGGAAGAGGAATCCAAAACAATCAAAGTTTTGTAGAGGAAGACATTTTGGCAAGAGAGCCAGAAGAAACGACTACTTTTCCTGAGTCACAGAGGCCATTCAGAGAAGAATCAAATTAGAACTGGGGAAAAAGAATGGTGAATGACAGCAATGGTGATTGCCTGTGAGCAGATTAAACTCAGAGCTGGAGACCAATGTGCAGTGGGTGAGGCCAGGGGAAAACCCAAATAGGCCAGCCAGCCAAGATGCACACTGAGGATGCCATCTTCACACGCTCCAGTGCCCTTCTCACTTTAACTTTGATGTGGCCAGTATGATGCATCTCAAAAGTGATGATGCTGAAATAAACTGATGATGGAAGGCATGGTCCTCGTGTCACTATTACTACCCCCCTACCAACTAGGGCTGGGCGATGGTTTTCAAACAATGATAAGCTTTAAACATTTTTTCTCAGTATGGACCCTTTCCATTTCCCATTCAGATTTCGAAATCAAACTTTCAATGACTTCAAGGACAGGCTTTGTCGATGAACTGAATTTTAAGGTTTTTAGGGTTTAACTTTTTATACTGGCAATGTCTGTTTTAAATGATATTTTCCTATAATGCTCTTACTGTATTTACAATAAAATCTGACTATTTAGAGTAATGTATATAATTGAATACTATAGGATTAGTATGTGTACTAGGGATATCTGTGATACTGTTTTCAATGTTAACTTGCCCCAACATCTTTGACAGATGTGTTCCCAGTTTTGTTACACTGTACACACTATGTCTGCCTAGAAAAACCTCAGTTTTATCAGATAACATTTTAAAATCATCATGTCCTTCGCAGCTTAGTATGTTTAACATTTATGAATCAGATAATGAAAGTGACTT
>JBBPDA010000034.1:21833050-21852852 GCA_037974385.1 Arnoldichthys spilopterus
TGGTTTGTGAAGGCCTTGCCAATTGAGGTGATGAGCTCAATCAGGTGTGTTAGAGCAGGTAAAACACTACATTTTGCAGCACTGGGGAGTCTGGAGTAGTGCACTTCTGTAACAAAGAGAGGGGGTATTCCCACAAGCCTATAAAACAAAGGGTTCTCATAGGAATAAGACTGAAATTTATTTTTTTACTTAGAGGTGATTAAAGTGATGTTTCAAAAAATAACAGAACACATGACACAAAAACATAAATAAAAAAGATGTAAAATCAACAAACAAAAAGCAGCAAATGTTAGGACTGGAAATAACAAGATTGGGTTATTTGTTGTTTATTTTTTAACAGGTCAAAGCAGCTTTACAGAATCTGAGTCCGAGCCCCTAATGGGCAAGCCAAGGTGACAGAGGCAAGGAAAAACTCCCTAAGCTGTAGAAGGAAATCGTGGGAGGAACCATGGCTCAGTAGGGGAACCCATCCTCCTCTGGTCGATACCAGATAGCAATAACAAGCAGAAGAAAACAAAAAATCTATTAATAATAACAAAATCTCAGTTTAAAGCAGCAGCAGCAGTTCCTTGTGTACAGGTGGTGCTGCGATTACTTTCTTTCAACCAGAAATTGGGTGTCAGGATGGGTCAAGCCATACCAGAGAGGAGAATGGGACAGGATCACTGGTTTCTCAACAGAGTAGCTCAACACAGAGAGAGAAATAGTAATAGAGAGATAGAGAGAGAAATACACTAAGTACACTAATTAATCCTAATATCTGTGTTTCCCAAATCTATACTGTAAAGTTTGTGATCATCCATCTCTAACATATCTGACTTAAAAGACTTGATCATTAGCTAATGATGGTGCAAAGAGATATATTGTCTATGTTGTTATGCTTCAATTTGTCACACATCAATTGTTTTGTTTCCATTTGCTTTGAAAGAAATTTAAAATACAATAACATACATTAAAAACACACTAAATCAATTTCCATATAATTGATTTGAATTTAAAATGTTTAAATGAATGTGTAACATTTTGCTAAATGTAATCTTATGCAAATGTCAACTTTGTAATACATTATTGTAGTATGAAGTACTAGTACCTAGGATTTTTTAATTTTATCAATTGCACCCTAGCTTGATAATAATATACAGGAAAACATGCAGGTGGAGTCTGTAGGACCGGAGTTGGAAACCCTGGAAATTAAGAAAACAGACCATCTGTTGAGGAACATACTTAAAGGTATTTGATTCTGTGTGCTTTTTACCATCTTACTTTTATATTGCAAGGAAACACACATTTTTTCATATTCTAATAATTTTTCCCCTACACATCAGAAAGCTGAGAACATGATGTTCTAGAAGCAACTAGATAAACTACAGCAATACATATAGATTAATGCTGTTTATTAGAATGCTTGCAAATGATTTATGAACATCATATAACAATCATTTGGCCTAAATGCAATTTTGAAATCTTGCTTGTAGCTCCTTTTACGTTTTCCTCAAGTCTTGCTGAGTTTTTGAATGTTGCTGAAAATAAACTTTTTCTAGGTGTTTGCATTAACTTTATCACATAGTCTAATGTTTTACAATATAGATTAAAAAACACATAAAGCCATTTGAATAATGCTTGCAACTACTGAGAGTCTTTTATAATTATATTTAATGCACAAATCCTAATGCATCCTTAATGTATTTAATAAGTGCACTGGGTGCAAACATATTTTGCCCCTGTTTGCCAATGTGCCAACAACTTAATAATGTAGCCTAATATGTAGGTCAGCCACAACATTGTAACCACTGATAGATTAAGTAAACAACACTGATTATCTTGTTTTTCCATTACAATTGTGCCTGTCAAGGGATGGGATATGCTGCTTGATGCGTTGAAAGTAGGAAAAATGGAGCATAAGGATTTGAATGATTTTGACAAGGGCCAGACTGTGATGGTGTTCCTTGAATGCAGTGGTTAGACCTACCAAAAGTGCACCAAAGAAAGACAGCTGTTTAATAATCCCAATATGGGATAGACAGGGTCATGGCTGCTCAAGGCTCAGGGCTTGCCTGTTTTGCTGATGTATGTATAATGCATGTACACTTATATGCTTTTTTATACACATACCTTGCACTTATATTCAATGGTTTTTTTGTCAGGTACATCTACTATTTATGTGCACGTTGTAGGTTTACATTTGCTGACTATAGCCCCCTACTGAAAGACAATTTGTCAGTCACCTCTGCCCTACCTATAAGTGGAAAGAAACAGTGCAGGACCAATACTGAACATTACAAAGTGTTATCTAATCGGATTAGTTTAGGACTATGTCTGGTGTAATTGTTTTTTCTTTTTTGGCTTGATTTGTTAATGATGCAGCCTTAAAATCCCTTCTTTCTGTCAAACTGCATGTAACTGTTTTTGTTAATTGTAGTCACAAAGTAATATTGTCACAAAGTAATATTATGAAGTAAAGAGAAGGATTAACAGTTAAGAATTGATACACTAACTTATTCACATTGCCTAACAACAGTGTGATTACTCTTAAAAAATTTTCTAAATCAGATTGCATAATTACTGTTATCCAGATTATGTGTAGGACATGACTACCCAACACTGCCTATAAAGTGCAAGTATATGAGTAGCTTTACAGCAGATGTACCTATACGGGCAGGAATACAATTGAGAGGGTAGATTGTCTGAGGAGATGACATATATAACAGCTTTCTCTCTCAGTACCAACTCTGGAACCTGGACTTTTTAGTAGTTTATGTGTTATGTCGCCCCCTAGAGTTTATTGTGTAATCATTTAACATTGTCCAAAGACCAATTCAGCCTACTGTTAAACTTAAAAAAAAAAAGAAAATTGCTTAAATAAAGATTAGTAAAGTATTTTATGTTTGTTATCACACAGTCTTGCTTATCACAGATTCCACAGCTGACATGATTTGACATGATCTAAATAGTAACTAAAAAGATGATATAGAGATAATTGCATTGACATTGATATACAGATGCTGACATTGTTCTGTATATTTGGTACACTGCCACTCAAATTATGTCAGATAAAACCCTGTCAAATTAAATTAAACAGTAACATCTAGTAAACCTTACACATCCTTCTACAAAACCCATTTCCAGAAAAGCTGAAATGTTTTATAAAATGCAATAAAAACAATATTATGTTATTTAATATTATATTAGTTATCTAAAAAAAAACTTTAAAGGAAAGCCTACCAGGGTGGCATGGTGGTGTAGTGGGTATCGCTGTCGCCTCACAGCGATAAGGTCCTGGGTTCGATCCCCGGGTCGGCCACGGGTGCCTTTCTGTGTAAAGTTTGCAAGCTCTCTGTTTATGTGGGTTTCTCTGGTTTCCTCCCACTGTCCAAAAGCTGCAGTAGGTTAATTGGATGCTCTAAATTGCCTGTAGGTGATCGCGGTTTCCCCACAAGCTTAAAAGAGGAGCACTCACAACAGAAAGTTGCTGTCATTGAGCCCCTTCCGTTTTCTCCGACCCTCATCTCTATCTCGCCAAATCGTCAGTACTCCGATATATTTTCTGGTTCTCTGCTCGCTGGTTTTGTGTGTTATAGAACTAAAATTCTTCTGGGAATTCTAACTCTTAGTATTAGAGAGTTCTTAGACCAAAGCACGTTGCGCGCCTTCTTGCATTTCGTTCCATGTTTGGGTTAACCACCACGCTACATTGGACTAATGGCTAAGCTAGCGCTGCTACTGGTCCATCCAGCTCTTCATGCAGCGTTAGCTTGCTCGCTAATAACACATCCTCCAGATTCCTGTTGTTAGCGGCTGTGGCTAGGTCATCTCGTCCTTCTACCTCTGTAAGTGACAGAATGACAGAGCCCCAAGTCGTTAACCCAGCAGCGATATATCTACCTTCTTCTACCTCTTACCTCCTTCTACCTCAAACACAAGATTGCTTTACCGGATAAATGGAATGGTGTAGACGGGAAGTGTGAAGTCTTTCTAACATCTCTTGATCTTGTGTTCGAGTTACAGCCCTCCACATACTCCACGGATTGGAAAAAAATCACACTTCTCGTCAACCTCCTTACTGGGCAGGCAGCTGAGTGGGCAAAAGCCATCATTCATTCCGAATCACCTTTGAATTTTTCATACAGCCTTTTTTCATTGCATCTTCACCAAACTTTCAGTCATCCAGACAGTGAGGTAGATACCGACGCCAAGCTTTACCAGCTGCGGCAGGGGAGCAGTTTGGTGAGCCAATACACCGCTCATTTTTGTATGCTGTCCGCCCAAACCTCTTGGGGCGAGACAGCGCTCTGAGCTGCTTATTACAAGGGGCTGGCTCCTCGTATTAAGGATGAACTTGCTGGATGGGAGATCCCTACCAGTCTGGAGTCTCTTATCCAGCTGGCTATGAAACTAGATCTCCGTATGAGCTCCAGTCCCAAACCAGCTCCTCGTTCCCTGCCGCAATCTCCTACACCTGTGGCACGATCATCATTTTCTTCATTTGCTTCTGGTGTCGAGTCTCCACCTCCAGCCATTGCCTCCTCGGGAGCCGGGGAACCCATGCAAATAGGGCAAACTTCCCTGACCATGGCGGAGAGAGAAAAATGTTACCACGAAGGCCTCTGTGCTTACTGCGCCCCCTAATCATCACCGTGCAGTTTGTCCTCTCCGTCTGGGAAATGTCCAGTCCCGGTAAGTATAAGGGGGGGCTTACCGGGCTCTAATTTCACTGCTATTGATTCTCTTTCTGCTTTCTTATGGTTCAGGTCCAGACGGGCCACAAACGGGTCGGAAGTGCTGCTTTCGTTGATTCGGGAGCGGTGGGAAACTTCATCAATCTAAACTATGCCAATCATTTGGGGCTGGAACTTGAGGTGTTATCCCAACCTGTTCAGGTCTCATCAGTTGACAGTGGCCCCTTTCTCACAGCCCCATCACCCATCAGACTCAACCCTTCTTCATGGCTGTAGATGATCATTGTGAGACAATTCAGTTTCTCGTCACCTCCATCGCATCACCTCCACTCCAGGGACACCCCTGGCTGCTAAAACACAGCCCCCTCATCTCGTGGACACAGCAGCGGGTTCTTCTATGGGGACCGACTTGTTCTGAGCTGTGTTTGCAGGTCAAGGTTGGGACGTGCTCTAAGTTGTCCGAGGCCCCTGAAGTCGACACCAACGCCATTCCCTCTGCTTATCAAGATCTGGGGGAGGTTTTCTGTAAAACGAAGACTTCTCTACCACCTCAACGGCCCTACGACCTGGAAATCGGCGTTCTCCCAGGTTCGTCGCTACCCCGTGGCAGGCTTTATTCCCTGTCTGCTGCGGAGAATAAGGCTATGGAGGAGTACATCAGTGAGGTCCTCCACCATGGCACCATCAGACCCTCCACCTCACCTGCTGCCGCTGGGTTCTTCTTTGTTAAAAAGAAAGATGGTAACCTCCGTCCTTGTGTTGACTATAGGGAGCTCAACAAAATCACCATCAAGAACAGTCATCCTCTCCCTCTCACCAATACTGCCCTTCACACCCTCTCGGGCGCATCATTTATCACCAAGTTGGACCTGCGGAGTGCCTACAACTTGATGCGCATTCGAGAGGGTGACGAGTGGAAGCATTCATCACTCCCACGGGTCACTATGAGAGCCTGGTTGTGCCCTTCGGCTTATGCAATGCTCCCGCAGTATGCCAGCAATTCATCAATGATGTACTGTGGGACATGCTGGGTCGCTGGGCATATGTTTATTTGGATGACATCCTCATTTATTCTAGGTCTTTGAAGGAACACCAGCTTCATGTCAGGGCGGTACTTAAGAGATTGCTTGCTCACCAACTGTACTGCAAATTGGAGAAATTCGCTTTCCACCAGCGTTCCCCCACCTTCCTGGGTTTTGTTATTTTGCCCCAGGGGGTGGCCATGCATCCCCAGAAGCTTGAAGCCGTTCGTTCTTGTAGGGGTCGATGTAGGGGACCGTGAACTGTTGGCCATCAAGTGGGCTTTGGAGGAATGGCGACACTGGCTTCAGGGCAGCTGTGAGCCATTCAATGTCTGAACCGACCACCAGAATCTTATCTCCATTCAAAACACCAAACAGCTGAACCCTTGACAGGCATGGTTGGCTCTTTTCTTTGATTTCCAACTTTCGTACAGTCCGGGATCCAAGAACACCAAGGCTGATGCTCTTTCTCATCAACATCAGGCCGAAGCTCCCTGGACGGGCCCATGCCTGTCATTTCCACCAACCGGAACATCGCATCTCTCCGTTGGCAACTGGAAACCAGGGTTCGTCAGGCATAGGCCTTGGAGCCAGCGCCGACAGGTGTGACTCTTTGTTCCCTCCACCGTCTGGACGGAGGTGATCCAGTGGGGTCACTCCTCAGCCCTCGCTGGACACCCTGGGGTGCACTGGATTTAACAACTCATTCAATGGGTCTTCTGGTGGCCCAACCTCACTACCGACGTCAAAGAGTTTGTTCAGGCGTGCCCAGTGTGCGCCAGGGCCAAAGATACTAATCAGCCACCTCCTGGGGAACTCCAACCTTCCTGTTCCCCAACGCCCCTGGTCTCACATTGTCATTGACTTTGTCACGGGCCTGCCGGATTCCAACAGTAAAAACACCATCCTCACCATTGTTGACCTTTCTCCAAGGCTGTGCATCTGGTGGCCCTGGCCAGACTCCCATCAGATAAATCTACTGCCGAGCTGATTTTAGAGCACGTAGTCTGTCTGCATGGGTTCCCCAAGGATATCGTCTCGGACAGAGGGCCTCAATTTATTGCCAAATTTTGGAAGGCCTTCTGCCGTCTGATTGATGCCACCTGCAGTCAAACAGAGCGAACCAACCAACAACTGGAGCACTTTCTGCGTTGTTTTCGTCTCTGACCACCAGCGCTCCTGGGCCAACAACCTCATGTGGGCTGAACTGTCACACAATCTCCTCACCTCCTCCGCCACAGGGCCCAGCCCCTTCGAGGTTGATGTCCCGTCGGCCCAACAGTTGGTTCGCCAGTGTCTGCAGATTTGGAGGAGGGCACAAAATTCCATCCACCGTGCTAATCAACGTTACTCCTCTCAACATCGTCGCCGACACCCTCCGGGACACCTTATCAGGTATGTGACAGGTATGGCTCTCCACCGGTAAACTCCACTTCCACACGGTATCACAGAAGCTTACCTCCCGTTACATTGGTCCATACCGCATCACCCACCGGATCAACCCTGTCACCTACTGGCTTCAGCTGCACACTTCGCATCCACCTGGTTTTCCACACTTCTCAACTTAAACCCCCTTCCGTTTTCTCCGACCCTCATCTCTCTCTCACCAAATTGTGAGTACTCCAATGTATTTTCTGGTTCTCTGCTCACTGGTTTTGTGTTTTATAGAACTCGAATTCGTGTGGTTTCGTTCCACGTTTAGGTACACCACCACGCTACATCGGGCTAACGACTAAGCTAGCGCTGCTACTCGTCCATCCAGCTCTCCGTGCAGCATTAGCTTGCTCGCAAATAACACATCCTCCGAATTTCTGTTGTTAGCGGCTGTGGCTAGGTCATCTCGTCCTTCTACCTCGGTAAGTGACATTGTCTGTCTATGTGTTGCCCTGCAATGGGTTGGCCTCCTGTCCTGGGTAAACCATGCCATAGGCCCGCAGTCAGCTGGGATTGGCTCCAGCTTCCCCGCGACCTGGAAAAGGAAGAAGCAGTTTAGAAAATGGATGGATGCATGGAAAAGACTTTCACTGTTTTCACTAATCAACATAAATGTATTTAGTATATCTTAAAAAAATTTAGAAAATTAAAAAAAAATTAGAATTAGATGCTAGATAGTACTGTGTTACTGTGTGGTGGGCAGTGGTGGCCTAGTGGTTATGACATTGCCTGTGGTACCTGAAGGTTGCAGGTTCAAGTCCTGGCCTGGGCACCACTGAAGTTACCGTCCCGCTACACTGCTCCCCGGTCGCTGTTGATAGTTGCCCGCTGCTCCATGTGTGCACGTGTGATGGGTTGAATGCAGAGGTCGCATTTCATTGTGGTGTGTTGAGTGTGTTGACAATGACAAATAGTCACGTTTACTTTCCTTTTAATAACACTGTTTAATCATTTAGGAACTAAAGAGATTAATTGTTGCAGTTCTGTAAGTGGAATTCTTGCTTGATACAATACTTTAGCTGCACAACAGTGGTCTAATTCTTCAAAATACACCTCAAAGTCAATGGGACCTTCACACCCTTGCCGTGGGCACTGATGCTCCATGACAGATGTTGCACTGTTGACTGTTGACAACAGTCTGGATAGTCAGTTTCTTCTATGGCATGAAGAGTTCAAAGCTCATTACCCCCGAACAAGCTGAAAGGTGGACTCATCTGACCACAGCATACGTACTCACAGCTCTTTGTTCCACCTGAGCTTGTGTTCAGAAAACCTAGCTGTGTTCATACATAATACATTTAAGTTAATCAATGAAAACATTGGAAATCTTTTTTTTATCAGTCAAATGAAAGTTAACAAATCACACATTCATGTTTGATTGCATTTAATGAAAAAGCCCAACTTATTTTTACAGAAAGGGGGTTTGTAATTGCAGGAAAGTAGGTTAGAACCTGACAAATAACAGTTTTACTCAGCTTTCAGATATTCTTGCAATCTTGCAATCTTGTTATCTCCCCATTTAACTGGCAGTTGTGGACAGCCTTCCTGACCTTTTTACAATGAATGCCATTTAATAGACAGAATTTCACTGCCATTCTTTTAAAGAGGCTCATATTCTTATGACTTTTCTGAAATTGAAGAGTTTGGTGTAGTGTTGTAAACACTTACAATTTGAAATTGTTTAGTTCATTCTTCATATACAATTCATTTATGGAAACTAAGCTGCAAAAGCCTATATTGAATTGTCTGCTTTTGTGTTGTCTGAAAAACAAATATATTTACAAACATTCTACCTACCTCAGTTGTATAGCACCAGCCATTAAAGCTATAAATACTGTAAAAACTATAAATATTTCAACCCATAACTGATGCACAATACACAATAGCCCATCAGACAAGAGCATATTTATATATACCAGTCAATACAGGTGTATTACTAAAATAGCCTGTTTAATTCTAAACGATAACAAGATTGTGTTTGGTTGTGCAGAAACAAAATATAACTCTTTTCAGAATAAAAACGGCCACAAACATTGTAAGTGAACCTTAGGGGAATATGTAGAGTATATGCCCTAACAACTGCGATGGGTTGGCCTCCTGTGCTGGGTGTACCCCACCTTGGGCCCACAGTCAGCTGGGATTGGCTCCAGCTTCCCTGCGACCCAGAAAACGGATAAAGCGGTTTAGAAAATGGATGGATGGATGAATGAATAAATATGCCTTACCATTACAAAAACTGTATAAACTTTCAAAATGAATGATTTGTTCTGGATAAGAAATGACATTATAAAGGAGACAGATATTAGAAAAAGATGAGAGACTAGCTCTCTATAGCTCTCTTTCCTTGGAACATCTGATGAAACATGTTGTTAACAGTAAAAAATCTGTAGTCATTCAGGTGAAAACATTACACCAAATGGGATTAGTCTAGAGATGTTCTTGAGCAGATGGTAAGGGTCAGCCTGGTTAAGTCTTTTGTAGCTTCTCACTCGGAACAGTCTTACCTTCAAAAATCACCTTTTTTCTTTCCAACATTGTTCAACACTGTTAAATTAACACCTGTAACAACATCGTAATACTTTGCTGTAGTATCCAATCAGTAAGATGATTTATGAGCAGGGAGTGGGCTTAGTATGCTGAGGTGCTTTTCTGGTTGGGGCTTGGTAGATTTGGTATTGTCAGGATGGCAACAGATGACTGAATGCTTCAAGTGCCAAGAATCCACATCAACAGGCCCCTCACAACAGGGGAGCATGCACCGTTGCTATGGCAGCCACAAACATTGCCTTCAGTGAGGGTTGCCAGTGTCCCCGCAGACCAGCGACAGCGTTACCTGATCCGCCGCAGGCCAGAAGGAGGCTCATGGTCCCTGATTAGTTTCACAGCTGTGCTGCTCCTACTGGGCCAACATGCCCCATGATAGAATAGGAATCACTACTGTCTCTTTAAAGAACATCCCTGATGGTGCTGCCTTGGTAGCAACCTAAGGCCACTGACATATCTCACAGACTTGGTCAAACATGCTGATGAAACACTTAACACAATCCTCCCAGTCTCTCTCAGCAGTTCACAACAAATAAATAAGGTGCATTACATCTGCACTTTTGTAGAGTGCAATCTGGTAGACCCGTCTCTGTGCGACACACATATCTGAATAAAGGTGTTTGGCTAATCCCAGTGGGCAGAATGATACTCAAGTATCCTTACAGTCAGCAGAGATCCTCTTTGGCAGATTGATTTAGCATGGATGTAATTCGTATGGAAAGTGATAGCAGCTAGGGGGTGGGTTATACCTAGATATGGAGTACAGATATGACTCTAACATTGCAGTGTCAGCACAAGGAGCTGGCACCTTTCCTGTAACACATTTCATGCATTTGAAGTGCTGCTGAGATCAATGCACAGACTGAAATGGAGGGGGGGATTGCAACATTACATTAGCATATTCAAATATTAGCTGTCTTTCCTCATGGGCATATTTGCAATTTAGCGCAAACATCTTAGTTGCAAGAGGTTAATTTTGCATAGGTGAATTGGTAAATATGTTTTCTTCAAAAGTGGGGTGTTAGCAATTCATGAGTTTGCTCAGACTTTACTGACATAATCAATGAGCTTAAACAGTACCATTTTCTGCTCAGTCTTCTGAATCAGAGAATTACTTTCAGGCACGAAGGAGCAAGTCACTTTCAAAAAAGCACATGTTTTTTGAACACACAATGTGTGATTCCCAGGGCTTACTTTGTACAAGATCCTGCTGGAACAAGATCCAGGACCTCCCAGTTGGGGACTGGCACTTTTTTTTGCTCCGATACCTCCTTAAACATGTAAATCAATTTTGTCATGTTTAATGTTGCCTGTAACTTTTTTGATTACTTTTAGATGCATTTTAAATTTCATTAAAAGCCTGACACATGGAGTGTTATGCACATCATGGGAGCTGATGTTGTTGCAATTTGAACTTCAGCAGTAAGGAGGAAATTGGTAAAATGCCAAACCGGTCTGTCAGTCTGAATCTAAGCAATCCACTGTCAGTTTGGCAGATCAACAGTGTGGTGATAATAGCAGCATCACAGCAGGCAGCAAAATCATGGCTAGTAGCAGGGATGCTAGTGCAGTTAAGTAAATAGGAAAGTTAAAGCAAGAAGTCCAAGGGCTTTTGTGGGCTCTTTTGAACAAATAAAGAGAATGGTAAACACACATTTAAACAGCAGTTCTCTTTCGGCATATGATTACTGCAAGCTTCACATGTAAGCAAGGGGGTGTTTGTGCTGTGAAATGGTAAAATGAAAATAGTTAATTTGTTAGTCCCATTATTTGATATATATGATGTTTGGATGTGTAGTTTAACCTGGGTTTGATTGTCATCTCGGGAGCTTATATTTTTGCCCCTTCTGTTTAACGTTTATTTCTCTACAGTTGTATTCATTGTTCTCTGCTATGTACTGCTCATGGCTAATTAGGAGGATGATAACGATGATGATGATGATGATGATGATGGTTATGGTGATAATGACGATAATGATGGTTAGTGTATTGGGCCAATGAATTGGGCAATGCAAAACCCCATATGCTGGCAAGAGGTTTAATTATATTTGGTGTTTTGTTATGTGTTGTGTAGGTGCTGCAAGGTGTTAGGCTAGTAATGCAGAGGATACACATATACAGAAAAAATATATCACTTAATCCAGGTTCTTAATCTGCTTGCTTTTAGGGTTGTACATTTCAACCATAAATCTTAAAAGGCTGCATCACAGTCTAGTATGGGAACAGCACTGCCCACAGCCAGAAAACATAACATAGAGTGGTGGAGCCAAACACATGAAACAGTCTTCCAGCCATTCAGGGCATTTTTACTAGTGGTGTCGGAAAAGGCACACTGCATCATCAAAGACCACAGCCACCCAGCACAGAGTCTGTTCTCCCTGTTACTGTCTGGCAAATGCTACAGAAGCATGACAGCCCACACCTCGAGGCTCAAAAACTCAACATCTTAGTTGTAAGAGGTTAATTTTGCATAGGTGAATTAGTAAATATGTTTGCTTCAAAAGTGGGGTGTTAGCAATTCATGAGTTTGCTCAGACTTTACTGACATAATCAATGAGTTTAAACCGTCACAGTCTAGTATGGGAACAGCACTGCCCACAGCCAGAAAACATAACAGAGTGGTAGAGCCAAACACATGAAACAGTCTTCCAGCCTTTCAGGACATTTTTACCAGCGGTGTCTGAAAAAGGCACACTGCATCATCAAGGACCACAGCCACCCAGCACAGAGACTGTTCTCCCTGTTACTGTCTGGCAAATGCTACAGGAGCATGACTGCCCACACCTCGAGTCTCAAAAAAGATTTTATTACCTTTTATTTTATTATTTGCTACTGAACACATAATCTAACACTACACACTGTCACCTCAATACATTTTTGCACTTTTTAAAGAAAATAATCACTGTTGTAATTCCAACCTCTTTTTAGCCCTTAGAATGCAATATGCTGTTTTTGTTGCTGTGCCTTTAACTGAAGACTGAAAAAAAGTATTCTCTGTCTTGATTGGCTTCCCAGGATTGGGAATCTTTCAGAAAGCACTTTCAGAAGGCTGAAAAGACAATATGTATGTGTTGGTTCTTGTTACGTCACAAAACGTGTTTTTACAAACAAATTTACTTTCCTGAACTGAGGACTAAATAGTACAGTGAAAAAAATATTCTTTTACTGTTACAGTGTTTATGTACCACATCAGCCTCTTTTATTGAGAAAGAAAACAAGTAAAATTTGGTTTTGCATGAGACTGGGCATTTAATTCTTTAATTATTAATTATCCATGTTGATAGTCTTGATGAGGTTTTGTTCTAAAAACCTATGCATTTCAATTACTTCATAAAGAACTTAACAAAACCCATTGGATGTGCACTCGTATTATCTCTGGTGAGTTAAATTCTGGCTATGTCAAAATCTATTAATAGTGCTCTGCAACCCTGTCCTTGAGATGAAGGTCCTTGCTTCACAAAAGGTTATGGCAGTACTTTCACTACTAAAGCAAGAAAATACTCTGTCTAATGAAACAGTCTATTTAAATCTTTTGCGTGTATATCACAGACAGAAGCTTACAGTAGCTTGAAGCAGACTCTAAATTACATTAAAATATCAGCGTATTCCTAGTTGTTTGCCTGGGTAAGTAAGTGGAAAGAATTACGTAAACCTGGAAAGTGCATTGTGTAACTTGGTGAACACTGACTGGCCTCTGCCTGATGAGAATCACTGCATTGTGAGTTGATGAAAAGTGTTAGAGCCCAGGTATGCTTAGTTACCCATCAGCCACTCTAGAGGTCAAGTGGTCTCAAACAGCCTTATCTACAAAAGGGGATTAGCCTATGGGTGAAACATGCGTAATGTGTAACTCTAAAAGGAATCAATGTCTCTCACTCATTAACTGCTTGCAAAGCAATGCCAGCGTAAACAGGTGAAGGCTGAAGAGCAAGGTCAGTTTTCATGCATGTGATTTGGAAAGTATTTCATTGAAAAGCCATGTTATGGTATTCAATGTAAATACACATATCTATACTCAAGGATAACTAGGGGATTTCTTCAAAATAACTAAGCAAAATGACCAAAAAAAGTGCTTGCAGAAATGTTCATGCTTAATTGGCTTCATTGCTGTGAAGACTACTTCCTCTGTTGTTCACTGAGTCATACAGGCTGCAGGACATTTTCCTGATAGAAAAAGTCCACCCGGCACTACTCATCCCCCATTCCCCTTGAAAATGTGCCTGATGCAGGTCTCGCGATGAAACTGCTTTGTGTCTCATTATCTCCTTGTATATCCATCATTATGTCCTGATTCTTGTTCACGAATTGTACATCAATGTAGACCACAGTCACACAGAGGGTGGCATATGTCTCTGCAGGAAACAGTGATCACTGTAATTACACTGCGCAATATGAAAAGAGAGGGTTCCGATATTAACATGATCCTTCTTTACATTTCCTCCCCTGATTCATAGCAGCATGCCCCGTAATGAAATAAGAGACAGTAGGCTTAGTGAAAAAGGAGAAAATTGCATCATCTCACAGATGATCCGTCACTTACACTGACTCATCTGAAGTATGCTCTGGCTTACGCAAATTCTGTTCAGCTTGTTTACTCGTCTGATGCGGCTAGAGGGAACGGGTATCCTTGTCGGGTGCTAGGCATAAGGATTTCTGTCCATATTAATGGAATTACAAGCATATGTTAGCCATGGCCATTCTTCCAAGCAACTTGTCTGTCAAACATTAGGTCAAACACTGCTTTGAGATGGCAAGCGAAAATGGCTGATTGTGCGGGCACTGGGCCCAGCCTCCTCGGAGCAGGGTAAAAAAGAACAGGCCAAAGAAAGGGGATTAGGCAACGACAAAAGCCGGTGGCTTAATCCAGTTTAATTAAGGCGCGCTCGTTTCATGTGTGATTGACAGGACCTGCAGAAGTGTCTCCTTTCTCATCGGCTCTGTGGCTCTCTCTGTGTGAATGCTAATGAAATATACACTTCAGCATAAGTGCTCTGCCCCAGCCGGGGCGTAATGATGGGAAGAGATGTGAGCACCCCCTCCTTCTTTTTTTTCTTTCTTTCTTTTTTTTTAGATGTCTGCAGCCGTTCGCTGGAAGAGACAAAAGATGTGAATGGAGACTTCAAAGCTGTCCGTGAAAGGCTTTCTGGATGGAAGGAGAAAGAGACGCCCCAAGCACTCTGATGTGGCTCCTCCGTTCCCCTGTTTGTTCCTCACCACGTCCCCGCTGGGTTTTTGTGGGCTTTGGTGGTGGCTGCAAATTAGAGATGCATCTCTTAATATAATTGGTCCAGAGCATCTGATTCATGACTTGCTTCCTCTGGGTGTTTTTTGAGAGAGTTTTTTCTTTAAATGCTTTCTTTATTGTGCTTTTCTGTTTTTTTGTCAAACAGAGGTTAGGATGTGGTACAGATAAAATCATAAGCCCACATTAAATGGCAATGAGAGAATTCACACTGAGGAATGGACCATTGGCATACCCACATATTGACTCAATGTTACTCATTTGTAAGGCACAGCTTGGTAAATATTGTTTCAAGTGGGAAGACACATTAAAATAAGCAAGTGTCTGGTTGCTTTTTGCTAAGTTTATCACGCAAGGGCCAACATTTCATATAATGCAGGATCCTATTAAAGCTTGCCTCAGTGGTCCAGAGGTTTTAAAACCTGCTGTTCTCATAGAGCTAAATGGCTCTATTCCTGCATTCTGATATAGCCCCACCCCCCCATAGAGAAGAGCTGAGGACCTCCCAGCATTCTTTGTGGCTGCTTCCTTGAGCATGCCTTGCCTCATTTGCTTTCACAAGGCCCCTTAACGTTCAATGTAATCCTTTGTTTTATGAAGCCCTTTTAAAAATCACACATCTTTGCCAAACAATGAAGAAAATCATGCAATGTCTAACACATACTGATGGTATAAGTTTTGGTGTGAAAACTTTCAAATTGACAAGCCAGAGATTCCCTGCTCAATTTGAAAAAATATATATATTATTTGCATAGCTACTGGTTCACATGATCAGATGATATCTGCATTGTTGCCCTAATGACTCTCTGTCCTGCTTGGTATCACCTGTATAATATTTTTTATCTAGTGAAGTTTGCCACCATGCTGCTTTTGGCACAGACTATGACGCTAATTTTATACACTAATTTACCCTTACATTCCTCTGCGTCCGCCATACAAACAGGTTTTCAAAGCCAGACAGTGACATTTCCACAATCAGGAAGTGTATCCCACTGAGCAGAAGAACTGAAGAAATTCCTATAATGATGCACTGGGTTCTCAGGCTTAATTGGGTTCCTCCCCTTACAGAGAACACTATTTTCTTTGTCAGAATGTTTATGACGCTCACATTACCCATTAGTCGGCAATAATTCACACAGAAATGATTGATTTATTTCATGTAGTATCTGTGAGTCAAGTTTTTAGCATTGGACTGTGCAGAGATGGCCCAAACTGGCAAAAAGGTTATTAGGTTATTGTGGTAAAAAAAAAAAAAACAAGAAGAAGAAAAAGAAGAAGAAGAAATGTCTGTGAAAGGCATTATTCAACTTTTTATATTTCTATTTTGCTGCTTTTTTATAATTATTCACAATGACTTTGGAGGAGGAGAGGAAACTTTAGCCTTAGGTCCTTTTTCAGTATTTTTTTTACATGTCCTCGGCAAGTATGACTCACCACTCGGAAGTGTGGTGGCCATGTTATGTTAAGTGGACACTCACAGCACAAGGGGGGAGTGAGGAGAGGACAGTTAGGAGTGGATTTTTGCCCTCAGCAAGGGCAGCCACAGGGAGCTAATCAGCTAGCCATAACTTTATTATGCAGAACATTTTCTAAGATATTTGAAAATAACATACCTATATGAATTTTGAGAACAATTTATTTGAATTGAATTTGATTGAATATAAGCTTTTGACCTGTGGTGCATTCCTTTATTTTTTGGATAAAACTAGCAGTGTAACCTTAGGTATGCAAACTGGCAAGATAGCATGGTAAAGCAAAGACGTTATTTTAGCAGTCATGTAGAAGAGAGTTGTAGCTTCCAAAAACCAATTCCGAACATAATATTTCAAAACAATAACTTTTGATTTGCTAAGCATTCTAAAGCAAATTATTGCTATGACTTAAAAACAACTGCGCTTGCTATTTTTTGGATTTGAAAGGGGAAATGAATCAGCTTGCTATGATATATGCACAAGCGTAACACCTTTGTGCAATTTGAGGTTAATACAGTGAACTCCACAATTATTGTTTTCACTCTTAATAGAAATGAGCTAACATTAATGTAATGAGCAATACGTGATATTTTGGGCTTTAATAAAAGCTACATAAAGTATTTTTATTTTAACACTGTGTTAAATCACTGAATCACACTGTACAGGTACAAAGGCAATCAAGGTATTTGTATTTGGAACAAAAAGTTTTCTTTAGTAACACATTTTTAAAAACAGATTTCAAAAATTAAAGCACTCCTATTATTAATATTTGGTAAGGCCCCCACTGAGCCATGACAAAGTCAGACAACATTAGTTTAGGGATCTTGGACTACTCCATTTCCAGCTCTTTGATATTCTTGGGTCATTGCTTGTGGACTACCCTCTACAATACACACCACAAGTTTCAGTTAATCAATTGTGATTATAAGGGCTATTTCTGTGTGGATGTATTTGACGTTATTATCTTGCTGAAAGGTTCACCAATGGCCAACCACACCTATGCTTCAGCCTTTTCTCACAGCCAGGTAGACCGTGAACTATAATCACCTGGTATTTAATATAATTTATTTATACTTTATACTTATACTTATTTTAGAATGTATAATACTAATTTTTACAATAGCCCATGGACGTATAGCAACAAAACACCCCAAGGTACAACTGATTCATCATCATTTTTGAGGATATCTCTTAGGAAAGGATCTTTTGTGAAAATCCTGGTTATGCAGATGCCATCTCCCATCAGAGTTTGAAATCCAATTCAAGATTCAGCCATCCTCCTGACTGTACATGGGGGCAGTATACTAATTTATCTTTTTTTAAACTGTTTCATCCTTTTTAACGTTTTAAATAGCCTTGATTGTGCTTAAGTGTAATTTCAATTGATTAACAGCTGTCTGTTTTTACCCATGATGACAAAATGATTTTACATGTGTGTAACCGCACATGACGAATCCCCAGGAAAAGATGAAATAGTGATAGACCATTGTGGAGTTCCTGAAGAAGAAAAAAGAAAGCTGGATGTCATCCTTGTCCTTGTATTGCCTCAGCAAAACTAAAGACGCTGTGGACACCAAACGTTGGCTAATTGACCATTTTTAAACATTGACCATTCTTGGCTAACCCATCTCTTTAATTAAGGCTAGTGTTAAAAACCTTGTCGTCTAAAAGGCATCTACTGTAGAGGGTCTATGGTATTTTTATATAAATCTTGTGAATCAAACTTTTTTCTTTATCAGTGAAAAGCGTGTATTGGGACTGCAACACTTCTCTGCTGAATTAAATATAAATTTTATATTTTATAAATATATCTGCTAGCTGGAAGTAAAACTGTGTGGAACCTAATCAAGTCAACTTGAACATTCTTAAAAAATAAAATAACCAAATTCTAACCAGGTTCTATACTAATTAAAGGTCAGAGCCAGATGTCTAAACTGAGATCCATTTAAGTATCTTTAGAGTGTTTTTAAGAGTTTAACTTCTACACAAGGCATGTGATGGATGAATGTAAAGGGGAAGGAGTTGTTACAATTTCTCTGTCATGAGACTGGTAAAAAATGTGAGGCTCTCTGGCCGGAGGTCATGGCTGCTCTGAAGGCAAGTGGCTCTGATTAGGTCTGAGAGTGGGGCTGAGCACTGCTATCTGACCTTACTTCTCCCAGCCCCTCTCCTGTCATGTCTCAGTTACCAGCCCTTAAGCTGCAGGATTAAAGTGTCACTGACGCTGACAGTGTTTGTGCTGCTTCTCGGATGACACCACACTCGGACCGGGAACAAAGCAGCACGGGCTTACCCACGACAGCAAGTGTTATTAAATCTGTTTACACAGATCATTACAAAAAGCCAGTGGAAGTAGGCCAGATCAACCTGGCTATGCTGGAAAGGAAAAGAAAAGGAATCACTGTTTATTTTGGTTTGGATCATCTTGAAATCTTAATGAGAGGCATAATGATGGCAAAGCTGAACTGAGCATGACAGTGGTTGTAGACAGGAGATAAATTCTGTCAAATCTCTGAAGGATTTAGTGTCTGATCTCACTGTATTAAATAAATTATCAGGGCCATCAGGGCAATGATATACCCAATCTTTTTCTCTTCAGTGCCATGTTATTTAGGAAATATAATAATCACATATAAAATATAAAACATACAAATACAGATAGAAGAACAGGCATGGACTACAAAGCACTGTTATATATTGCTTTGAATAAGAAATTCTGCTAAGTGCTGTAAATGTAAATATAAAGTTTGCCATAACATTTTTCCCAGTATGTTCAATTCTGTAAATAAGCAGTAAATGTGATGTTCATTTAAATGTGCAGAAATGTGTTCTCTTTAAGGAATGTGCTTTTAACATGTCATTTAACTGTATCACATCAGCACAATTACTCCCAAAAGTAAGTAAACAGAAAGACTGTGTTGATCATCATATTTGAGGATATCTCTTAGAAAAGGCATCTTTTGTGAAAATCCTGGTTATGCAGATGCCATCTCCCATCAGAGTTTGAAATCCAATTCAAGATTCAGCCATCCTCCTGACTGTACATGGGGGCAGTACACTAATTTATCCTCTTTTTTTAACTGTTTCATCCTTTTTAACTTTTTAAATAGCCTTGATTGCGCTTAAGTGTAATTTCAATTGATGGACAGCTGTCTGGTTTTACCCATGATGACAAAATTATTTTACATGTGTGTCTCTTTGTATATGCTACCTTTGGGTAATATTATCCAAAAACATGGAGTAAACTTCCATTGCTACGCTGACGACACACAATTATATGTTTCCACACAGCCTGGTGAGAAACACCAACTTAATGAAATTGAGGAATGTGTAAATTACATTAAACAATGGATGCTTCTAAACTTCCTACTACTCAACTCTGATAAAACAGAAGTACTCATAATAGGGCCAC
>JBBPDA010000034.1:21863194-21874825 GCA_037974385.1 Arnoldichthys spilopterus
CATCCATCCATCCATCCATCCATCCATCCATCCATCCATCCATCCATCCATCCATCCATCCATCCATCCATCCATCACAGAGTTTTTAACTATACTATGCATGATGCATGTTCCCTTTTACCCTAACTGAAAGCGGAAAACGTACTATGATGATGATAATATAATATCTCTAATTATAATGCATGCTTAACCCAGAAGTCTTGAAGAATTAAATTACTTTGTTATATGCACTAAGAGTAAAGTCTCCCACTAAAACTGTTTAGCACTGTTAAAAAATACATCATCCATAAGACCGGATTCTATCATGCCTTTATGCAGTCAGTCAGGAGACTTAGGTGAACAGAGAGATTCTTTTATTTGAATGCAGTCAATAATGTTCTCAAGAACAACTTAAATTAGGCATCACATTTATGATTCCAGTCTCAATTCAACTTTCTACTTCTAAATGCGATGGGTGGGCAACATGGCAAAAGTAATATTATATTTATTATTATATTTTCACAGTGTTATACGCACCATTGTGGTTAATTTTGAGATTTTGTTCATTTGGAACAGGCACAAGGCACCAGCGAAACAGTCATTTTATTCAACATTTTGCAATGTTTGTACTGTGCCTTACTACATCCACTCACAAAGGATTAACTATGATTTCTTGGGTTTTGTCCACACTGCAGGACAAATCAAATTTTTTTAATTACATTTTTTTAGACTTGAGTGTTCAGATATCATGTGACCAAATGTGATTGTTATGGTCAGACTGTAGCTGCATTTGTTTGCATAACCACACTGGTTGCCATAACACCACAAATGTGAGTGTGCCGTCTCTAGATTGGGTGGAAATGTAAACTGAACATCCAAGAATTCCTAAGTATAACTGAGAGCTGACTGTTTTTCTTTTTTTTATCTGAATAAAGAATCTTCTAAGTTTTAAAAATTGATTTCTCTGCTAGTTTCCAATATTTTGCAAACAAACTTTAATTCTGAGTAATACTAATATAGTATCACATCTAGAAGTTATTTGGTCCTGCATAATACATGCCACAGATCTTGCTAAATAAAGCTTTGGAGTTGAACAACCCACTTTTAAAGATAATTTGACTGTATATTTTCCAAATTAAGAGTTAATATTCACGGCAGATACATATATACACATTTTCCATCATCCACCATTTACCTTTTGAAAAAAGCTGTTTTTTTGTACTTCTCAATGGCTGTAGTTTTACATCCAATTGTTTTATTTCAGAGGTAGATATTTGTAATATGTTGTCTTCAAGGTTTTCTGTCTGTGATACTCACTGAGCCTGTTTTTCAATGTGTTTATAAAATGTGCAGGTTTTAATGGCTTTGTTTGTTGTATACAAAATCTTGTCATCTGTTCCATGTTTCTGGACAAAGTATTAATCTTACTTATTTAGGTTACACATATCCACATACATTCACATACTTCAAAAAAACTATTCTGATGTAAATTCTGACATCTACTAGTAGCATTAGACAACAATAAAAGTAGTATGGGCTAATCCCACCTAAAACAGATTTGGATGGATTCTGCAGTATATCCTTCTACAATACCCTGAAGTATAGAGAAGAGTGCAATCATAATTCATTTATTCATTAAGCAGTTTAAAGTGATATTGAGATCATGGAGCCCTGCTTAGTTGGAAAAAAAGCCTGAAAGAAGAACCCAACTGTCACAAGACAGTCTACAATAATGCAAAAGTTAATCTTTTATGGCTGAGTTGAGAATATGAGCTCATGCTTACATCAAATGGCATAACATTACAACAGTATTACACAATGTTAGCTAAAAGGTTAAAAGGCCCAACCGTTAATGTTCAAAGACAGACTTTAGGTTCAAGTCTTTGCTGAAGTACTGCAAAAGTACAGAATACAATGTGGAAGATTTTAATGTCTATTAAAAGCTTGAACACTGTCTGTTTAAATTATCATATGTGATGCAGTACTGACTTTGTTGTTGCACATTCTGAAGTAAAAAACTGCCACCCACAAATGAAAAAAATAAACACATGAAATCTAACCTGGTCAAACTGAGTCAGATGTCAAGATACTGGATTGGAATGAGATTTGAAACCACATACAAAAGTGATTTGAATCAAATTAGAAAAAGTTTTCATGTAACCTTTAGTCTTTTCTGCTTAAATAAAATGCACAATAATTGTAATCTTGCATTGCAAAATGTAACAAAATGGACATGTCACAGTATAACCTGGAGAATACAAATGATCTTTCTTATGATATCTTATACACTGACAACACTAGTTTGAACAAAGTTTGAAAATTGCCAGCACAAATTAATATCCCAGTCCAACACATACAGGCTATATGCCACAATCCTCCTGATTCCCAGCTCTAGTCTTATTAGTCGACACAACTTAATGGGCGTCATATTTCTTTATTCTGATTTGTTTAAAATATCATGACAATACAGAATAATGAAACCAACATTATGAATGAAATTGAATGATGAATGGAGTGTATTACCCCTCTAGACAACAGGGCAAAACCTTCAGCTATACCACTTGGGAATTGGCCTAATCTAAATATTTATGTAACAGGCTGTTGGTCAGCTGTTGTTACTACTGGTGACACCCACAATATAATCAGAAAAAAACATAAAATAATCATGACATCATATTTTTAAATTGCTGAATCCTTATGGATGTCATTGCAAGCATACAAATTAAGAAAGTTAGTTAGTCTTAAAAGGGACATTGGCGTTCTATACCTTTTTGGTGGCTAAAAAAAGTGTCTGAGAAATGTCAGTGGTATTTAGGCCAGATGGCAGTGTTCTGTGAGGTGAAAAACTCATGCAGCTGTAAACATTTAACAGCGGTGCTGTCCGATCCAGATGTCTGCATTAAACAATCGTGATTACAGATACCACAGTTTACATAGCTGAAGAAACAGGAGCATGTGGGCCCAAATAGACATGTCTCACTTGCGGGCTGCCAGACAGCTCCTCTTTGAAGATTTAAAAGGACTTTAATTAATTGTTTCTTTTTTATGTGCATGCCTTAATTGTTGGTATTCCAACACCTGCTAGCTTGCAGTGTCACCATGCTTTTAATCAGCCCCATGGAGGTACCAAAAACTAAAGTTCTTCATGGAGGACAAGGGATGCAGTGTTAATAGTGTGTATATGTGTCTAATATTCAAAGTAATTTATTCCAAATGCTCACAAATCACAAATGTGCTACAGAGAGGGTTTTCTGACAGATTTCCACAATGAGACTTGAAAGTTGGCTTTGAGAGCAGTTCGGAAAGCCATGTGTTGGAGTGTTCGTTGACACTTCACTGACTTAAAACCCCTATGCCAGCACCTGGATCCATGCTGTGGAAACACCTGCACGCCAAATGAACAATCCCAGTGAATGGGAGAACATCTGGAAACTTGTGTGCAGATGAGCCAATTTTTTTTTTAGGGCTGGAGTATTATGAGTATTGTGAGTTCACAGATACACTTGGTTGTTTTGGAACACTAGTTGCGTTTTATAAGACACCTCAAGTTGTCCGTGCCATTGTCCATGATAAAGATCTCTTTAAGGGTGGTTGTCTCTTAGAGCACCGCAGTTTGTTGTAACTTTTGGCCATAAAAATTAAAATGACCCAACTGGAGAAGGGCAACAATAATGCTTGCCTGTACCAAGTGGTTTTTGGCTTTGCTTGTATTGGTGAAAAGCTGAGAACAAAGGCAAACTCTGGGAATGTTTTAGGCAAATGCTATCAAAAAAGGAGAAGTGTTTTCATACACATGGCACGCGCTGAGAACAAAATGAGGGGGAAAATGTAATCCACCCAAATGATTTCTTCTCAACATCATTTTCAAGTGTCACAGCATCGAACATGCCAAAACGCAGCGCATGTCATCAAACGAATGGCGTTCTTTGAACAAATCGGTTGCAGATGTTGGGAGCACAACTCCAAACGATCAAATTGTGTAATATTGTGCAATAATTTGTCTGCCTCTCTCACAATGGGTCTTGGGAGCCCTCCAAAGAGAATGTGTGTATACTAGCTGACAACAGTGAACCGTACCTTGAAGAAGTTAAACCTGGCTTAATAGAGCAGCATGACCCAAACTGGGTTGCTCTTGAACGTGCTTGTGCCCTCAGGCACTCTTCCAAGTGCTGTCTTTTCCATGAACGATGGAGGTCTGTTTTCCATCAGGCACATGCAGAGAAACCTTTCTCATGTGGAAACAGCCAGACAATACAAGCCACTGGGGCTATTAAGAAGATTTCTCTTTTCAGCCTAAAGCTTGTGACATCTCTCTGATCAGTCATTTGATATCGGTGGATATTGAAACGCACAGGGTTTACTGTGTAAAATGTAGTGTAGACATCTTCAAAACCTGTACACCGTGCCTAAGAGTCATGTTGCACAGTCTAGACTAGTTGTCCTGTTTTCTTGCCAAAGGTCAGTGTACATGCCATTGATCTTCCTGTTCTCAAGCCAGTGGCAGCTACCCATTTGGTGTCTGCTCATCTGCTGGAGTTCATATTCTCTAAAGTCCAATAAAGACATAGATGCATCTAAAGTGTGTTCTGAACAGGTTAAACCAAAGCAAATAGCATGCATTAGTGCAACATTTTGTGTCATTTGTTTCAGTTTGTTACAATTACAGGAAAAATGGTTATGGTTGCTTGAAAATAGGTCATGTTAAGGTATGGCGTCATGCAGAGACACCTGGGCAGCTCTCCATCTAATTCTTCAATTCATCCATGGGAAATGGACACCTCTTTCTGGTTCACAGGGTTGAATTTGGTCTCGCTACCTGAGAATCTTGATACCATTTTTTTTACCCCTTTTTATTTTCGGGTAATTCATGCCAGTTTCAATAGAATAGAAACCAGAAAACCCAAGAGTGAATATACTTCTTGGATGACTGACAAATTTTCACCTTTTGTATACAGAGGTGAAATTCAAGGCATTTGTGGTCATGCAAGTGTCTGAAACTAGACAAAAGTGACTTAGGTTACTGGGTGAGTATGATGATTTAGACAATTAAATAACTTGTTCTCTTATGTATTACATCTTTGTCAGTGTACTCTTTGAATTTGTACAGACTAGCTTTGTTGAAAGTGTGTACACATAAGAACCTGGGGGTTGTTGAGGAAAGAGTCTTATTTGGTTATTTTCACTACTGTACATTTTTAATTTTTAGGTATGTATTAGGCTTAATTATATAAATATTTTTATTTATTATATTTTTCATAAGCAAAAGCCTTTGTTAAACACTTAAGTATTTATATAAAACCAACAATAAAATGCTATTAATTGTAAAGCAATGCTGTAGATTGTGTGAAGCAACATTCACTACGCACTCATGTAAACTGTGTAATATAAACTCCATTTGTAAAGGTTAACATTAGGCTACCAACATAGCAACTTTAAGGATATAAAAGTAGCAGGCCACAGTACAATACAGTAGAAAGTACTATAAAGGTTAACTTGGAACATTATTCTGCATGTTTGACAATGTGAAAACGTCTGCAATCCATTATTGAGTCAGGACGAACAACTCTGTGAATCAGAATCAAGTGCTTCACACTTCACAAAGACATGGTGCCTTCAGACAACTGAACAGAATAAAAGACTGCTAGTTGGTATTCTTGGTACTCAGTACTGTGATATAGTGAAGCAATCTTTTCACACCAATTGTTTAGTTGTGGCGACACTCATGATCAGTTTTAGATGTGCTGGAGAAGGTTTCTCTGAATATCAGTGGACAACTATGATATGAATTCCATTCTCTGTGCAATTAATTAGTCAAAATAAGCATATAAGACACTGTTTACCTGAAACCTGAGTGGGCTGTTATTCATGTGTGTTTCTTAAACAGGAAAACCTCTTTCTTTGACTGGGTGTGCTCTGTGTCTGGCATGGTGTACTGAATAGTGAGAACAGGACAGGGGGTATTGTAAACAAACGTATCTATTTATTTGTATGTAAAAACAAACGTGTGAAGATTTGGGCTTTTGGATTTAGGATTTGATTAAATAAATATATGTTAAGTGAATATTCAAAATGATGCCATAATTTTGCCACTTTTGCATTCAAATGAAAGTGAAAACATACATCTTTAAATTTCCTTCCTTTTGAAAGTGATTTACCTAATCATATGCCTTTTTTGGCTACCAAAAATAGCAGGCAAAGGAATTCTAAGTATCTTTATTATGTTACAGGCAGAGATACCAGCACAAAATCATGATTTTGCCCACCTCACAGAAGAAAACAGAAATGTAGTCTGGAGAACTAAAAGGGCAACCAAGGGTAAGGATTTAATTTTTACATAAATTTTACATTTTTACAAACACAATGTTTTTCATTTTGTCTAAAAGTCTAGCATGGGTACTGGAAGACATTTGAATGTTTACAACAGGTCTAGACATTGACATTTAATCAGTTGTAATATATTTTAGGGCAGTCACTTTTACCTGTCTAAACTTACCTTTTGCTTTATCTCTAGGATAAAGGTATACATTACAGACCTATATTAAACAGAACATTACATATTATCTTTTCCACCCATTGGTCATGTTTCTGAACTTCAGTTTAAAAAAAAAAACAAATCTATAAATATGATTTATGCCTGCATAAGCAGAAGATGTTTGGTATGTAACCGGTGTGTAGTAATTGCAGTAAGAACAGCAAAAAAGACCATTTTTGGTAAAGTTTGAAAAACATTTCACCCCAAACACCCAACAAATGTTTCATAAACTACATTGCACTACAATTGACCTAACCATGCTCTTTTCACAAATGCATTATTTTGTAGCAACTGTCTCGAAGTTGGACAAACTTTGCAGAACTCTGGCAAAAATCCCTTTCAACCTAATGAGAAATTGTCATGCACAGCTGTATTAAATTAATATTGCTAAATGATATCTGTTGTGTGAAAGGTCACAGTGTTAGGATATATCCAGTATAGATTTTCTTGGTTGTGTAGCTTTTAATGTTAGAATGAGGGCACATTGTTGAAAGATAGTATAACATAAAAAAAACTCTTATGAATACTTAAAAAAAAAACTCTTAATAATCATCCTAATAAATTGTTTTGAACTGGATTTTTGTCAACATTCTGCACAGCTGTCTTACCTGGCAATGATTACTATGAAAAAAACGTAGAGAGTGGAAAAAAAAATTCTTCAAGTGCTGCTGATTACACTAATGTACACAGTCACTTGTGTAATACTGGCCAGGTTGCTTACTATTTTTTATTTTTCATGCTTTTATAAAGGTTTATTGGCTCTAGGATAAATGTTGATTCTCAGCGCATTGTAATATCTGTCAGTGATCCATATGCTCCATGCAGCTATGTGCTTTTGATGTTTGTCCTTTGAATGCATGCAAATCCCAGAGTGCTCATCCACTGTGATAATTGCTCACATCCCCTCCAGAGATCATCTCACAACAAGTACTACAGTATGCCAGTATCATGATAAATTTTCCCACATTCTATTGCGTGACAAGCACTTCAGTGAAGTGTGCTGATTTTGTTTAAGGGAGCAGGGGAGCGAGAAAAAAATTGTACCTTGCGAGACTTTTGCTATAAATCAGTTAAAATTCAAAATCTCTAAACAATAATTACTCCCAGGCTGCCTGCGCACACCATACTGACAAAGCCTTCTGTAATCTCAGCTCTAGATCACAAAAGCCGTCTGTATTTCAGACATTTGCACTCATAACATGTACCAGATTTCAGATAGGGTTGCTCATTAGGACAAATTCATGCGGGTGCATCCAGTAATTCCTGCAGAAGGGGGGAAAAACACTGGCCATATGTCCTGGGGGGTGGGGTGGGGGACTCAAACTGTGAATGTTTTAAGGTTAAGCAGCCTTTGTAGTTGTAATGACATGGTATACATTAGCCTAGAAGAGTGCATTTAAAAAGGGGTGCATTCTTTTGCAACATATAAGTGTGCAAATTTTACTAGTCAGACAGGCATTGTAGTGATGCCCACCTCCCTGGACAACACACACATGTACTTGCACAGACTTTCATCTACGTTTTCCATCTGGGCCTAATTCAAAGGAAAGGATTTTGGCAGGATAATGTATCTCTCTAATTAACCTCTCAAGTTCCACTGCCAGGTAATGCTTCAGGCACATGTGTATGTACGGGAATCCACACTTACAAGTTGTAAGTGCACTGCTCTGAGTTACCTGGGCCAAAGTTTCTGACCACATCATTAAAATGTATTCTGCAAATATCAGTAAAGGGTGTGTGTTTGTGTGCATCAGTGTTTTGTCTACAGAGGCTCATTTTTAAATAGTACAAAATAAGGATTATGCATTATGGATGTAGTTATCCTGTTAATTCCTCTAAAGAATGCAAATGATTTCTAGAATCATTTTATAGAGCTTGGACAGGCTATTGTCAACTAGGCTAGACAATAATCATCCATGACTGGCATTTACAGATGCAACCCCTTGTGTAGCCAGCTGATGGCTTATTTACTTATTCAGCACATTTACTGCATTATGATCATTGTTGCCTGTATGTGTCTAATAAATGATCTTTCCATTATTATAATCACATGGCTCCTCAAATATTGTTTTTGTGAATTGGAGGGGAAAAAACAAGGTTTTTAAGGTTTTTTAAAATAGACATAGACAGGAGTCAACAACAAGAGTTTTACATATGCTGTGTTCTTCAAGGGGCAGTTGTAAGGGACTTGCCCTTGTGCTCGGAAGTTCTGGCCCAGGTACCACTTGAGCAAAGTACCATTCACCATTCACCTACACTGCTTCCTGGGCACTCTTGATAGTGGCAGATGATTCTGGACACTGTAATCATGATATTACATTTTCATACTATTAAAACGTATTTTGTAACACTTTCTTTTTCAGAGTCCAATGGAAAACGGAAAAAAGGTAATTTTGGGTCTCCCTCAGTAGTCTTTCAGAAATATAATTTAATTTGTCCTCTTTAATGTGTCTCCGTTTTTAAATCAGTCAGTGTCCAGCTGGACTTGGAATAACTCATCTACTTAACATTAACCAGTCAACAGTGTCCTGTGGACAGAAAATATTGAAGGACTAGAGGATGACTAACACAAACAGCATCCAATGAACGGTCATCAAGAATTTTACAACTTCCACTTGGAACAAACTGGTCTTTAGCAGCAATGTTCATTTATTGCAGCAAGCACAAAAAGACACAAAAAACATTCCATTACCCTGTCAGTGTCTCTGCTGTGCTGATTATGAGCCACCATAAACACATACATTATATGAACAAAAGTATTTGGATATGTTAACCTCTTAATCAATGAATTCGTGTTTAAGCCATACCCATTATCACATGTATACATGTATGTGTAAAATCAAGCACCTAACCATGCAGCCACATCAGCTGCAAAGATGGAGTGGTGTAAAGCACATTGGCACTGGGCTTTAGAGCAGCAGAAACATGTTCTGTGGGGTCCCAGTTCTTTGTCTGGCAGTGTGATGGATGAGTCTGGATTTGACAAATGCCAGGACAACATGCCTAACTGCATTGTGCCAGCTGTACAGTTTGGTGGTGGAGGGATAATGGTATGAGGCTGTTTTTCATCATTTAGACGTTTTGGACAATTTAGTGCTTCCAACTGTGTGAAAAAAATTGTGGAACTTTGCTTTTTGCACTACATCACATGATAGAACAGTAAAGTCTGGTGAGTTTGGTGTGGAAGAACTTGACTGGTCTGCACAGAACCCCATCCCCACCTAACCCCATCAAACACCTTTGGCATAAACTAGAACAGAGACTGTGAGCCAGGCCTTCTCATCCAGCATCAGTGTCTGACCTCACAAATGCTCTGATGAATATACTGTATGTGTGTGTGTGTGTGTGTGTGTATATATATATATATATCCCACAGACGCACAAAAAATCTGTTGGAAAGCCTTTGAAAGCTGTTGTAGCTGCAAAGGGGGGCACTAACTCCATATTGATGTCTATGGGTTTATAATGAGAGGTCATAAAAGTTCCTGTAAATGTAATGGCCAGGTGTCCCAATACATACATGCACTATATGGAAAAATATGTATGAATGTATGTATATGTAAATACCACATTAAGTAAAGATTTTAGCAGCACTATATGGCCATAGATATGTGGACATTCCTCCTAATTAAGTACAGGTGTTTCAGTATATTAATTACACATAAAGTGTTATTTGATAACTGCATCCAAAAATAATTATTTGTTGTTACATGTGTCTTTCATGTTTCTTACAGGCAGGAAAAGATTACCAGGTGCACCTGGTCCCCCAGGGCCACCAGGCCCTCCAGGGCCACAGGGTCCCCCTGGTATTCCAGGGATTCCTGGTATTCCTGGCAGAAATGACTTAGGTCCTGCAGGGCCACCTGGACCCCCAGGGCCAAGGGGCCCTCCAGGGCCACAAGGGCCAGCAGGTAAAAAATGATTATAATAGTAGTATAAACACAATGCTTATTATTTCAGAAATCAGTGAAAATGAATTCTTCTAATTTTTACCAGGAGGTGTTGACAAAGCCAAGACAAGGGAGTTCCAGGTATGTATTTTAACAAGATGGCACAATTCAAATTGTCCATTATATTGTACATTGAAAGAACTGTAAACCCCTGCTAATAAAATGACTTCTAACAATATTTAAATTCAAATCTTCTTAAAAAAGTAATTATTTTTTGTGATTTTAAGCCTGCTGTAGTACACTTGCAAGGCCAGGAGACAACAATACTAGTGAGAGAAGGTAAGAGTAATTTTGCAAAAATGTTTACTCTTTGTACTAATTTGATATTTTTTTAAATGATTACTTTGAAACTGTCCTAAATTATAAAGTATCAAAACAAGCAAGGAAAAGTAAATGAACTAAAAATTACTAGGGATCCTCTACTTTTTGTCAACTGAGCCGATGTGTTCATAGATAATATGGCCACATAATTTGAATATGTATTCACCAATTAACATAACAGTAAAATTACTTCACTTTTAGTAGGTGGTACTGTGACATTCCAGATTGATGTCACATTGCAGACATTAAGATTTATTTGTTAACTTCTGAAAACATGCCTCATTACTGCAGATTGTGGATAATGTCCATTTACATCACCATTCTGTCAGTGGTATAAGTAGAAAATAAAGAATATAAAACAAAGGATCAAAACTAGAACAGGCATAATAGAGCTGTTACCTGATCCATAACAATATGATCCTTTGGATTTGGACATTTCTAGTCTGAACACATCCTCTGTTTTATCACTTGTTTGCTTTGATTGGTATTGAGTGATTGCCTTTTTCTCACACTGAGATCTTCCAGAGGGCGTGCTAAAAAACTGGAAAATGGTCTCCGTGCACCACAAGGTTTTCAAGATGCACTCGCGCTCTGGAGAGCTAGAGGTGCTAATGGATGGCACCTACTTCATCTATAGTCAGGTAGAAGTGAGTACGCTCCTGGGCCTCTCCTCTACAATATGTGCTTCACAACAAGGATCAGAAACAACAAGGCCTACATACAAAATTATACTTCACAATAAATGTGACCACTATATTTGCATGCACAAATTATTTACACACATGGACAAAATTGTTGGTACCCTTCAGTCAATGAAAGAAAAACTCAAAATGCTCACAAAAATAACTT
>JBBPDA010000034.1:21875800-21887031 GCA_037974385.1 Arnoldichthys spilopterus
AGTTATTTCTGTGACCATTGTGAGTTTTTCTTTCATTGACTGAAGGGTACCAACAATTTTGTCCACGTGTGTATCATGAAAACAGAGAAAAAAGTTTTTGGGGGGACTGAGGGGCAGAAAAGAAGGAGTTAATATGAAAACTTTATTATTTTTTTTTTCCCAGATCTACTATCTGAACTTTACGGACATAGCCAGCTATGAGGTGCTAGTGGATCGCTTGCCCTTCCTGCGCTGCACATGCAGCATTGAGACTGGTCAGCGCAAGTTCAACACATGTTACACAGCTGGCGTGAGTGTGCTACATGCCCACCAACGCATATCCATCCGTGTAGTTTATGAGGACTCGCTAATCAGCATGACTGATCACGCCACTTTCCTGGGCAGTGTGAGATTAGGAGATGCGCCTTCTACTGGGCTCTCATAACCCCACAGGACATTCTCATTCTCTTATGTATACTCTCACCACTCAGTACACATTTGCACTAAAAATCATATTGGGTCTATACAGTAATACTGCTTCTGTTAATGTTTTCACAGTTCAGTTTATGGAAATCATTCATTTCATGATGTACATAAAATTATTTTTCTCATTGTATATATGTACATAAAATAGAAAATACTTTTTTTGTAAATTGATTCAGGTACAATAAATACTCCTAATTTGTAATCTATTTTCTGTGGACTACACTTTTCATATTATATGTAATTATGACTGATATGAATTTATCAGAGGGAAAGAGAGCGATATTCTGGGGAGATTTGAAAAAAAGCAAACTTGGCCAAGCTACTCACAGGCATTTGCTCTTAAGAGGCCATGAAATGAAACATGGATCCAGTGATTTCCCTTCTTCTCACGGTCTCATATTACATTTTATTTTGAATGCTGAATTACTTGAATTTATGGCTAGTGACTGACAGAAACACTAACAAGCTCAAACAAATCCTCTATGATTAAACAAACCCTTGGCTGCTCCATATATTTGACCACTGTTATACAACTTGCCTGGTTTATTGTATAAATGAACGTTATGTGATTGAGAATGTTGTAAACTTGGTGTTAGTGGTATCCTAGCACATGGTTTAAAAACTTTGCCTACAGCAACCCAATGCACACGACAGAGTTGCACTTTTTTCTTCGTATAAAACAAGTTCCTCATTTGCAGTCTATTTTTAAATTTCCTGTGAGACTAAATACACTCAGAAGAGTCAACAACAAACGTCAACAGTAATTTTTATAATAACTGAGGTCAAAAAGGTCTGCAAAAAGCAGTTTGTTGATTTAAATATGATCATTTGTGTAATCAGATCATCAATAGCTATAGTTTTTGGGTAATCCACAAAAGCAGTATCTTGAAAAGCAAACTGAGGATAATAAAAAGGGATCTGCTCTTCAAGTTCATCCAGCTGCGATCGTCAAACACACTCAACGATGACATATTGATGTCTGATACATGGGAGGTATGTCAGGTCATTTCTCAGTTTGACTTATTGTGGTTTTGTTTGAATCTCTCCCCCCTCCCCCCAAAAAACAGCTTTGAAATTCCAACATGTTTAGTTGGCATACACTTTATATAATTGTGTTTACTTGATATGCTGGAAAGCACCCTGACCAATGGTTATTTACTGAGGTCCTTCAACGAATCAAACGGGAGCTGGCTGGCTGCACATGTGAGTACCAACATTGCAGCCATATGTTTGCAGTTTGTATGCTTGTAACTTATAGGTATTTTCACATGACCTACAGTTACGTAGATCATGTACAGGGCAACTTTTGCAATCTATTAGAATAACCCACTGTATTCTTCACAGCAGAGGATTCATTCTTGCAGCTTGCAGCGAAAGGTGATGAGAAGCCACAGTTAAGAGGTAAGACTCCCAAGTACAGATGCATGAGTAATGAGCCATCAGTGAAAAGTTATTCTAATTTGTGCAGCATAACAGAGTACTGTAAACTAACATTAAATGATATACACATGTTATTTAAATGTTTAAATATTCAGTCCTTGGCCTGGATGTAAAGTTATAAAGTTTCTATACGGACCGAAGAGTTTTCCCATATGGGACTTTTTTAACACTTTAGAAAGGTTTTTCATACTCATTGTTTACAAAAATGGTTCTTTAAAGAAGCATACAATGTATTTCTTCTATGTCATTGCTTTAAAAAAACCTTTATGAAACTTTTTTTAGTGTATATCTATTAAATAATCAAACCCATTTCTTGTTTCCTTTACTGTTTTTACTTTTAGATATATATATTAAAACTTTATTAATCCCATGGGAAGGTTCCTTTGGGAAATTAAGTTTTCAAGTAGCAGTACACCGGCATAGTTGTAAAAGGTTATACATGAGAAAAGGAATGAATAAATGAAAATATAAATGAATAAATAAAAGAGCAATGAATAAGAGACAAAACAAGAAATATAGAAACATATATATATAAAAAATAAAAGGCTATGTGTAAAAAGTGTAAAGATGTAGTGGTAGCAGCAGTCTGCAGAGTAGTGATAAGTAAATGGTTGTGGGATGAGGGGGGAAAAAAAATCAGAGTAATGATACATATTGGGATGTAGCAGAAATAATGATTGTGGGTAATTGTTATTGCACAGTAGGTAATTATAGTAATTATTGCACGGGTATTACAGGTGATAAATAGTTTTAAGTAGTTGTAGTGAATTATTGCACTGGTTCCTTTAACAGTCATTGTTTATGTTTATTAATAAGAGATATTATTGCACATTTTACTTGCACAGTTATGTTATGTAGTCCATTGCACTGTCCCTAATGTTCTATTGTCCACTTTTTGTAAAGCAAATGTGACAAATCATTCCTTGGAACATTGTTGTGTGGCATGGACCAGCCCTAACTACACTAACAAAATTATAGTACAAGAAGGGAGTTACTTCTTGGTGTATGGCCAGGTATCGTATGAAACCACTGATCAAATTTTTATATATACACACACACACACACACACACACACACACACACACACACACACACACACCACACTACCAGTCAAAAGTTTTAGAACACCCTATTTTTCCAGTTTTTACTGGTAATTTAAGCGGTGTGATTGCAGTGGTAAATTGTCATGTACAGTGGTAAACTTCAATGGTAAACTGCCAAAGGTAAAATTTTTAAATTATATAAACAGGCATTATTTTAGGAATGAACAACATGGTTAACTTGCAGCTTTCCTGAAAAATATGAAATAAATGAAGAGTAAATGAAGTTAATGAAGAGAATTGCTAGAGGTGCCCCAACATTTGTGGCTTTACTTTCATCCCTTTCTGTCCAGTTCATTCCAAACCAGCTTGTAGGAGCTGAAGTCTGAACACTGTGCTGCTCTTCCATTAACTGAAACTACTGCTGAAATCTTTTCTTTTAATGTTGTGTGTTGTGGCTCATTATCTTACTGTGTGTCTTTGTTTCTTGCCTTTTCCTCCCCATTGTGATACTGATCTATAGTGCTACTTCCTGCACTACAGTACTGTGCTAAAGATGCATCAGAGGATGTAGGAACAATGTGTTCCAGCTCTGCTTTTGACAGAAGGATTTGTAGGTCATCAGCTGAAGTTTGGGCTCCTGTGGGAATTGTTTGTTTGCATTCTGGTTTTTACTGGTAATTTAAGCAGTTCCGTTAGACTGGGTTAGAACATCTCCCCAAAACAGCAGGACTTGCAGTGGTTAGTGCCTACTAAAAGTGATGCACTGATTGAAGGACAATTGGTGATCTGGTGACCGAGTTCTGTACGCCCAAAGCTCAGAGGCACAAGTAGGGAATGAAGGCTAGCCTGTCAGGTCAGATCCCACAGAATTACTGTAGCAAAAAAGTTAATGCTGGCTAGGTCACAACTTACAATTCACCACCAGTCAGAGCTGTTCTAATAGCAGGATGAGGACATAAACAATATTAGGCAAGTGGTATTAATTTTATAATAGTTACTTGGTACAATGGTAAACTTATAATGGGTAAGATTGTGCTTCAGTACTGTCAGACAAAAGTATTTACTGAATGCCTGAAACCTGAAACCATTCCACAAATAAGTCAAAGCTGGGATGTGCTAATAACTTCTAGGTGCTGTTTCTGAACCCGAGTACAGTCATGGGCCATGTGATCACAAGGAAAACATCAAGCATAGTGTGGAAGGAGCAAACAGTCACAAGTCTGTTACGCTGTCTGCAAGAAATGCCTAAAGATAACTCTGTGAACACTTGCTATACTGCTGGTAAGCAAAACCCAAAAACATCAAAACGTGCAGCTATTCCATGTCAAATCCACTATTAAAAGTAGATTCCCCTGGTCATTCCCAAACTTTGTTTTTTGGGCATGAAGTAGTAATACCAGCTTGAGCCAGATGGTGACAGCATAAATTACAATTGTAGGAAAGGGCTTGATTATTTGAAAATGAATATATTTTGGTGACAACAAATTATAGTACATTATAATAACCATCTTAGCATTCAACATATACAAGAAATATTTATATACATTTATTTCACTCCTGCAAAGGTTTTCAGCAAATTAATATTTGTTATTTGTGCTGTTTAGGTAATTGAAAAAATTACTCAACTTGGAGGCTTTATCTGGTTAACACTACTAGTAATAAAAACATACAGATCCAAATGAAATACACTAAAATCATTTAGAGTTAATGGACACTTGTGAAGATAAAGTGCTTAACTTCTTGAAAAAAGTATGTCATGGGTGGTGTTAGACTATAATCCTGGAAGCTGGTTGCATTTTCAACTTCTCATGATCCAAATAATCCCAGTTAAAAATTATAGCAATGTTCATCAGATGATGAAAATTTAGGCGATCTACCAGGTCTTGCACAGTTGTTTTGTGTTCCATTTTTTTCTGTAGTAAGAAGTAAATTAGAAATCTCTCCTTTAACCATGAAATGTAAAGTCTTTGAAGGGCAGTTAAGGTGTGTTTGGATAGGTCCTGGTATGAATGTTAGGGAAAGTTGAGTTTCGTGCTCTCTTCAAGTTAATGAAATAAAAGCAAGGAAGCTTCAATAAGTACTAGTTCCAGTTCTGCTGTATATGGCTTCACACACAATTTTTCTGGCTGACATTTGATCTTTGCTTTTTCTCTTTATCAAAAAGGAATAGCCAGACTGGACATTCAAAATGAATTGGAGCTTGTTGTTCCAGACCGTCATACAGCTTTTGCCTTGACGTCATACAGCTTTTAAAACTGCGGTCATAAACTTGGCCACAAACCAACAAGACACATAAACAGGAAACCTAATCAAAATAAATGTGTATCCTGGTCAGCTATTACTGTATCATCAGGAAGTATGGCTGCAAGGAAATTATATTCTTGAGTGACAGTTACATGTTGAAGAGTCAGATAGCTACTTGTAACAGGGTAGGCCTTTCAAAGAATCATTAACAACACAAACAGTTGCACACCAGTTCTACACAGCTTAAGTAATCTTGAGGATGACAAAAGGATGAGGATGGTGGTTTGTGGTTCTGTCCGTTTGTGTTATTGGCTTCATTTGTATCTCCTGCCACCAGAGGGTATTCCTGTTTCTCTGTTTATTCCTCCTGTTCTGGTTATATATATATATCCCTCTAATCTATTTTTAAGACATTTCCATTTAGTAAGGGTGATATCAGGAACAAACAGAATGGCAAACCTGTGCATCAAGTGCAGGATATTTTCAGCCATGGTGCAATTTGTGGTTTTTGTAATACTAGTGGTACTTGGAGGGGTGGGAGAGATTAAACACTGAGCCATGCGCTATAAGGGAATAGCCTATGTGTTATAAAACACAATGCATCTCGTCAGGGGCACTGCACAAATGGCTGTGGGTCTTATCAGCTCATTTATTCTGTGCATACTTTGTTCATCTATGCTTTCTTGTGCAAGGGCACACCAAGAACAGAAGGTAGGATTTACTACAAAAACTATATCTGAAATTTTCCCACTCATTCAGAGCACCTTTCCCCCATTTCTGCACATATCTTGATTATATCTTGATTATTTCTTCTAGCACAATCTTTTGGAGCATTCCTGGAGCAATAGAAATCTTTGCTCAGTTCCTGTGGAATTGGACCTCAGGCTGCAGGCACTTGATCTGTCAAACAATGCAATTGAGCGGTTAAATGTACTCAAGCTAAAAGCCCTTAAGAAGCTAGACCTAAGTTATAACCATCTGAAATTCATAGAAAAAGGAGCTTTCAAGAACTTGCTCCATCTGGACTACATTAATCTTGCAGTAAATTTACTGGACAGTAATGTAATCAACAACAGCAAAGCCTTTCGAAACCTTTATGGACTAAAATATTTGGACATTTCACTGAATAATCTAGATGATGATACTGTCGGATTATATATTCAGAATGCTACTGCGCTTAAACAGCTCGTTCTTAATGGAAATAGTTTGACAAGACTTTCACATAATCTGTTTGCAAACAACAGGAACCTTGTAAACATTGACATTGAAAACAACAATATTTTGGAAATCGAAGTAGGAACATTTGAATCCATGAAAAAACTATCTACATTGAACCTGGCCAAGAATAACCTTGTGCATATTTGTGATTTTCAGCTCGGTCAAGTAACATTTCTCAACCTAAGTCAGAATTCACTAGAGTTCTTCTTCACTACTCAGAATGAGCAAACCTATCTCTTGGAAACTCTGGATTTAAGCTACAATAACCTTGTATACTTTCCTGTTGTTCCAAAAAGAAATACGCTTAAGTATCTTTATTTGCAATTCAACAAAATCGGTGTATTAGGATTGGAAATCTCCATTTTAGAAGCTCACACTTTACACAGAAATATAACACAGACCACAGAAATTCATAATTCAGGTAACATAAATGATCTGAACCTTCTGACATTACAATACATTGATTTAAGTGCTAATGATTTCACAGATTTCTCAGTAGCTTCTTTAAGCAAGTTGTTATCTTTAGAGATGCTGAATTTGAGAGATAACTGTCTCCTGAATATCAGTTATGGCATGCTGATAAAAGACAACCAAAAAGGTGGCAGTCAAATCTCTTTGCCATCCTTAAACCATATAAACCTTCAAAACAATGAAATTAAATACTTGCCCCGAACCTTTTTTGATTCCCTTCCAAAACTGGAGACACTAATCCTTAGACGAAATGGTGTAAAATTATGTGGAGAAAATGTTACTTTACCCACAGACACCTGTCTGTCCTTCAGAGGAATACACAGTCTAAAACACTTGGATCTAGGAGAAAATGGAATCAAATATATTGTCCCCAATACCTTTGCTAACACCCATTTAATGTCTCTCAATCTAGAAGGCAACAAAAATTTATATCTGGGGAAAGAATCTCTGAAAGGTTTGCAGGGAAGCCTTGAATCATTAAGTATTGCTAACAGTAATGCACCCAGGTTACATGTGTCGACTCCATGTATGAAAAAGTTGAGAATTTTGAATGCCTCACATAACAGGTTTGCAGATCTTCCAGAATCATTTAGCTGCTCACCACTGGAAGTCCTTGATCTACGAAACAATAACTTCACTTCTTTCAACTTTCTATTGACAAATCTATCTCAAGAATTGGATTTCATTTATATCAGCAATAATGCATTAAACTGCTGCAATATGAAATGGCTAAAAATTCTGAATGAGAAAAATGTCAGCATTGCAGACTTGGACAGAGCTAAGTGTCAGTATACAACTGGTGATGATGTTACATTTCATTTGTTACAAAACCATACAATACAATGTAAATGGGAAGTTTCTTGGGGAGGTAAAATTATTCAATGGGTATTTATTTCATGTTTAATTATCTTCCTTAGTGTTGTGGCACTGGTGAAAGTGGTGAATGCTAAGGGATCGTTGATTGTTTGAGAAAAATCAGTGCTGGAAAACTGCTACAATTACTGGGTGGGGAAAAAAAAGCATGCCGACTTTTTAATGGTAACAGCAGACTCCAATGATGAAACCAAGTCCTAAATGTCATGTACATAATCTGAAAATGTATAAATACATTTTAAAACTGGAGGAAAAAAAGTAATCTACCAAAAATTACAAGGAACTTAAAAAGGAAGGAAATTTGCTTTGAGTTTCACAATTACAATGATTGTTGAATGCAATAATATTATCTTGATTTCTATACAGAAACTTAAGGTGTGTGTCAAAATTCTGCTAGCAGGAACAATATGTTAATGTTTGTATTTGGGTTTTTATTAATTTTTTTCCATTTTTTAATAGAGTGTATACACACTATGATATTCAGTAGGGCCTAATGTAATTAACATGTTAACCAAATAAAACTAAATAAAGACAGTATTTTTTGTGTGTGTTTGTAATGTTGACAAACATCCCACAAGTCATTTGTTAGCTGATGAAGATAGATTTGTATAATTCTGACTGATGCATACAGGTTGTAAAAAATTTTCACTTGCTAATATGTGGCTAGCATTACCTAAATTCAGAAGGGGCAAGAAATATAAACATCTGATGTGACAGTCGAGTTCAGTGTAGACTATGCATGCATATGCCCAAAACAATAGGACTTACAGATTTTTATTAGGCATACTCATTTTACCATTTTTTGTGGTGGTGGCAGGGCGAAAGTGTTTTTTTGTTTGTTTGTTTTTTGTTTTTTTTGTAAAAGTCACAATCTGACTTTGTCATCCTTCTAGTAAGGGCAGAATAGAGTTACAGAGAATATATGCTGATTAATCACAACATTAAAACCATTACAGGTGAAGTGAATAACATTGATTATCTTGTCTTCTTACAATGGCACCAGTCAATAAGCGGGGTACAGTAGGGAGCAAATAAACAGTCCTCTCTTGAAGCTGATGTGTTAGAAGCAGGAAAATAATTGAGCACAAGAATCTGAGTGACAAGGGTCAAATTGTGATGGCGGGATTACTCAGACAGAGCATCTCTGGTGAAAACCAGTACCACAGACAGAGCTGTGGGGGCATGAGGGGGACCTACACAATATAAGGCAGGTGATTTTAAAGTTATGGATGATCAGTGTAAAGTTTAAATTGGCTACAGACAGATTATTAAGACATAAATATGAAAAAATATGAATGATCAGACCAGACAACCTTCTTCCATTGCCCCATGGTCCAGTTTTAATGCTTATGTGCCCATTATAAGTACATTAGTTGGTGGACGGGTCAGGACAGGAACTGCGGTAATGCAGTCTTATACCCAGCAATCTGTGATGTAGTGTGTGTATTGACACCTTTATTGCTGCCGGAATGATTTTTTTCCAGCAACTTTGTTCTACAAATAGCTCTTCTGTGGTATTAGACAACACCGGCTAGCTTTCGATCCCCTTGCTCATCATTGAGTCTTGGGCACCTATTGCACATTCACTGACTGCCCTTCTTTGGATCACTTTTTTGTAGGTACTAACCACTGCACATCAAGAACACCCCACAAGACCTGCTGTGTTGGAGAGGCTCTGACCCAGTGGGCTATACATCACAACCTAGCCCTTATCAAAGTCACTCACATTCTTATGCTTGTCAATTTTTCCTGCTGCCAACACTTGCCAAAAACTGGCTGTTCTGTTGATGTCTTACATACACCTTGACAAGTGCCACTATAATGAAGTAATCAACATTATTCACATTTCATTTTGTGGCTGATTGGTGTTCATACATAGATGTAGCATTAGGTTCGTCCAGGCACATCATTGGCCCTGTTGTCTTGGAAAAATTTGTATGCTCTCCTTTTGTCTTCTCGGCTCTTCAAGCCAGCTTTTAAATCTGGGGCTACAGTTGGGACACTTAAATTACAGAAAAAAACTGTCAATAAGTTTGGGCTCACCAGGTGATCAAGAGGTCCCCACCCATGTTTAAAATTCTTTAAAAGTGTCATTAATCTTAGATTATTCAGATGTGAGCTCCCTGCTGGGCAAGCAGAAACCCAGTCAAAGAAAAGGGAAATTTCTTCTTTTATGTAAGCCACAAACCTCTCATCAGATAACTGATCTTTATTGAAATGCCAGTGTCTGAGGCCTGGAAGAGAAAGTTTCAAAACCAGTCGGGCATGATCTGATATCACTACACTCTCATAAGTGCTAGAATGCACAGAACAAAGCAGTTTGTTATCTATAAGAAAGTAGTCAATCCTGGATTATGTGTGATAGACAAGTGAAAAAAAAAGATTCCTTTTTTTGGGTGCAAGAAGCACCATACATCTGAGACACCATATTCACAGAGAAAGGACTGAATATAAGATAAGAGTTATTTTTAAGAAATCACTGTCATTGTAGACTGGAGCAGGCATTCTGACCAGAACAACCCTCGCATTTAATACCCAGCACAAAGACATATCGCCCATTCTTATCAGAAATAACCTGGCTTGGTGTAAAATGAACATTCTGATGGATTAGGATGGCAACACCCCACGCCCTAGCTATCTGCCCCACCCATCCAGTTCGGAGACAGAGTTGATCTGGGCCATACAAATGTGTGTCCTGTAAGAAAGTAATTCCTGCATTGTTTTTTGAGTGTTTTTTTATTCTTAACTGGGTGGTTTAAGCCCTTGACATTCCAGCTTACAAAACTTGAGTTACTGCTTACAAGTTATATGGGGAGATAGTAGGAGTAAAAAATACATGTGGAAGACTAAAATAAAAAAAAAACAACCCTCTTTGCCACGAGCTGAAAGGAACTTACCTCCCCCAAAATTCCCTGACCCTACACAGATGCTAAAGACCACAACAAACTCTTTCCAACACTCAACAATGTTTGAAATCTTCCTATCCTGTGAAAACCATAAACTTGAAGCACAGATTCACACTGTAAGAAGCATTAACATCACCATAGTGTGCTAGTCAATTTCACATAGCCATATGTTACATAGGTATGCTTGACCTGCACAAAAACATGTGGGGGTGAACTTCAAGTTAAGCATTTTCGGAAAGTGTGTGTAGATACTTGCGTGTCTCCTCAACAGGCCCAAGCCATATCCTTTCATCACTGAGCGACGTGATCTGAATTCTTGCTGGATACAACAGAGAGGGCCATAGTCCCCACTACTTCAGCCATAACCTGCCGGAGCCTGACTAACTCAAGTCTACTCCATGTGTCATCACCTGCTTTAAGCACTATTTAAAAAGTAATCTTAATATTTAATGTTAATGTATTTAATGTTGTTTGATTATTAAAAAGTTATTTGTTCTGCTTTTTTTGCTATCTATCTATCTATCTATCTATCTATCTATCTATCTATCTATCTATCTATCTATCTATCTAT
>JBBPDA010000034.1:21887131-21913817 GCA_037974385.1 Arnoldichthys spilopterus
GTTTGGATTTTTTTTCTCCCTAAATAATAAAAAACATCATTTAAAAACTGCATTTTGTGTTTACTTGTGTTATCTTTCACTAATAGTTAAATGTGTTTGATGATCAGAAACAGTTTGTGTGACAAACATGCAAAAGAATAAGAAATCAGGAAGGGGGCACATAGTTTTCACACCACTGTATATATTTTACACACACACAGTAGTCATCATGACAAGCATCTTATTGTGATGACTGAACATCTCTGAAACTGCAGGTGTTATGAGTTGTTCCAGGTATGTTGTAGTGAATACCCACCAAAAGTGATCCAAGAAAGGACAACTGGTGAATCAGCAACAGGGCATGGGCACCCAGTGCTCACTGATGCATGTGGGAAGTGAAGGGTAGCTTGTCTTATTAGGTCCTGAAGAGGAGCTCCTGTTGCACAAAATGTTAATGCTGATTATGATAGAAAGGTGTCAGAACACACAGTGCAGCACAGTAGGCTGGTTTTTGGGCAGGTTGTCATAATGTTATGGCTGATTGGTGTATACTTTAGCTATATATCTAAAAATATATTAAATTATCTCTTCATTAAAAGACAATTCCTATATACTGGTTTAAAAAAACTTTGTCAAATGATCTGTTCTATAGAAAGTTGGTTTTGATTATCAGAACTAGATAGAAAACAGCATTTAAAGATAGCTGTGATAGTACACAAGGTTATTTGATAAAATGGTTATATGGTTAATATTCTACCTGAGATGGTGCTTATGATGGAGATGAGGTGTTCGCCTAAAACATATTTTTAAGGCCTTTAATGGCAGAAAGGTTCATGCAGAGAAACTTACATACTTCCTAAATACATTTTTTTGTTTGTTCAACATAATGGGATAACGTTTTAATGCTGGAATGCAGTGTTTTTCTTTCTCCAAATGCAATACTCCTCATTTAAGCCAAAAAGTTTTATTTTGGCTTCATTTGTCCACAGAACATTCTTTCAGTATCTCAGTATTTCAGTATATCTTTCAGTATTTGGTTTGTTCACATGATATACTTTTAGGACTTGTTAAAAACAGATTATGGTTTAGGTCACATTCATATAAAAATATTTAATAAAAAGTTTTACAGGTTTTACAATCTTTCAAGCACCACTGTATGAATTATGAAAGAATATTCCTATTTTGAGTCAAATCTGATATGATTCAACCTAAAATTTAAGGAACATGTACATAGCATGTAATGTACAAGTTTGTTGGTTAAGCACAGAATGGCCTGTTTTAGAAATCCTAACATTTATTTACATTTAATGTAGGCATTGATTTACATTGTATTGTCCATCCATTAAAAAAAATTGTGAGTAAGGAATGGATCTTTCCATGAAGAGTAACTTATATGAAAGTGACTCTTTGTCATTGTGAACACACTCAAGCACCACAACAAAACGTGACCTCTGCTTTTAACCCATCACACGTGCAGCAGCGGGCAGCTACCAACAGCGCCCAGGGAGCAGTGTAGTGTGACGGTACCTTGCTCAAGGGTACCTCATTAGTGCCCAGGCCAGGACTTGAACCTGCGACCTTCAGGTCCCAAAGGCAGCGTCCTAACCACTAGGCCACCACTGCCCGCCATATAACTTGAATAGTAACATTTTGGCTATACTATATATTAGTAGAAAATTTTAATGGCTTGAATCTTACTTACAGGTTTATTTAAGTCCTGTTAGATGGTGCTGAAATGCTTCTCCAGTTGAAAACGTTGAAAACCATATATGTTTTGTCTATGTTCTGAACATGTAAAAATATTCAATTCCTTTTTTGGCTTTCAAGCTTAGTGATAATGAGCAGTTGGTATTTTTGACAGTTTTTTTTCCCCAGAGATAGTCCTTCTGTACCTGCCCTTTTGGTATTCTCTATCCATATGATATGCATATATGATCACCCTTGATGGTATGAAAATAAAAAAATGTACTAATTAGTTTGAACTAATTTTATCTCATTTTGCAAGTTTACTTGAACAGGTCCAACTAGCCTTGGTTGATAAATTAAGAAAAATCTAGCATTTATTGAGATGTCAAAGTGTCATTTGCAGCACCCCCATGGACGAAATTTCACAAAATTTGGCATGCTTCCAAAGAGTCTGGTAGTGATGTAAAGTGCATCACAATTAAATGTGACCTCTGCATTTAACCCATGCACATGTGGGGCAGCAAGCAGCAATGAGAAGCACCCAAGTAGCAGTGTAGCAGGGCGGAAACCTTGTTTACTTTTTTCTGATATGTTATTCACAAAGTGGCACCACTCCACAAATGAGGTATAAAGATTTGTTTGTGCAAAGTCATAGTGGCCAACTTGCCATTCAGCTGTCAATTGTTTGTGTAACAGCTATTGATTTATCATTTGACATTAAAGAAAAAACTTTGTCCTTTTTTAAAAAAAAATGTAAATTAATATCGTAAATAATATATTTACAGTTTGATACATTACAGTATAGGTCTCTAGTCCAACAAGGACAGTAACCTATAAATAGAGGCTTTGTTTCATTGTGGCAACTGCTGTTGTTGCTCTAAAACTGTCATTGTACTGCCTTTCCTTGTTGGAGGAGTTTGAACTGGTCACTTGAATAAACTGGGATGATTCTCTGCCAAGGAGGTGGGAAAGCTGACGATAAAGGGTGAAATCCTTACGGCATTGGCCATGTCACAAGATAAGGGGGCAGACCAAAAGACGTTTGCTAGATTCACAATTACGCAACTAATTTGTCAGCACATGATGAGCACAGTCACTCTGTCATCAACATATTCAACATCAGAGCCATTTATTGTCAATCTACTGTTACTATTTGTCTTCTTATTTAGGAATTTTTTGGGGGAGTATTTCATGTTTACCAGCATTCCTGAAGCTTTCATATTTGGTAAGGCAGTGTCCTTGCAGAGTACAATATTTACAGAAATAATAATTTAAAAAGACAGTTAACAGTAAAACTGTTCATATGCATTTATTCTTAGGAAGCAAGTGAAATAGAACATTATAAAATGAGATTATTTGCCAGAATGTTGGTGTTAATCCTTTAAGACGGTCATTCACGTCAAAGACACCCTTCACTTCCTTAGCCTGCCAGGCACAATAAATAATGATGCTGAGGCCTTTGTGTCCACACAGATTCTTTCTTTTGCCTCGGGTAGGCGGAAATCTAGGCGTTTGATCTGAATTCCAGTCTTGTTAGTCTCAAATAAAGGCCAGCATTGTATGTAAATGGTTTCATGGAGCATATGACTTCTATCGTGCAGGGTAGTGGCTAGTGTTGAGAAAAGTATTTGCATTTCCCAATGATATGGTGTTCTTCAGAGAGCTGTCTTGTAAAAATTTTCTTCTCTTTTCTGGACACTTTAGTGTACTATCACAACTGAAGGTAAATTTTTCGTTGTATTTTTACATTTCTTCTCATAAAAACATTTTTATTTGGTAGCTGCTATTATAAACCAGTAATTTCTTATTCTCATAATTATTTATAGACCACCTTTACTCTGTCACCCTGCATCATAAATATAATCTTTAATGCCAGGAGCTGGACCTGCTGGAATATAGAGGTGAAACAAGCTGTTTAAAAGCCTTTCTTGAGAACGTTTGATGTTCATGGATGTGGCTGTGTTAACAGGTGCTTTGACCTCAGCAGATTTGGTTTTTATAGATCTACGGTGGTGGTCACATGGCTTTGCCACAAACCTTGCCATTGGCTTTTCCTTTTGCATCAGGTGACAGCATGTGGCACTAAGCCATCACCCATGCTCTTAAACAGCTCCAAGGCATTCAGAACACTTTTTTTATACTTTGCTGCCCAAAGTGTCCAAATGTCCAGACTGCACCTGATGGTCGATATTTTTGGACCTGGCACAGCTTATGCTGCTTACACCACGGGCTGAGTTGGTAAATAGTGCTGATTATTTATTACAATTGTTTATTATTGTTGGTTTATGCACTTTATGATCTTTTGATACCTACTGTAACTAAGAATAACTGACATGCTTTTTTGCAAATAACTATCAGAAATTTAGCATATGTTTAATGTAATTTGAAATCTGAAAGTTACATTATATATTTATTCTCCCTTTGGCAGACCTGGAATCGAAAATGAATTGGGCGTCTTTTTATGCCGTTATTAGCGGTGTAAATAGGCATTCAACAGGCATTGGCCGCGTCTGGCTGTCTGTCATCTTTATCTTTCGCATCCTGGTCCTAGTGGTGGCTGCTGAAAGCGTATGGGGTGATGAGAAGTCTGGCTTTACCTGCAACACCCAGCAGCCAGGTTGCAACAGTGTGTGCTACGACCAGTTCTTCCCGATCTCTCACATTCGAATCTGGGCCTTGCAATTGATTCTTGTATCAACACCAGCTCTGCTGGTCGCTATGCATGTCGCTCATCGCCGCCACATTGACAAAAAGAACCTTAAAATGTCAGGACGAGCCAGCGCCAAGGACCTGGAACAAATAAAGAATCAGAAGTTCAAGATCACTGGTGCACTTTGGTGGACCTACATGATAAGCATAATTTTTCGCATCATTTTTGAGGTGGCTTTCTTGTACATTTTTTACTTAATCTACCCTGGTTTCAGAATGGTGCGTCTTGTTAAGTGTGATTCTTATCCCTGCCCTAACACAGTGGACTGCTTTGTCTCTCGTCCAACAGAGAAGACAATCTTTACTGTCTTCATGTTGGCAGTATCTGGGGTTTGTGTCTTGTTAAACATTGCAGAAGTGATGTATTTGATAGGCAGAGCATGTGTCCGATACTTCCAGAGACCAGATGGAGATCGTAAAGGACCTTGGCTCACCCAAAAGCTCTCTTCCTATAAACAAAATGAGATCAATCAACTTATATCAGAACATCCATTCAAGCCCAGATTAAATGTGGGCAGAAAGAGCCCTATTGACAAGGGGGAGAGATGCTCTGCCTTCTAGCCATCAGATGGAAGATTTGTTCCACTAAATATCAGAAATCACCTTGAATTTGGATCTTGGTAATAATATTCTTCGTTCATTAAATTTGTTCTTTCATTTATTCAGGATATTGTCTAGCCAGCGACAGGAAAAGCTATTATTTTGCCCTGTAATGGAAGTTTTTGAGTTGTTAATCCTTGGAAAAAGGCTTCTCATAAATTTGCCTCACATAAGTATATAAAAAGCATCCATGTTATCAAAAATTGCAGAATGTGAGAATAAATATTAATATATAAATACATATACATGTAAATATATGTATATAAATATCAAGATGCAGTGCTTTTTAAACCCATGAAGGTGTCTGGAAATCTGGATTTTATGAAATAAATATTTCAGACACTTGAGGTTTTATCATATATATAATTCAAGCATTATGTTAAGACAAAATAGTTTTGTTTATTTTTAAGTTAGAGGGAGGTAGTTAGATAAAGAATGTTTTCTAACCTTTCTTTGATGCCTTCATTCATCTAATTTTTATTCCATTCAAATCCAGCAGCAGCACATCTTCTTTAACTTTAAAAAGGACTTATTAGCCAAGCCAGGCATTGGATGACAAAGACAAGTAAAACTGCAATGTAGAGAGATTTGAAAATGGTTAAATGTACAAATTAATGATGTCAATAAATTATACATTTTAATATTTCTATTTTTCTGGGCAAATAAATTCTTACTGTCAATTTAAATAGCTTTTAAAATGTAATTCGCCTAACAAATATACCTATTCTTGTATATGTATTATAAATACACATCTTAAAAATGTAATTTCAATTACTTCTGGTTACCATCTAATGCCTGGTTTATCAGAGTTAATACTTTAAATTTAATCAGATGTGCTGCTAATAGACACAAATTCTTGCAAGGACGCAAACAGACTTGGAGGCTGAGAGGAGAAATCTGGAACCAAATCTACATTCTTTATACCAGGTCACTAAACATTATCAACTTTTTAGAAACAAAAGCTTGATACATTGACTGCTTTCTAGTGTTTTTTTTCTTTGCAGAAAGACACTGATGACATAAATGGCTTTGGACAATTGCATAGGTACCTAAGACTATTGCACTGTATATATATATATATGTATATAATGTATAATGTGTGTGTGTGTATATATATGTGTATATATATATATATATATATATATATATATATAGTACTGTGCAAAGGTTTTAGACTCCTAATGAAAACCACTTTTAAAAAGCGATACTGTAGAGTACACGTTTTTGTAAAGAAAAAAATACAAATTTTTAATAAATATAAATTACATTAACATAATTAACGATTTAATATATATCAGTCCCTTATTGAGTTGGGTGTGCTGGTGGTGGATTTAAACCAAACTATGCAATGGCCTAGGGGTACAAAACAAGTAGTTCCTGCTTTTTAATTAATTAATGTTTGTCTGAATTTGATATATAGTTTTTTTTTACAAGGAGAAGCACACTTACTGCCCAGTTAAATAATTTTAAACCATTTGCAAATGTGCTTAAGACCCATGAACAGTATTGTACATAAACATCTAACTTGTAGGTTTAGCTTTTGTCCATCTGTCCATCCTTCAGTGTTACCCAACCCTGGTCCTGTAGGCTCCTTTTGCTCTGGACATTGTAGTGTTGTCCCTTTATATGCAGGGGAAGGGTACTGGGTAACACTACTCTTATTAGCTTCTCACCATTTGTTAGTTTCTGGCTCGATAGCAGATTGTTGTCATGTGTACAAAACTCCAGCAACACCACTGTGTCTGATACATCAGTCCAACACACACTGCTATGACACTATTCCTTTGTTAAGCATTATCTGGTCCTGTAGTCACAAACTCTTTGATGCTAATAAATAGGTTTAGGAGAAGACTAATGGGTTGTGCATGCCAACAGATGATTTTAGAAGATCATTGACCAAATATAGTTTTTACACACGTAAGAATGAAGGGAAAATATATAATGCATGAATTTAAACCATAATGTTGCACCTGTTAAAAAATAAAATGTTATAAACATTTTGTATTTTGTATATATAAAGTTTTGTTTAAAAATGAAAAGAAATGACAACAGAAACGTTATGTCCATTCATTTACATTTACATTTATTCATTTGGCTGACGCTTTTATACACAGCGAATTCCAGGACTTTCATTACCCTGAATTAATAAAAGGTACACAACAAAATACATATTTTACTGTTATACACACTGGCATGTTTGCAAAATAACATTGTCACTGCTGACATAAATTTATTTAATTGTCCTTTGTTGCTTATTTATTGTCGCGTTAAACTCTGATAAAATAAAAAGCAGTTCAGCTCAACACTTTGTAAATATGAAGAATTCTTGTACAGTGTTACTGAATATAGTGCAGGGTCATTTGAATCATGCCTTCTCAGTGTTTGCTTAATACTTAACATGCAAAGTTAGATTTTAGATTATTAAATGTATTTTAGATTAAAATCTCGTCTCAACAAACTGTTTTGAATATGATAAAATCTTGATTATTGTCTTTATCTTAGTAACATGAATGAAATATATTAATTCCACATCTATTAAAGTGTGTCACCACATTTCTTCCTAAAGTATTACACTCTAGGGTCCACTTACAGCTGTTTCATATTTTAAAGATTAAGATAAAGAGTCCACAAATGGGCTTGGAATTTCTGATATAATCAACTGCACAACCACAACACTGTGAAGCACCACCATGGTTGTGATTTTCATCAATGCCTTCAAGGCCCAAATGTCTGTGCACTTCCAAGTCAAGTCTCTTGTGATAGGAGAGACCCTAATGCTATATTTAGCCTTGTCCTTGGGTCACTTTGTGGCTGTCTCATTGGCTGTTTGCCCCGTCACTTCAAGTAACGAGCAAGTGGTGAGCCTGATAGTTTACATTAGACAGTGTGCCTTGTACCAAAATTAACTCCAGGGAGATGAAGGAGGGGGTCAGAAGAAGACTCAATGGCGTGTGTTTTCTGCATGTCTGGATTTCTTAAACAGAAAACACTGTGCTGTGAATAAGGAAAACTATACTGATTTACTGGGATCAGAAGCCTGACCGCTGTCAGTATGGATTTCATTCCTATTCAAGGACGTGACATGGGCCTGAATAAGGGGCCTATGTGAGTGACCCATATGGATCCATGCTTACAGTTTCTGTGCCAGTGCTGGAGATGTATTCGTTGACAAGGTGGGCTTTCTGTAAACCATTCTCACTCAAAAATAATGTGTGATTTTTAAAAAATGCAATATCATTGTAATGATGAATACCCAAAGCCTCTTTAAAAGAGACTGGAGGTTAGGTATTTGATGTCACTTCATGAGAAAAGCTATTAATATACCTTTAGTAGTAGATTATATCAAATGCTTAGATATTAGAATAATTCCTGAAATCTTTTTGCCACAAAAAGAAATCTGTTTAGTTATACTGACATTTTCCCAACTCATAATTAGTCTGAAAGATAGACAAGAACAAAAAAAAAAAGCTTAAATATATTTGCTCAAGTTGTTTCATAAAAGCACTGCACTGTTACAAAGTATCAAACGGCAAATATTTTGAGAAATATTAAGCTATCTTTTCTTTTTGTTGTGTATAGTAATGCCTTCTTACAAACATGTCTCTCTGTTCTCAATAAAGATGTTTGTTTTAAGGCATGTTAGTTCATAGTTTAATCTTAAATTGTTTGGACAAATAATGAGATCTTTTTCAAAAGATTTAAATGATCTTAATTTTGTAATAGCATGGTGCTGTTATCTCAGAGGAAGCTTTTAGATACAAATGGCTTATGTGACATAGACATCTTCATAGACATAAATGTGTTCTGGGGTTCTAATCAAGTTAAATCCTCTGCACTTAGCACTCGAGAACCCAGGTGTGGTCCCAGTGCTTCAGTTCTCATAGCTATATATAAGCTAAATGAACTTGCATATCCATTTTATGGAAGCCACCAAATCATTCATAACGTTCACTGAATAAAAATGTAAGCCTTAAACACTGAAAAATACGCCTGGGTCTAAAAGAGTGAATAAGCAGTTTTACCATGTTATTACAGACCTTAATGAGGGTATGTTTTGCAGAACCAGTCCAAGCAATGGGAGACTGGGGCTTACTAGGAAAGCTACTCGAGAGTGCCCAAGAGCACTCCACAGTGGTTGGAAAAGTGTGGCTGACCGTCCTCTTCATCTTTCGCATTCTGGTGCTGGGCACAGCTGCAGAGAAAGTATGGGGAGATGAACAGTCTGGCTTCACCTGTGACACGAAACAACCCGGTTGCCAGAATGTATGCTATGACAAGACTTTTCCTATCTCCCACATCCGCTTCTGGGTACTTCAGATCATATTTGTGTCGACACCTACACTTATCTACTTGGGTCACATTCTCCACCTGGTTCGGATGGAAGAAAAACACAGACTAAAAGAGAAGGAACTCTCCCAACATGGTGACAACCAACCCCTAATTGGCAACTCCAAAGCCAAGAAACCACCGGTACGTGATGAGCAGGGCCACATTCGTCTACAAGGGGACATTCTGCGCACGTATGTTTTCAATATTGTTTTCAAAACCTTGTTTGAGGTAGGCTTTATAGTTGCGCAGTATTTCCTTTATGGATTTGAACTCAAACCTCTTTACATGTGTGATCGGCCACCCTGCCCCAATACCGTAAACTGTTACATCTCCAGACCCACTGAAAAGACTATTTTCATTATATTCATGCTAGCAGTAGCATGCTTCTCACTGTTCCTTAACCTGGTGGAAATGTATCACTTAACTTTCACTAAGTGCAGCCAAGCCCGGGGGCATAAAAAGACCAATTTACCATCTGAGATGTCTTCCAAGGCATCCAGCGAAGCAGCTGATCCATTTGTCCCTGCTTATAACTATTTCCATGGGCACCAGGCTTCTTATCAACCTGCCCCAGGATATGTTTCACAAATTGGTGATCCAGACTCTTTCCTTCCATATAACAGCAAATCCGTTTGTAAGCAGAACAAAGACAACTTTGCTGTTGAGAGGAATGGTAAACCAGAAGAACAGCAACCAAAGAAAGCCTCAGGTTCACCTACTGAGTCATATGGAGCTCAACAGAGCAGACCTAGCAGAACTGGTAAATTCAGCAACAAGACCAGGATAGATGATCTGAAGATTTGAGACATCTGAGATATTCAAATGAATCTTTTTTTTTTTTAAGAAGTGGCTAAAAAAGTTTTAAAAAAGCTTCTTAAGCTTTCATCATGGAGAATTGGTCCTGGTCCTAATTGTTTAACTTCATCAGCTCTGTTATATCTTTTCTAATGCTATCAAATTGTTTACAGCTTTTCCTTATGCTATGCTGAACTGCAAAATGGTATTACATCTCATTTGAAGGTCTAGTAGAGGCTTTATTTATAACATTTTCATCTTGGACCAGATGCAATAGAAATAGACCATCTCAGTTTTGTTCCCGTAAACAACTTTTAAAAGATCATTAAAAGTCTGACAAGCATTTTAGTTACATATAACACTGTGTTTATTTTATAGTGTCATTTCCATTCACAAGATTAATTTCTATATTAGTCTATACACAGAGTTTACATTTCTGTATCTCAGAAGATTCATGGTGACATAATTTGAATGGAAACATTTAAAATTTGGATAATTTTTTAGTGTCCCCTCAAGGATCTTGGTGCACTTTAAGTTACAGCAGATCAGCAAGTACATGAAGTGAAGGCAAAAAGGACCTAAGCAAATAACACCAGTCCAAGAAAGTGAAATCAAATAAAGATTTATCCCTACTTCCTTCCTGAAATCCCAGATTAACTTTTAATTGGCATTTCCTGTAGAGATATTTATCATGTTTATGCATTTACAATATTGATAGTTTTAACTAGACAAGGAAATAAGGTGCAGAAGGTGCAATGGAAGAAATATATAAGGAAATTACTTCAACATCTAAATGAAACAAAGTAAATGACACAAAACTTAAAGTTACGATTGACTAATGTTTCACAGCCCTTTTTATATATGGTGTCTTTATTCTGCTTAGAGGAAAGGAACAGTTGGCCTAAAGGGTTAAATTTAGAAGTCTTCTCAACCATTTCTAAGTCACATACCAGCCTGCACCTCCTCCGCTTACTTTGTCCACTTCAAAGATCCCAAGTCCAGGGCTATAATTAGCTTTCACTGACAGCAAGTGACGCTGAATGTTGTACACGGCATGTTCCACATAAACAACAGTCTACAAAAACGTGTTACTTAGTACATTAGCTGTTCTCTATTTTAAATTGAGTTTTCTCTACATGTACATTACATTCTTTGGCACAGACTTGCTGACAAGTCAGCAGAGGTGAGTTGTGTTAGCCTGTAGTCATGCCTGAAATATGGTCATTAAGATTCCACTTGTTTTAAATAAACATAGACATAGTGAGTTTGTGCTCAAGTAAATAGTTACACCGCAAAATAAGCTACATGACCAAATTAAACTACTGACTATTAAAATGATTTTTATTGACCTCTTTTTAAAAGTTGTCATTTAAAAATGTTTTTTAAACATAAATATTTATTCATTTTAATAATGATACAGGAACATTGAAACAATTATAGCAAAAGCTAAAAGGGATAATGCTTATGATTAAGTATTTGGCCCCTTTAAAATTGTAAGTGGTAAAAAAATTATTTGTAGATTCTTGGAATATAAAGTAGTTCATTTTGCATAGCGGAGCACTAAGCAGAGTCTTCAGCCTGTCTTTCTTTGAAGTCAACCAAACCCTTAAACAGTCTAACAGTCTTTGCTTTCAGAATCCTTTTCATTTACAGGTGTGCTACATGTTACAGTTGGTTATACTTGTCTGAAGGGCTCTAATTTCTTTGTTAAATGTACATGTAATATGTTTATTGAAGATTATTCAAGACATTCTAAACTTGGTGTATCTGATGATTAGAGTTTTGATGGTCAGTGATCTGCTGTTCTCCTAAAAATGCTGGGTTCTCATATATATGGTCCTTTCGTCTGGTGTATGGGACTTCGTAAACATGCTCTGACACCTGCATGGCACCTGATGGTACAGAAGAAAAATTTCCACAGTGAGTTATATCAGTGATCCACAGTCAGCATTTAAACCTTGACAAATCTATTAATATTCATAATAAAATGTGTAGTTGTTGAGATCTGCACACATGAATTAATCACTGAAAGGTGAATAAAAGCATGCTGGTTTTAGGCTAACTTACCCTGGGCAGTTGGAATGTCTAAATGTGGCCTGGCTTCATCATGTTGCTCCAGACCTGGTGTTGCTGGCAGGGACCCTGACACAGAGCTTGGATAAAACCTGACATCTGCTGGTGACATAGAAGGTTCCTGACTAGCTTCTACTCCAAACTTTAAAAAAAAGACATCAAATGAGTCCAGGTTTTCTTTAACAGTCACAGGTCATCCTTATTTTTTTCTATATACACCCTTAATACAGTATTACAGAACCCAGGAACTTTTTTTAAGTCAAAATACAAATGAATTAATATAATGAATGTTGCTCATTCATGGACCTAGAAATTTTACAAGTTGTTTGAGATTTCTATGTGAAAGTACACAGACAGCATTGTAAAACAGAACTTACCTCTCCTTTCAGAATGTCATATTTACACATGGGGCAGGTATGGTGTTCAAGTAACCATGGCTCAATACATATCTTGTGGAAGAAATGGCTTTAAAGGAGATAAAGGAGATTTCACAGTAAGAGTCAAACTAACAGGCTCCATAAAGCCAGAAAATCATTGTCAGAGTCCATATGGTCTCGCTTTGACACAAACTTTGTTTAATCAGCATGCTGTACCAAGAGTCCCTTGAACACTAAAAATCATGAGGATTATGAGAGGTGGTTTGTTACATAAGATAAGAAAAAATACAGTTATATGTATTAGTCACTGTAGCTTGCTAATCCCTTAAAAATAACCATCAACACATACTGGCTTAAAGAAAGGCATACAAAAACATTAAAACAGGAAACAAAATTGGGAAGTAAATATATGTGGACTTAGTAGCCCATCACATTGGGTTTAGCAAGAAACTATGAGTATAAGGTCAAAGAACAGAATATCTGCCTGAAATAAATGTTTTAATTTATTATTTAAGTCTATTGGGTTACCCAAACACACTTAGCCCTTACTATGTATAAACCCCTTTTTAACAGGCCAGTTAATCAGTTCGCTGCTCAGTTGTTTCTTGTTATGTGGTTTTTGCCTTTAAAATGTGGTTTTGTTTCGTCTATCAGTATTACGTCCAAATTCATGTTAATGCAATTAAGGCTTAAAGTGACACTTTATTTTGGACAGCCCCCTGAATTTGGTCTGTAAAATTATACTTTGCCTTTAACCTGTAACCTGTAACCTTAACCTCAACCTGAAACCTAAGGAAAGGTTAAACCTAAGGAAACCTAACAACTCCTTAATTTATGCTAATCCTGATCTTAACCCTAAAGCTGTTGAGAAATTTCACCAGATAATTTTGTTAATAATTTGATAACCTACAGGAGGCTACAAAATAAAAAGACAACCTATAAGGGGCGATCCAAATGAAGTGGAACCAATATAAATTTTATCACTGGTGGGAAATAAGTTAATGCTTTACATAAAACTATTCAAAATGATGTACCTGCAAGGCAGAGTTGTTACTATATCACCCCTCTTGAAAGAATCTATACACACAGCACAGCTGTTTTCTTCTGCTTCAACTTCCTGCACAGAAATGCAATTGTTAGTGTACAGATGTCCTTAATTGGTGTCTCTGAAAACAAACAGGTTTATAAAAATGTACTGTTTAATAGTACCGGGTCGGTTCGTCGCAATGTCCGAACTTGCAACTTGGCAATAGCTTTCTCAGCCACTTTTTTAAGTTCTCTCTGTAAAAACAATTAACACAGCAAAATATTACCAATTAAATATAATTGGTCCTGGATAAATACAAAAATAAAAATCCTATGCTTATAAAAGTAATGCGGGAGTGGGTTGATTAAACTTTGACTAGTAACAGTTTCACATAAGCAAGTGCTCAAACAATAGTGATACTGTAAAGCAAAAGTTGGTGATTGACAGCTTTGTGATGTTAAAATAAATGGTTATTCCAAGCTGTAAAAACCTGTAAATGTGTTACTATTTCTTTACCCTCCATTCATTTAAATGTTTTAAAACACATCAATAGTTTTGAAAACTTTTGGGTGACCATACAAGTTGTGGAAGCATTGGAACATAATTACTGTCATATGTAAGGTCATGAAAATAGAATTCAGACAACATATCAAATACTGAAATTAAGAAGAGTTTATTGCTTTTTGAAAAACATGTGCTCATTTAAAATTTGATTCCAGCAAAACATGACTGACGAAAAAAGGAAAAATGGCAAAGGCACATTAAGGTTAAAACAATCTATCTAGGTTTTTGGGCAACATATACCGCAATACTTAATTTTCAAGGCAGGCCTTGCTTTTTTTTAGCATGATAATGCCAAATTATATTCTGCCTTTACTACATGATCATGGCTCCACCACAGAAGGGACAGAGTGCTAAACTGGCCTGCCTGCAGTCCGGACTTGTCACCCATTTACAGATAATTGTTAAGAGAAGAGTTGACATAATACAGGCATAAAGATTTCCCTGTCCTAACTTTTTTGAAATGTGTTACTGGTATCAAATTCTCAGTGAGCTAATATGTTCCATTGCACCCCATTTTTTGTGTATTAGTAAAAAAAAACAAAAAAAAACAAATTAGTACACTCCATGGAATTATTTATACAGTAAAGATAATATATTTCATCAAATAACATATAACTAACATTTTGTAGTTATTTTCATAATTTAAAACAGATCAGTGACATGGAAAAACTAAGTACATCCTTACATTTATCAGATTCTCAAGTTTAAACAAAATTAGATTTAGGCATTATAGATTAGGTGCCATAAGTTAGGACTTACTGCAGGTGGAGGCTGGTGTTCTTTTTGGTATTATAGTGGTGCTATCATGTCAGGATCTAAATAACTCTCTAAGATCTCCAGAAAAAAAGGTTGTGGATGCCTATGAATCTGGCAAGGGATTTAAAATCTCTAAATTATTTTAAATAAATACTTTCACTGTAAGGAAACTCATCTATAGAGTAATGCTTGACAGTTTGTGAACCCTTAAAAATATATATAATACTTTTCTATGAATGTGACCTAAAACATCATCTAATTATCAAATATATCTAAAAGTAGATGAAAAAACTTAGTTAAACAAATTACATAAAAATTATATTTGGTCATATACAGTATTGAGAAAATATTCAATAATATATCTGGGAGTTTTTCTTTGCCTCTGTCACCTTTGGCTTGCTCATTAAAGGCTTGGACCTAGGATCTGTAAAGCTGCTTTGTGACAATGTCATTTATAAAAAGCACTACAGAAATAACCTTGACTTGACAAATATTTTGGGAGGTCCTCAGACACCTCCAAGCCATCTTCAAGCCATGATACACACTGACAAATGTTTTGTAAGTATGATCAGGCTTTGCTGGATCCCTGTTCTTTAATTAAATAGGGTCTCCCTCACACCTGATTGTCAAGCACCAGACTCTGATTTCACCTTTAAATTATTTAACTTACTTTTTCCAGATAAATATGTTATTGGACATTTTGTTTTCAATAAATACATAACAAAAATAATATTTTTGTGTCATTTGTTTAACTACGTTTTCTTAATCTACTTTTAGGACTTAAGAAATCGAAAGTAGTTTTAAATCACATTCATATAAAAATATTTTAAAAATTTAAAGGGTTCACAAACTTTCCAGGAACACTGCAAGTTTCAAACGTCTGCCACTTTGTCCAAGATAAGCTGCCTACCAAATTTGAGTGAAAATGACTATTTGTCATTCTGAGCACACTCAAAAACATCAACATCTGCATTTCACATGTGGAGCAGCAGGCAGCTATCAACAGTGCCCGGGGAGCAGTGTAGCAAGGATGGTACCTTGCTCAAGGTTTACTCAGTGGTGCCCGGGCTACGACTTGAACCTGCGACCTTTAGTTCACAATGGCAAGATCGTAAACACTAGGCCACCACTGTCCCAATTAAAAAAATTTAACCCAAGAGCAGACCATTTGATGTGAAAAGATTGTATGGGCAGTGGTGGCCTAGTGGTTAGGACATTGCGCTAGGGACCTGAAGGATGCTGGTTCAAGTCCTGGCACTACTGAGGTACCCTGCTCCACGTCTTGGAAGTCGCTTTGGATAAAAGTGTCAGCCAAATGAAAAGAAATTTCCAAGAACCCCAGAATTTCATCATGTGATCTGCAGGTAACTCTTGCAACTGCTGGTAAAAGTGCATATGTTTACATGCATCTGCATGTGTCAGGAGTATTTGCTATTTAAATAGAACAACAGAGCAAGACTACAGTTTGCCAAAGATCATATAGGCAAAGGCCAAGCCTTTTGGAATAATGTTTTCTGTACAGATGAATCGGTACATTGTCTGGCCACAGCAACAGTACAAATGTACGGCATTAAACAAAAACAGCTTTTCAGGAAAACTCATACCTGTATCTCATACCATATCTGGGAGGAATGGTAATGAAAATGTTATGGTTAAGGTTGCTTTGCTGTCTCAGGGACTGGGCAGCTTGCAGTCATTTAATTATCTATTCTGTATCATTTCAAAGAGTGCTTGAAGGTAATGTGATGCTATTTGTCCAAAAGTTAAAGTTGAACTAGAGGCGGACCTTTTAACAGAATAATGTTCCTAAACACACTAACAAATGCACCAGGGAATGGTTCAGAATGAAGAAATGGAAGGTTATGGAATAGCTTTGACATAGCCTAGATTCTGACCCCACTGAAATGTGGGAGAATGTAAAAAGGACAATACATACAAAAAAAAAAACATTAACCAATATTTTGCAACTAAATGAATTTGCCATAGAAGAGCGTCAGAGTCAGGATTTACAGCAAGCTGCTGTCAAAGACAACAATAATGCAAAATTCCTACAAGAAGTTATTTTTGCTAAAGGGGGCAGTACTTGTGTCTGTGGCCAAGGGTGTACTTACTTTCTCCAAAATAATATTTTTTTGACATATATGTTGAACAGAAGATTAAAAAGGGGAGAAATATTTTTGAAAAAAGCAACAATTTCCATGTGATGTACTTATTTTTCAGCGTCTGAAGTCTGAAACCCCTAGTGAAAATACTTCTATATTGTATGGCTTTAACAATTTTTATTATTATTATTAATTATATCATCAGTATAAAAATGAGTAAAATATAGAATCTTTAAAATATTTAAATGCATTACAGAGTTTTAAGTGTTTAGTATGTGCCCCTTTTGCTTTTAATGACAGCATGAACTCTGAACTATGAATCTGGCATGGGCTTCATGTTTGTGCAAAAGATGAAACCTGCCCTGATAGTCATCTGAACATGCGATTCAAAAGAAAATATAAGACTAAATAAATTCTGATCTTATCTGATGATAATTTAAAATATTTATGCTTCCTTTTATTCCATCATGACTTTTCTTTGTATAAATGTTTAGCAATATTCAGTGTATTCTCTAACATTTATACCCCTCTATACATTTAAAGCCATTTCAGGGGATAAACAAAAATTAGATAAGAAAGTCAGCTTAGAAATGATAAGCAGAGCATTGATGTGCAAGCTGAGCAGATCTTACTCTGAACTGATATTGTGAATAAGACCAAAGATAATTCCAATGATTAGTGGTAGCTGGTGTATGCCAAACCTGCTGGATCTGGAGTTGTCTGTTCCGGTAGAGGCGCTTAATAACCACGAAGATGAAATAGCCCAGAATAATGGCTGTTATTCCAAAGAAGGAAAAAGACATAACATAGACCCACAAAGGGCTGCCCCAAGACTTATATGGGGTGCCCAATAACAGGTTCATGTACACTTCCGTTCCACTCTCGACTAGGCTGGTGATTTGTCTTCCCAGGTAATTGCCAATCATGATGGCCACTGTGTTGTCAGCACCTATAAAATAAAGTAAGCAACAATATATATATATTTAAATAGCAATACAATTTTATAAGTTTGTAGTACAGATAGTCAGTGGCTGTTTGGTAAACAGTATCTATAATACATTTAGTTAATAACTTTAGCAGGTCAAGCTGAAAGACCTCACAGTCATGGAAACTTCCACCAATACCAATAACCAGTGAAGAACCTTATTGGCGTAGGAATGCTTTGTGGAGAAAACCAAAACAATGCAGAACAGTTAAGCCTTTGCTTTACAAAGTAGAAAAAAAACTAAAAATATACAAAAGTATCAGTAGATAAAACAAAAACAAAAGTAATTAAGAGAAGCACATATGTGTACTTGTTAAAACAGCTTTCCTTTTTGAAGTGGGTCATAAAAAGAGACACTGATGTAGGACATGAAAAGAATAGCTGAAGGTTATTTTACCAAACCTTGTTTATGAAAATGTAAATTCATTTGTACATATGCTTACTTTATACCCTGTTGCAAAATGCATCTGTTAATAGATTTCATCTAAGGGAAAATTAGTAGTTTGTAGAAGAAATTCATGTCTCTCAGTACGGTCTCACACAGAGAAATCGTAGAAGTAAACAAATCCCTTACTTAAGTAAAAGTTAAAGTAAGTAAGTATCTATTAAAAGTACAGTAGAAGTTTTAAAATACATTGGTAAATGTTTATCTAACAATAGGTGTCATCTAACAATACTTCGTTAATGGATGAAATACAGCTTTAAATTATCATTATTATTATGTGCATCAGCATTAGAGTTTATTGACCTATGTGACTAGATGGTTATTTGTTACTATTATTTAATATATCTTTGTTTACATTAACTGGCTAAGGTGGACCCTCCCCAGCAAAGAATGTGAGCCAGCATTGAAGATAAGGACTTATTACAGCAATCAAGCAATGAAGCTGGACTATCTTTGGACTCTGATTTTGCAAAACTGAAGTTGTTTAAGGCAAACATGGGTCTAAAAGAAAATGGCCAAAACATAAAGAAAAACAAATAACAAATGACACTAACCTATGATAAAAGTGATCTAAAATCAGTTGTTCTTAAAGGAACTTATATTAACTTACATTAGAAATAAGGAACATTTTGCCTTTTCCTGTAAAGTTGCCATTTTGGAAATTGATTTTTTTAGACAGCAGCAATACTTAACTGCTACCCATGCTGTAATTTATGGTTTTATGATATCCTCATTAAATTTGGGTACATTCAACTCAAGGGTTAAATTATGCTCTGAATTTGTGTGGAATCTGAACATTTTAGTTTGTGGTAATTAAGTTGAGGGGAGAGATAATCATACCTGAATTGGACATAAGGCTTGATGAGTTTCCAGTGCCATCAATGTTGTAGATAACTACGGCTAAGGCTCCTTCTTGCTTGGCAGCTTGAATCTTATCAGCATGGGTACAGTTACCACTTTTGATAAGAGCTATCCATGGTTTACGGCTGACAGCGAACGTGGTGTTCGGGGAGCAGGCCAGCGAATCCAAGGCAGGAAGCGCAACATACCCAGAGGCTATCTTCAGAGGTGAGTCTAAAGCATACACACCACACTCACACTTACTAGTTATATTTTGGTTAGTCATGGTGCTGAAGTATTTCAGCTCCACATAAGCACTCCAAAAGATCATGTAGGCATTTGAATAAACTGGGAACTGGAAAACATTTAAAGCAAGCCAGACCCATGTCAACCGATGCAGTCCCCTTTTGTCCTTTTCCATTTTTCCAAAGTCGGGTAAACAATCCTACTGCTCTTTGCCTTGCGGTGCAGTGCTCTTCTGTACCTGCAGTTAAGTGTAATAAGATATCAGGTCATGGTAATTCAAGATTGCTTTACGTCAGGTGTGCCTGGTCTTATCATCCTGGACCTTGAACGCTGGTTAAGATAGTATTCATTTAAAATCCTTATCCTCATATGTGGATATGCTATGCCCTCTAAAGTACAAAACAAATAAAGGTATCTAAAAGATAAAATCTTTTGAAAATCTAAAGAAAAATCTAAAAAGGGGATCAAAAAACAATCTTGGCAGATGACAATCAAGGAACAGAGAGAGCTTTTACTCTATGGTATGCCCCAGGATATCAGCTATACCCTTAAAATTATTGTCACTTGTGCTCAGAGAACTGATAAACTGTCAGTAGGTTTGACATTGTCACCGAAGAAGTCAGGATATCAAAAAGGAAAACGGGCAGCAGCTGAGAGGGAGAAAAAGGGCTGACCTTTTCTGACTTTTTTTCCCCCCAAAGACAGATATATACAATTCTTGGACCTTCCTTTGGTGCACCTTAACATGTAGCTACCTAGCCAGCATTACTGCTTTGTTTTTGGTTTAACCACTGGGTGAAGTGAAGTGAAAGTGATTATTTGTCATTGTGAACACAGTCAAGCTCCACAACAAAATGTGACCTCTGCATTTAACCCATCACACATGCACATGTGGAGCAGGGGGCAGCTATCAGCAGCATCCAGGCAGTATTGTATAAAGAACCTGAAAGTCACACTTGAGTAGAAGTACAGATTCCCTACCAAAAAATAACTTTGGTAGAAGTTAAATAGGTACGAAAAAAATCAATTATTAAAAGTACTTATGTAATAAAGGTTAATGTACAAATACATATTAATAAAAACAGAAGGCAGTCAGAAATTTTTATATATGAATATTACCCAGCTTATTTGGTACCTCAAAACAAGGAGCCTACATCACATTTCATAGACAAGTTCTTCAAATCATAAACAATTTACATCACACCAACCTGTTTTCTTCTACATTCATCTTCTACATACATTGCTTCATTCAACCCTCCCTCCCAGTCTTTTGTTCCTCTTCACCTTCTTACTTTTCTCCCTCTATCCCTAACTTCCTTTACTGCCATTCTTACATATAAGAACAATAAGAGGTAATGTGCTCTGACCTAAAAGTCCCAGTGTTAGTAAGAATTATGTGTTATTAGTTAATGAAATTGAACAGGCCTTCAATGTTGATAGACCTGAATCTTTTTTCATCTGATTTTTGTAACGACACTATGCGCTGAAAATGTATTGAAGTAAAAGTATGCAATTAATTTAGTAAATGTAGTGAAGTCAAGTAAAGTAGAAATACCCAAAACATACTTCAGTACAGTATTGAAAGATTATTACTTTATTAATATACAACACTGCGCCCGGGGAGTAAACTAACAATTTTACTTACAAACTTACACTGCAGTCATTTTAGTTAAAGATTTAAGGATTATATTTATAGCAATGAGTAGAGTGCATTTTTGGTCTAAATATAATTAATGGAACTCTGTGAAATTGTAGCCAGTTAGTGTGTACTCTTTTTATAGCTGGCATACCTGCTAAGTAGCTTGTTCAATAATCTGGTCAGGCCTTGTCTTGCACAGATGCATCATCAGGATTACCAACCCTTCTCTCAACCCATGCATCAGTTGTGGGAGAACAAGGTAAGCAGTAATTCACTTATTTACATCGCAATCCATGAAGCTAAAGGTTTTCGAGGTTAAGGCTCATATGAACTGATTTTGAATATTTTTAAGAATGCTCCATTACAATGTGTGCAACTAACTACCTAGCTAGTAAGCATGTAATACAACTTTTCAGTCACATTTAGATCTAGTTCACATCTAGATCTTCCAGTTAAGTATCCACCTGCACCCCCCCAAGACACACCTGATATACCTGGTACTTATAAGACACATCCACTTAATAACAATGTCACCCTGCAAGTCACACCTACTACACCATATGCCTACTTAGATTCCACTGGTCAGTTTCAAGGAAATTTTAAATGTGTTAACTTGGAGAAAGTAGATATCTAGGAGAGAGTGATAAGTCTACATTAATTCAAATTCAGTAATGATGCTACAAAATTAAAGTCCAATGGTGTTTCTGCTGTGTCATATTATTCAAAGTCCTCAGTCTTTTTACTAACATATTATTTGTTTAAAAACAATGAAGCAGAAATTTTGACCTGATTTAGAAACATTTTACATTTTGTTTTTCAGATCGTATTGTTTACCATACACTTCACTATTTTTTATCATTCACACTTATTTTTCTGGGGAGCTTGTCATTAAAAACGCCATCCATAATAGGATTAAGGGTTACTTCCATATTAAAAGACCATCCAGAAATGTCTACAAACAGTGGCCTTGTGGCCAAAAACATTGCCAAAAACTAGAATATCTACAATCCTGGCATCATTGCTGTTGCAAAAAAAAAATTCCACCACCCACATTGCAACAGGGGTGGGCCTGTTGTAGTTAGTAACAATTTAGGGAATGCAAAATCATCAAAGGTAGAAAAATATGATAAAGATGCTAACACCTTTTTTAATCAGCTTTAAATTGTGGACTTACATTAGGTTTTAGCCTAAGGGAAAATGCATCCTAAATTTATGTAATCCTACTGCAACAGATGTAATGTGAGGGGGACATCAGTTTAGGCCACTGAGAAAAAAAATACAGTTTGCAAACTGTTGTCCACAATGCAACAAATTTAATCAAACAAAACCAAAAACATCCAAAAACAGAAACTATGTTTGTTTTGGCAGTGGTGGCCTAGTGGTTAGGGCATTGCCCTTGGGCCCTGAAGGTCACAGGTTCAAGTCCTGGCCCAGGTAATATTGAGGTACCCTCGAGCAAAGGTACTGTCCTGCTACACTGCTCCCTGGGCGCTGCTGATAACTGCCTGCTGCTACACATGTGCTGGGTTAAATGCAGAGGTCACATTTTGTTGTGGTGCTTGAGTGTGTTCACAATGACAAGTAGTCACTTTATAACACCCGACAAATGAAAAACATTGTTTATGTTATATCTATGGACAGAGAGAAAGTGAGTTATGATAAACTTAACTGACAATATGTCCATTTTGAGACTGGTAATGGTTCTGATCAGGTTGTTTCAATTTAGCTAATACTACGCAGGTCACAGGGGCAACTCCCCAACTGATATACCACCACTGCCCCACCCCCTCTGCCCACCACATGATTACATTTTGTTAAAGCAAACCTAATAGCCTACTGTCACACAACATTTTAAACAAAATAAAGCCATTTGCTTTTGCATTTGTTTAAAAAATAAGACTAACTAGACATTTAGCTAATAGCACATTCCAAGCACAAAAGTTGGGAGTTTTTTTTACAGTACATTTCCCAAGGTTCTATCCATGCAGTTCTCCTCCACCTTCTTGCAAAAACTGATTGGCTCAGCACGAATCACACAAATTACGTGTTTTGGATTTAAAAACCATGCCAAAAGGTGAAACAACTGATCCTGTTGTTCAAAATGTGCACACCCTGTTTTTCTTTTTTCCAAGTAAGAATATTTGCAAAAAGTTTAGAGCAGTTTCTATATGTTGAATAAAACATATTAAACATAATTAATACATTTACCAAAACTAAGTACGAGTAAATACAGTACATTAAAATTTGCTATTATTATAATTATAATTTTTAACCTTACCTAAAACTTGAAATTGACCATGTTTGGCTGGCAGCCTTCAAACAAATCACAGTTTAGACTTCACTCAGCCATTGCCTATTTGATGACAACACTGGAAAGGCAGCATACATGCAAACCTGGCACCAACAGCATAACATGTAATTTGGCCAGGGATATGCAAACTGCCACACTCAACTCTATATTGTAGGGGCACCTATTAAACTGACAACTCTGGTTTATTGTCATACTTATGTGCATATACATATGAACTAATGACAGAGGAGTTTGTGTAGCAGTAAAGATCATTTACTGTATACATTCTAGATGTGCAACACAATGGTCTTGAAAGAATGTGGTAAGCATTGCTTTTTATTTTGTACATGTTGGCAACACTTGGTAAAATTCAACTTTGCTAAACACAATATACTCAAAAACAAGGGAAGAGCCACTTTACTTATGTTCTGATCACCATATACTTTATTAACTACACATGTAACAAAAGGTTGGGAATGTCAGTCAACATAAAATTTAAGTCATAACTATGATTTTACAGTAACCGCTCTACTGAAACAAAACCAAAAGATTCCTAAAGATCTCTCCTCATCACTTTATGATTTAGATGTAATAAACCAAAAGTGTCACTACTGTCAGTGGAGTAGGAGTGATCCTGAAAGACATTTTGGCACCAATGCAGCATTTCCAATCACTGCATCTCCAATGGCAATCATAGGAGAAAACATTTCATGAAAAGAAATCAGGAAAATTAAAAATCACAAACTTGAGGAATTTATGTCAACTTTTGATACCACTGGCATTTCATGCCCACATATTAAACATCACAATTTCCCTACTTTCTAAAAACTATAGCGACATTTAACAGCAGCATGGAAATGCAAATGAACCTTAATATATTTACTGTCCTGGTCTAATCATGCTTTCCCTTCCTCCTCTGTGATGAACCTTCAGTCCAAGCCACATAAACAAAAAGGGCTAGGACAACATGAACTGCCAAAACTGCTACAATTGCAGCATAGAAATAGCTATCAGTGTTGGACATCTGTAGTGAGCCTGGAGGGAAGAAAAAAAAAACAGTATTGATTTTCTGGGCTGTAAGTGACAAGTAAGAACATCTTGTATGAGGTCAAGACACAGTGCTGTGCATTTATTCCTTACCTTCAAAAATATATGCCTTTGATGCAAAGTATAGCCCTATTGGCACAGTAACCATTAAAACAGTAAAGAACAGCAACGTTTTAAGAGCAGACACCATGGACCCATCATTCCTGGAAAACACACAGTTATTTCAGATTGTACAAAAGCAGTGTTTCTCGGCCATGTCCTTCACATTTAAGGGCTTTCTCTTTTTTTAATACACTCACTTCAACTCAGGCACGACTTGTAAATAAGCTGATTAGTTGGACACAATATATTTAAGCAACTATGAACAGGACGATGATTGAGCTTGCATGTGATTTATGAAAGGGAAGACGGAAGGCCACACAAAACAAGTAGGAACATAATTCTTTATCTATGATTTGTTTGCCTATTTTTATGTGCGTTCAGTTATCCTCTGGACTCGACACACGTGGGTTAGGTGGGTTTCGCTGGGAATTCGCATGAACTGCATGCATTCACTATCACGGACACGTATGAGCGTTAAAAAAAATACATTATCTAAGTGAATGTTAAGGCTATATGTGGAGCAATGATGACTGAACCGATAAATACAATCTTCTTAGACGTTTCAAGCAAAACGATTGATTACTCTGCAGATGAGCGTTAACATATGCATAAGTATACTTTCTGATGACATTTTATACCGATTTTATTTATTTAATGACGACGGCGTATTATGGACGCAAATCAAAATTTAGTTCTGGCAACAATAAATGGCAAATCGTCTGGTGTTAACAGACAGGCTGGGTTGCTAGCTTAAGAATTAGCATTAACGTATTTACAAAAAAGCGAATACCTCACCCTCTGAAATCCGAGACGACTTCTGATGCTGGGTTCAGGGACGTTTTAACAAATCCCTCCATTCTCTTTTTAAAGTCACCCAAGTAAGCGTTTAATATATTTTGATGCGTTTACGGTAGCGAGTTAGGGTCACATGAGACCAATGCTCTTCCTCATGTCGTCGCTCTGTACTGCCAACTAACGGAAGGAGGAGTACTCTCGGAAATGAATGTAAACGAAGAGTCTTGAATTACAATAAAGAAGAAAGTGGGATAGAGTTACTCTAAGATTACCGCTGATTTCGAGTAGCCCTTAAAGCTACTTTGTTGACAAAGGCAGCCAATAATCATTTGAGACTAGTACAGTTAATACTAGGTCCGAAAGAAGGCAATTTACATCCGTTATATTATATATGTGACAGTTTAGACTGTTTAGACTTCTTCTTCTACTACTACCACTAGTATTATAATAATAATAATACTAATAATAATAATAATAATAATAATAATAATAATAACTACTATTATGCTCTGGTTTCCTCCCACTGTCCAAAGGCTTGAAATAGATACAGATTAGATTTCCTGTAGGTAAGTGTGTTTGAAAGAAGTGGTTTAGAATTTTTTTTAAATTATTATTTTATTTTAAATGATTAACATTGTACAGTTTGAGGCTCAAAACAACTTTTTAAATTATGTATTGAGATTTTACATTAATGATCATTACCTGAGTTATTAAGTTAATTGGTTAACTGATTTGTCACCTTGTATAAATTTCTTTGTAGCCCCAAACCTTTGTTTTATAAAATCCCCACAGTCATAAAATTGGAAACACTTGCAGCAAATGTCATCAATTTATCTGATGAAGTAATGGTGTAAAATAAGCTGTCAGTAATACACTTATTCATTTTCACTGTATTCTTCATTATGAATAGGTTTGGCAAGCTAAACACACCAACTCTTTAAGTTTAACATGAATGATGTATTGATTTATTAAATTTCTACAATAATGAATCATGTTATGTTCATGACTACATGGGTACCAAGTGGTCTAATGGCTTTTGACACAAGTGGAATACTACAGAGCACTGTTGTTCGTCGCTCTGGGTAAGAGTGTCTGCTAAATGCTGTAAATGTAAATGAATAATGAATAAATGTGTTGTAGCGGTTAGTGTAAGCACTTGGCATATGTATGTATTGATTGCAGTAGTTGCTGTCTGTAGTAGTATAAGCACTTGGCATACAGTGGTGTAAAAAACTATGTGCCCCCTTCCTGATTTCTTATTCTTTTGCATGTTTGTCACACTTAAATGTTTCTGCTCATC
>JBBPDA010000034.1:21929673-21941442 GCA_037974385.1 Arnoldichthys spilopterus
ATGCTTGATTGTTTCCTCTGTCCTGGAAGTCGCTTTGGATAAAAGCGTCAGCCAAATGAATAAATGTAAATGTATGTGTATTTATATGTGCACCAGACAGCAGGACATTTTATTTATTTTTAATTTGTCTGAAAGGGATCTAAGAAAAGAACCAAGAGAAGGACAGGGTCAAACACACTTCACTTCACTTCCTATACAAATAGATTGTACAAAAAAGTTCTACTATGGTACTACTCAGCACTTCTTAGTACTTCCACTAAAGCTGTGATTTAGGAAAGGTATTTTCACTGCAGCCTTTATTCCACTGCAGTAACAGTGACAAATTTATACGATTATAAAGTCAACCACTCTGAAAACCCAACATGGAGAAAATCATGCTTTTATGCTGCGAGGCTGTAAGGCTGATGACAGAATAATAGAATGACATACGCACGCGCACACACACACACACACACACACACACGCACACATGCACACACACGTCACTTCTCACACAGTTAGTTCTCCTCTCACTTGGATTTGTTTGAAAGTGAACCTGAAGGTCTTTTTTCTTCCTCTTTTGTAGTAAAAGTGTAAGAAAAGCTAGCAGACATTTCAAACAGGTGTAACAGATAATGATTTGTGTTGCAAAAACGGCAAAATACACAATTACAATGTTGTAAAACCTTTTTATTTTATTTTTTAGAAAATCTATTTATTTTCTGGAGTTTTCAGCAAAACTGATGACTTGTTTTTGCTGCTACTGTCTCTGTCTTTCTTTGGCAAACAGTCAGAAATATACATTTACAAGTGAAGAACATGTTGAAAGGAAGTGAATAAAAGGGACTTCTATTCAGCGGAGCAGGAAGAGACTCTGCCAAGGTCTATGCTGTGTACAATGTAGGAAGTGAAAGTATGAATGTGACGGCTAATTAGGTCCACTTAACACAGCTGTGAAAGAGTGTGTCTTCACAGAGGGGGTTAGCTGAGGTGACGGTCGCTTCTTCCCCAAATGACTCACTTCCAGGAACTTGCCTTATACAGTACAGTGCATTAGTGCTGCAGACGAACACATTTGCATACTCCTCGGTCTGCATGGATGTATAAACCAGCATGTTCTCTGTCCTGCAGCCATGTCCTAAACTGCTGAGCTAGTGTCTAATGTATGTCTTTATTCAAACATCACTGTGGGTTATGAAAACCATGGAGTTGACCTTTTTTGCCCGTCTAAAATAGTAGCTGCAAATGATCTTTGCTTGGCAGAACCTCTACCCACTCTGCAGATAGCATTTACATTTCAGGTTGACCTATGAGCAGCATGCATAAATCTTCTAGGGAAAACCGCATAGCAGAACAGTTTGCCTGGCACAGGCCCTACAGTGTGTGTATGTATGTTTGTGTGTGTTGAGTACATGTGACAATTGCTCTTGTAGTTCAGTGGACGTTATTTTCAAGGTTGCCTTAATTGCATTCAATTAATTGGTGAATACAATCACAGGCTGAAATATCAAAACCAGTTTGAAACATCACAGCCAAGCTAAACTAAATAAATCAGTTAACTAACTATAAAAATCAGTTACGTAGTAATAAAAAAAGACACGTTATCGAACATTCAAGACTACAATTACAAAGAACCAATGCGCTTCGTAGCTAGCTCAGTGGCTAAGCTTACCTACATTAACTTCACGCATTACAAACTGCCTACATTTAACAACAGGAGCAATTTCTAACAATTAACAAACATGAACACACTCAACCATAACATTACCACCACCGACAGGTGAAGTGAAAAAGATGGACTATGTAGTTATTTAACGACAATGGCACCTGTCAGAGTGAGATATATTAGGCAGCAAGTGAACAGTCAGATCTTGAAGTTGATGTGTTAAAAGCAGGAAAAAATGATTGTAAGGATCTGAGCCACTTTGACCAGGGCCAAATAGTGATGACTAGACGAGTGATTAGAGCATCTCCAATGAAGGACAACCGGTGAACTGGTTAGCCGGGAAGGGAAAAGGCTGATCCAATTCCACAGAAGAGCGGCGGTGGCACAGCAAATGAATGCTGACTTTGATCGAACACACAGTGCGCCACATTCAGAGCTGACCTCGTGGCATGAGGGGGACCTACTCAATAGTAGGCTGGTGGCATTGTTATGGTTGATTGTTGACATATTAGATCAGATGAAACAAATCAATATGAAGTTCTTATCGATCCAAATTTAGCTCTGAATTTCTTTCTCTCTTAGAAGATAATTAATGAAGCCTCGTGAATCTTTTCTACAGTGTTAGAAAAGTGATAGATGTGTGCGGAGAAGAGGCATTCTTGCGGTAAAAATAAATGCTACATCTTTTAAGGGAAAAGGGTTTCTTCTAGCTAAGAATTTTCACTAAGTAACATTGTTACAATTGTTATGCTTGTGCTACAGATTGATGAGATGATACAAGAGCAAAGACTAGAGGAATTATGGGGGGGATTTTATAGGGAGCATGCTTCGGTTAGCAATGGAGTTGATCTTAAGAGTGTGTATTCTCCTTACAAAGATCTGGCCCTGCTGGAGTAAAGACAGCACAGGGTCTGAATGCTAATATTTACATGCAGATATGTACATGTTAAAACTGGATTTAAAGGAGCCACAGCCAGGATCTGAGAAAGAATCACAGGTGAGATGATTGGCTTGAAATTACAGTAAAATAAAATTGCAGTTGTTAACTGAGCATCGCTATGGCTGGTGAAACCAAATTTCGGCCTTATTTAACCAGTGATGGACAAATAGGGTTTTAAATTGCTATAGTCCAATGCTAGCCTGGCATTAGGATGCAACTTGCATATCCAGAAAAGTTTGAGGGTGAAAAATAGATTACTCAGCTAAAAAAAATGTTTTCTGGGGAAGCGGCCAACTTCTAAATGGAAGTCACTTCTTATTTGTCAGGATTCACCCACGAAATATTGACAAAGTAAAAGACTGAGACCCCTGTCTGACAAAGTGAAAAGAAATTGTTGATCCTTCATTCAGACAATATGACTTATCAGTTTGAGCCCACAGACAGACTATCAAGCTTTCATCAAAGGACCTTGTGTCGATCGCTTTCTATGCCACAGATGCTTTGTTTGCACACTCTTTAACTTCGCTGTTTCTGTGGCTCCCCTAAGGCAGTACAATGCAACTTGAAATGTTTGGGTGTTTTGTTTTGGTCATTTTCCCCCCATTTCTCTCTGTTGTAGTTGCAGTCAGTTTCAAATGTACAGACAGCATAGTAGCTCAAAGACGAAAATGGTCAGTACAGCATGGAATACAGCTTTGCAAACCTTAAGCATGAACTGCTGGGTAAAGATGGAAGGCATGGGTTACATGTTTTTCAGTGTTTTATCAAAAGTGAGGGGAAAGAAGTAACCAGCCACTTTTCTGTCTGTTACATACGTCTAGTGCATAGTTTATCCACATCACATTTACACACAATGTCTTTTGATTTCATACTTGCAAACCTCATACTTCATTCTTTGAATTCATGCATGCAAAAAAACATGTAGACATCCAGATGAAGAACATTAGTGCCTCGCTGCAATGCTTTTGTTTGTGATTATAGCTTATAGCTTATTGTGGCATAATGCACCACTCCCAGAATGTTCAGGGTCTGGTTCCACCAACTGTATGATTGCATATTACTGAACCAACTGCACTGACATGAATGTTTATGGTCTTCGATGGGGACATGTATCTTTCTCTATTTGAGTGTCATATAATAATTTTGCCTTTGTAAATTTATGAAGCTCCTTCACCTTCAGTACAGTTGAACTCAACCAATGGCAACATCTTTTGTTAATGCTGTAATGAGACAATAGTCACCGATCAGCCATAACATTAACACCACTTACAGGTAAACTGAATAACAATGACTTGTTATTTCATTACAATGGGACTTGTCAGTTGATGTTGAAGTTGATGTGTTGAAGGCAGCGTGTAAGGATCTGAGCCACTTTGATAACAGCCAAACTGTGATGGCTAGATGACAGAGTCAGAGCATCTCCAAAATTACAGGTCCTGTGGAATGTTCCAGGTGTGCAGTAGTTAGTACCTTCCTAAAGTGATCCTGGGAAGGACAAATAGTGAATCAGCAACAGGGTTATGTGCACCCAGGGCTCACTGATCCATGTGGGGAGTGAGCAATAGCCTGTTTGTTCTGATCCCACAGAAGAGCTACTGTTCAAAAGCCCTTCTCTAAAGTTCAGGAGAATTCACAAACTGCCGATTCTTGTTTTTACAGCATTTTAAAATGCAAAATATCACAACTTTTCTGGAAATGGGGTTTGCATATATATGTAAAATATACAGGAAGGAAATTGTATTTAGTTTTATTTCGTTTTTTTAATGGTTTGGAGTTTCACATTGGCTGCATTGAGGACAAATCTAGAATCATATCCGTGTTCTTCAAGGCAGTTTGCAAAATACCCACTACTGTTTACACACACTAACTCACCTGGATCCGCTTTACTGCTTTTTTGTTTTTTTGCATTATTTCTAATGTCATCTTTGGTCACTGCTGGGATAAATACCTTTAAACTATTTGCATAGGTGCGTATGACAATACACAGTACATTTTATATATGTATTTTTCCCTGATCGCTCTTGAGCATGCTTTTGTTTATGCCTGTGAAAATCCTTATGCTCACTGAAGTGGAACTATACACTGGAAGTGTATTAAATTACAAAAACTAACAGAATCTAAATCCTGTTGCCCTCCCTCTATGTCATGGTATTCAAAGCAAGATAAACAAGAAAGAACGATGCAGGTGTTGAGCTGTGAAAGCACTCAGAGACTCAGTCTTGTATAACAGCTGTTATCTCATAACTCTAAAATCTAGAGAAAGAAATGCTAAAAACTTTTTTTATTACACACTCATTAGACTCATAAGCCATTGCCAATTAGTTTTGATAGCATCAGAGATGCCGCTCACAAATCATGCTTGGCATTAAAGTAAGTCCTCTGGGGAGACTTTTCTCTTATCAGCATTTAAAATGTAGATTGCAGATCCTTCTTGTATTAATGAAGCTTGTGGGGGTCAGTTTTACAGCCCAAATGGACAGTGAAGATGAGAGGGGTGTCATAAACGGGGATCGCGAATCATAAAAAAGTCCAACTCATGGAAAGTGGACGGTTGGCCCAAACTCGAGGGAGATTAAGCAAGATTAAAACTGCTTAATACCTGGCAGCACTTTATTGGGCAGCTCTCCATGCAACAGTGACACTGGAAGGTGACTTTCACGGAAAGGGAGTCATGCTGTCTGGATTCTCCATCACCTGGAAGACATTTCCACCCAGAGGTGAAGCATCATGGAGCCTGACAAAAAAAAAAAAGGACAGAAGAGAGGACAGTCTGAGTTGAGGACATTGGGAAGGATCACAGCATTTACACAGAACTACACTAAGTTGCTAGGCAATTGTTAGATGCTCTTACTTAACATTCAAAAGCTTACTGTTTTTGCTATTATAAAGCCAATTTGGATTTAGAGAAGTGTAGCTGGACTCTACTGGACTGGATCAAATGTAAATGTGCTCATCCTGTACAGCTCGCACTCAAATAATAACAAATAAATAAGAACAACAATACATTTTTGATGCGTAGAGACTGATGAACATTATATATGATCCTAAAGATTTTCAAAGCTGTATATTATATTGGATTAAATCATAATTATTTAAATTTTTACGACCCATCTAGAGCCAGGCTGTAGCATAATTATGATGGGAGGAGGCAACCAGGCCACAACAAAAAACTACAATAAACCTAAGTAAACCCAACATAAACTACCTAACCTGCCCAAACACAAAGCAAAAATATTGCTCTGTTCCCCAACTCCCTCATTAACATAACCAGGAGAAAAATAAGAACGAAAATAATAGGTGCTGGTGTCCTACTCACCTATGTAACTGTGTAAGAATTATTTACAAACATATATGAATTATTATGTACAGAGGCATTGTTCAACAAGCAAAGCATAAAGCGCAATGCATATGTCTACTTCTGATTTCTAGATTGCTCTACATAGTCTCTGGTGTCTCCAGACTCCAGAATGATGCCACTATTAGGTGCTGATCAAACCTTAAGGCTAATAGCTTAATATATTTACACAAAATAATTAAGTCAATGTGAAATTTCATCCATGGAAGCACTGTAACTGACATTTTAATATTTCAGGAACCCCATAAGCTGAACTTTTTTTTAAAATATTGCTATGTTCACAACATTCACTGAAACACATTCACTGAAACACAACAAACTACATCACATCATTAAAACCTCACTCATTGTCTCAGCTCTCGCGATAGTCGTATGAAACTGCAATGCAATCTGGTATGTCTAGTTATCTGGAAATTAACAGTTATTGTTAATATGTGATTCCAAACTTTCACATTTATTGTTCATTTTATCACTTTTTCACACCACACAGATGCACTTTAGAGGTTTATGGATACAGACTGTAGCCCATCTGTTGCTGTGCAGTTTATCAGTCCCCTCCATCATGGCACTGAGAACTGCTGACCAGCTATTATTTGAATTCAGCACAGCAGTCATACTGACATAGTAGTGGTATGGCAGTGTGTGTGGTGCTGATATGAATTTTACTGTGGTACAAACACTGTGTACAGGCCACTTTGTTAGTAAAAACCTACCACATTTTTCCACCTTGCAGATGGAGACAGCAGTTCATATTATTCTATGCTCATCTAGTCCATCAGTGGTCAGTTTCTCACCACAGGATCACTGTTGACTGAACTGGTTGGCAGAGTCAACTCAGCAGCAAAGGTGGAAGCATGTCAGTATTACTGCTGTGCTGAGAATGATCCACCGCACACATAAAACTTCTTCAGTTATGGTTCTATGCTGGTAACTTTCAACTGATAGAAGGGCTAAGGGGTTGAGGGAAGGGGGGATAAATTGCCTATAACTGTAAAACTACAAAGTCCACCTACTTGGTTGGAGTTCCTGAAAAATTGGTCAGCGATTGCAGGTACAAGCTGCACCTAATAAACAAAATTTCAGGCAGCAAGATACTGATGAATATAACGCTCACTACATGCAAATATCATCGGTTGCTGAACACTTGAGAATGCTTTAGCATCATCATGCATGCATAATGAAAATAAACAGTCTTGTCATATTTTTGTCTGATGGCATCCTCTCAGTTTGTCAAATTACAGGCTACTTGAGAGAGATAAAGTATGCTTTGGTGCTGTGGCTGAAGAGTATACATCCTCCACAAAGTGATTTCCTGGGGGCAAAAATCAATAGTGTTGCTGTTATGTTTCCGCCAAGGTTATAGATAGAACCTACATGGCTAGATCAAGTCTGAAATCAATCTCTTCCAGTCTGTCTCATCTGTGGTGATGGAGAACAGAGCTTAATGCGTTCTGTAAAGTTCATTTTCAAAAAGAGTAAAGCTCACCACCTCAGGTCACTAGCTATAACAGGTTAGGCCTAAACCTTTCCTTACCTATGGGATCAAATATCCTGGGCCAGATGTATGAAGCCTTTTGCACAGTTTCAGCAAGAATCAGGTTTTGCGTGTATTTTTCCTCATTTTAAAACAGCCTCTAGAGCAAAGACCTTGGTAGAAGACAATGGCAGCAGACACTGCAGATAGAAGGAGACACATGAGCCTCGAACACAAACACATGCCGAAGTAATATTTAATAGCAGAATAACACTCTTCCAACTGTCAGGGCCAGATGTATGTTCATGAAAAGGCTTATCTCAAAATGAGCTTTGATGCAGCTGTGGTATGTGCTCATAATCCCTTATTTCTTACATTCTACCTTTTTATTTAGAGTAGGACAGTCGGATTACAACCAAGTCATTTTGGAAAGACAGCTTCATTTATCATCATATTGCGGTCAAATCAAGGCACGTTATGTGTTGCTCCTTCTCACGTGCTCCTTCTCACCTCCTTCTCATCTGGTTCTCTGTGCCCACGAAACAAGAGATGACGGTTTCTGAGAAGTCTTATGACCTTGACGCATTCATTGCTAAGGTGTGTCTTGAATAGCACTGAAGCCAGAGTCAAGTTTTCAAAGGAGAATATATGTTAAAAAATAAATGTTTGATTCATGGGTCATCTCCGTCTGACCCACAAAACATCTGCGGCACTGTGGGCCTTCCACTTCTGCTTTCTAAGAACTTGCATGACCAGAATTGACCTTAGACAAGATGCCGATGAATGTAGAACTCTCTTTTAAATTAAACGTCTTCTTTATAAAGGATGTTTTGACCAGTGAACTATGCAGTCACCTTAATGAATAAGGAAAAAATCTTTCTGGGTGTAATTTTTGTTAAATGTGACAAGACATTTTCCAAGTGATTTTGGACCATTTCTATTGGTCCAATCATCTTGAAATGCTTACACAATGCAAAGGGCAGCCAGGATTTTCACACAGTGCAAAAACTTAAAAGGGTAAATAATATGATGCACATTTTGCGTGCAAATCATTCAACAATTTAATAAATACATAATATATCAAATTGGTATATTACAGCTGTTTTATTTGAATATATTTTCAGCACCTCAAAATAAACTTCATTGCAATCATTTATGCCTCCCAGAGTCTAAAACATAACCCTAGATGTGACCATACATGCAGATTAAAACAGTTAAAAAGAGTAATTTAGTTAGAAGTAAAATGATGTTTCATGTTTGAAACCTCTGCATGCTGAAAACTGATCTTTTTTAAAATGTCATGAGGCCCAACTGATGAAAAATGACTTATTCCGACATTCTTTGAGGAAAGCACAGGCAGGATATTGGATCATAAAGAAGACCCCAAGTGACCTTTATCATGCAAAGCCAAGGTCAGTAACCTTTACCACATCAGGTGGCATGGAGTTCATTTAAAAAAGGTATTATTGCAATAATGTTCATTAGTTTAAGGGCAACAGGGTTTATGGGTGTCCAAGCACAAAGGCATATTAGGGTAAATAACCTTAATACAAAATCTAATATTCTTCATAAATGTGTGATTGTACCACCCGACATTTACAGGGAGATAAAAATAAAGATCCTGTATAGAAAATTAATTTATAGCATAATAAAAATCTATGAAACAAAAATCAGTACTCATTAATCAAATATCAATAATCAATCATGTTTGAAGCCTTTTTTGTCACAGGTTCTTATATGACTGTGTGGCAATACAAATTAGCCCTGTTTCAGAATTAACAAATGTAACCTTGACATACTGACATTGCACTTCACTTTTCTGTCTCCAGGGGCCTAAAGTTCAGTCTGAATGCATCTGGAAGGCCGCACTCACAAGAAGAGGAGCAAAGGCCTGGCCATAGAAGTGACCTTATCCAAAAGCATGAATAGGCTTCCAGCGTCAGACCAGAAGCACCTAACAGTGCCCTGATGACTCCAATTAAGCCAGTTGGATGTGACAAAGACGAATGGCTGTTTTGGCGGGCGGTCATAATTGCGTAGATACGACCCATTACCTGCCCTTCCCAGGTGTAATTATTAAGCCAATGGTCCTGAACAAATGAGTGGAACACAGGGCCAAAGGCACAGCTGAGAACGCGCCATTCTCACCTTCCACTCAGCACGGCTATCTCTCTGCTCTACAACACCAACTGTGAACCACCCACCAGCCTCCAGAATGGAGGGGTCCCATGGCTGACCCAGCTGGATGCTGGGCTGTTTGGCAAACTTCATAATGAGGGACCTTATGGACTTCAAGAACAGTTAGATGGGAAATGTGACTTGTCATGTTGTCCTTGGCTTATTATTCAGTGGTTATTACCTCAACGACCCCTCCAGTCATTTATTAGACCCCTAAAAACTCATCTCTGTTCCTCAAAGTTACATATATACGTATAATTATGGAAAGATTTCTTCATGGCCATAAATTAATTTGGATGTAACTCCACCTTTTCTCTTATTTAGTATGCAGGGTTCTATGAATATGCCTGCCTCTGCCTGTATCTACCTGCGGCCGATGGCTAACTTTACCCACTACACTGCACACTGTAGGACAAGAAGGATAAAGCACCAAAAAATAAGCTTACCAGCTCACCAACATGCAGACTCGAGCTCACTGTGTCCACAGGACAAACTGATGAAACAGTGTCTGGTTTCAAGGTAGGTTTTGGGGCAAAATCCCTGTGCTTTTGGACACAAATTTCGAAGCAGTCGTCTAAAAATGTAGCCTGCATATCCGGGTATTTTGTCTGCAACACCCCGTTATCTCTACATAAACTAAGTCCACTTCGCTCTTATTTTAGGTTTGGTAAAGTATGAAAGGTTAACATTTCAGATTTGGGCGTATTACAGCAAAAACAGTATATAGTAAACTTTGCCATCCTTTCAAAACACGAGCCCTAAACACAACACCCAAATAGCAAAGTCGTCCAGCTTCTCCTCCGCTCTCATGCAAATGAATTGGGAAGGTCCCGCCCCTAGACAGTCGTGATTGGTTCTAGTAGTGTTCTAAGTGGAAGACTCTGGCTTTTTGAATCCATCTTTCTTAGACGGTCATTGATGCAGATCATAGCTCAAGAGGACATTCTCAGCCGTGACCGTTCATTTCATGCATGGAATGGCTTGTAACACTAAAACACAAGGTTAAAAACTGAGGGGTTCTTGAAAACTCTTCACTCCATACCCTAATGTTAAGAATAATGACTGGCAATCAGCCGTTTTTTCAGTTCCACATTAATTCTAAGCCTGAAATAAATGGGATTAAAAACCATTGGCACTGCAATTTGAAATGAGGGTTAAGACTTTGGTTTACTTTAGAGCAAACCAATACCTGTTAAAGAAATATTTAATTGATTGTTTATCATTTCTGCATAATGTGGTAGTTAATAATTAAATGCTCATAGAGAAACATCAGAACTGTCAGTCAGAACTGTTCACAACAGTGGTGATAATGACCAAATGTCTGGAAAGTCTCTAAAATCTCCATTACTCCATTATAAAAAGTTATTATTAAAAAAAGATTTTGGCAAATGCAAATGGTTTTGGCCTGAAACACGATATTACTTCAAGGTGAAAAGTTACTTATGAGGCGTTCTGAGGCAAAATAGTCCCCAAAGGTTATTTTTTCTGTTCACCACAATATTATTTACTTTGGCATTACATACAAAAACTCAGAAGATACGTGAAGGTTCGCTGGTGGTTTTGGATAGGAAATAAAGATGTCTACATTTGTGTTGTAGACATTAGGCCCTTTCACACCAAACAATTCTAGGGACTTTGAGTGGAACTACTCACCAGGGAGCTCCCCTGAGAACTAAACGCCTTCAGGGGCTTTTTTCTCTTTGCATTCACAGTAGGGATACTGAAGGGATGTGAGCCGGCTGGCGGTTGGTATTGCGACCACATCCAAGAAGATGTAGGACGCCTTGATCAGAGCTGTGCTGCATTCCCTCTGTTACATATCGGCTCAATAAATCCTCAACTTCACTGTCGGTCCATTTGTCTGTGTTTTTTTTAGCTTTAAGAGCTGTTATTTACACAACAAATGTTCCACGCAGTTTAAAAATGGCACCTGAAGTCGGTACTAAGAACAACGAGAAAGTTCCTCTGGCCAGAAATCTCTTAATGTGTACTTACTATAGACATAAAGGCAAAGGCAGACATGCAGCATGTACACACGTGGACAAAATTGTTGGTACCCTTCAGTCAATGAAAGAAAAACTCAAAATGGTCACAAAAATGACTTTAATCAGACAAAAGTAATAATAAATAAAAATTCTATGAAATGTAACTAATAAAAGTCAGACATTGCTTTTCAA
>JBBPDA010000034.1:21944083-21967529 GCA_037974385.1 Arnoldichthys spilopterus
AACCTCTTGGGGTTGGCCTGAAACTCACTCACTCACTCACATTAGCAGGCTAAATATTCTCCAAAAGGGGGCGCCATTTAATAGTCAAATAGCTTTTGATGCCTTATAAAAGCAGTGCTTCACATCAGTGACCATCTCCTTGTTGCTCTGCAGATCCAAAATGGAGGTACTCCAGACTTGCCATCCACTGGAATTGTGCCTGGCCCGGACTCGATAGGATACCCATACTCCAATAACTCCATTATGAGTGAGTTTCATTTTAAACTGTAAGCTCTGAGCTTGACCTATGCACCAGAAGTGAGTTATTAGTTGTCTGTGAAGTCTTTGTTTTGTAACGCTTAACAGCAATAGTAATGTTTTGTATGAACATGTTTCAATATAAATTATTTCTTGCTGCAGGTGATAACTCCCATCTGAGCATTGACATCATGGATGAGCCTGGTTCCAGTAGTCCCAGCAATGATGAGGCAGCCATGGCCGTCATTATGAGCCTTCTGGAGGCTGATGCTGGCCTGGGTGGACCTGTGGACTTCAGTGACCTGCCCTGGCCTTTGTGAGAACAGGACAGCAGTGGACTGACTCTGACAGAAGGGGCTGCATCTATATCTGGACATACTCTGGCCCAAACCCAAACAGCCACTCTGCCTGTGGCCATATGTGCAGGAACTATGCTACAGTTCCTGTGCAGTGGAGTGCAGAGAAACCACATCACCACTGTCTAAATATAGGACCTCCCACTTAACACACACACAATGCCTCAGCTCCAGACGCAGGCCACCTTCTTACAGACTTTTATCCATCAGCCACATCGGTCTATAGTGTACTGTATCATCACTACAGTACTCCTCCTCATACAAAATATCTATATTATACCTTTTTTGTGGTTTGATGTTTTTACACTACAAATGGTATAAATGTTAAATATTCTATATGCAGATTGTAACAAATACTGTAATTCTATCACGTAAAAATACTTTATGCAAAAAAAATATATGGTAAGTGTATTGTAACAGCAGTGGATATTTTTAAAATAAAAAAAAATCTGTCCCAGTGTTTTCATAAATTAACTTCTTGAGGCATTTATTTTTTTGCATGAAATCATTTTGAATATTAATGAGCCCTGACTTTCATGAGATTCCAAGGCTACTCACTGTTGCACTGCAGTGAGTCACTGAGTGACGCAAGTGGCGTGTTCATGTCATTTCTTCTGCTGTACTGCTTTTCTCAGCTCTCCATTGGTCCAGTGCTGTGATATTTTTGTTCGATGTTGCCATCCAGTGGCAGAATCTTGAAAGAAATAATTAATTCACAGCACCAGGAGCTTTGTCTCATTGCATCTTATTTTACAATGCAAGACAGTAAATAAACAGCCCATTTGATTGATAGATTATATATATATATGACCCATTGTAAAACAAATATTTATCATTGTATTTAATGAATACAGGCAATCCCATTTAAATAGCTTTATTAAAATAACATCTTTTACGCTATAAAACAACAGCTGCTACTCAGAACAAACTTATTTTTGGAGCAGTGACATCCCACTGCCGCTACGAATAAAAAGAAATAAGAATAGAACATTAAAAGGTTGTGACATCACTTGTGTAACTTTACTCAGAGCCCATGCATCACAGTGAGACTCCACAGGTGCTCTACAATAGTGGCTCAGGCTCCATTCGACTTGCAAGTCTTACAACACAGCACCACAACCATCATGAAATAAAGCGTCTAAAGCAGCAGTCGTCGTTCTTAGCCAGGGATGGGGTTAAATCCCAGCATTCATCTGATTGAGCAATCTGTCACACAATCAACAAGACAATCGTAATCTTGGGCCCAGCCCCAGACCTTTGCCTTTTTATGGAAGACTGGGCAGCTCTGGATTTCCAGATAGACCACCTTGTGGTGAAATTCCAAGCTATTGCTATTTCAGTCATGTGTCTTCTTCAGTCTGAGATTGTGCTGCACTGTATATTTTTGTTGGCAACTTGTGACATTCTGGTGCTTTTTTTGGAGGATGTTCTGTTCATGTGCCGCATGTGCTTGCTTCATTTTCAATACAATCTAGCTGCAGTGGCTTGCTCGGTGTTGAAGTGATGCTCCTCATGAAGACTGAAAGAGCAGTTACTGGTTACATTTGTTATCCCTTGAGGGCGGGGAGTGCAAGATTTTATTTGACGCATCTTTTGCTCTAGAAACTAAACCAACGTGAAACATACTGCATGCTCTCTGCTCTTCTGCTGCAAAAGCAGCTAGGTCTTTGAGGCTCGTAAGGCAGAAGAGAGGGTCAGAAAGGCAATGTGGTTTTGGCTGCCTGTATGGGGTGGCTCCTCACTGCAGTGATTTGTGTGTTTGGGGTGGGTCTGTTGTGGCCGGGTGGGGTGAGGCATGGGTCAGACCGCTGGGGATGGTGCATCTGGATCAGGCTCGTATTGTTGGCTGGGCTGGGGCTGGTGGTTGGGGAGGATGTCCAGTTCATCCACCTGTGGCCCAGGGTGCATGACCACCAGTTGATCCTGAGGGATGTCTGCAGCTGCCGCTGCCAAATTGGTGATGGATTTGCTCTTGACACACTGGAAGTCCACATGGCGGCTCTTGCCCTCTTCCTTCTCCCAGGACATGCGGATGAAGGGCCTCTGCACATAGTTGTAGATGACTTCAGGTCGGCCGCCGGGACGTTTCTTTACCTTCTCTTTGTAGGTAGGATAACCTAAGAGGACCACATGCACATATTATACTGTAGCAGAAAGAAATCCGGAGTTTACAGAATGTTCAAACTCCAAAAGATAATAATGCCATTCTTAATAGTGCAATGTTTCCCAATCCCGGTCCTACAGTACCCCCTGCAGAACATGTCCAGTCATCCAGACCATATAGAATGCTGTGGCAAAAACAGTCAATTCTGAATTCTCTTTATCATTCCATTCTTGAAAACCACACACATTCACAAATATCTGCCTGTGCCAACTACAGCAGTTTAACTCTGCCCAATAACATTTTAAGGACAAAACTTTTAAGGACTTTTTTGGCCCAAACTGCTTTCTGAATAAGGTACAGAACAGGGCAGCCAGTCTAATCAGAAGTCACTTACATACATCAGTCTCAAAGGCACAGTACCAAAAGTGAAAGTAAGTGATTGTGAACAGACCACAGGACAGCACACAGTGCACCACAACAAAATGTGTCCTATGCATTTAACCTATCCATGTAGGAGCAGTGAGCAGCTGACATAGGTAGTGCCTGGTGAGCAGTGCTTGGGGACTGTACCCTGCTCACTGGTACCTCAATGGTACTTGTAACGGTCTGGGATTTGAACTGGCGACCTTCAGATCACTGGGGCAGCTCCCTAACTGTTACACCACCATTGCCCTAAAACACACTTTTTTTTCTAAAGGAGAAGAGGTTTAAAATGGCAATGTAATGATGAATTATGGCTTTTTTGGCTAAATACAACCACACAAATCTTACAAGTGGCCTTTGAGGAAGAAATAATATATCTGGCTGTAAGGATATGGGCTCCTTTAAAACGTGTTTGGCATTAGTACTTCTGGACCAGGGTTAGAAGCTGCAGTCATAGAGCAATTTCCTCTTGAAAGCAAATGAGAGAAATTATGAGCAGAAGCGTTGCCTATTCACTTTCAATAATGCGCTGGCAATTAAATCAGAACTGTGGCGAGGACCATTCCCAACCACCATGTAACCCAATCACCTACCTTCAATGCCTAATCTGATTTTCTTCAGTCCTCTCTCCTTTAAAACCGACTTTGCTACGTCTCTGTTTTCGATGTATTTGAAGAAGCGATACAGTTTTGTGCTGTAGATAACTAGAATAAGAAGAGAAAAAAAATAAACGAGTTTGACATAATATACATCATTTATGTTCAAGGCAAGCTTCATATGAAACACAATGAACAGCTGGTTTCACTGATGTTCATTTTTAACTGCAAATCAGCTTCTTTTCAGTTTTGAGGTTCATCAGAAAACTGCCCACTGGCGATACATTTACACCCTGGGGTATAATATGTGTAGCTGAAAGGAACATAAATAATGCTGCACTGCTAAAAGCACTGACTCTGAGAGTACTCCTCGCCCATCTGTGGTGGGTACTCTTCGTCCCAGTCCACCACGTCATCATCGGTCAGCACCACCACATGGCACTCCCTCTCTCCACTTTGGGCGCTGGCCACCATCAGTGGCAGCACCATCTCCTCCAAGTAAGACTCAAACTGCCGCCGTGCGCCATCGTTGGATAGCTCGTGCATCAGTGCACCTGTTAGAGACAATGAAACAAATATTGTTAAACACAAACTGATCAATACATGATGCAGTACATACAGCACATCTTAATCTAAATAAAATACTGTAATTAAAGAATAAACATTACCTGTAAAATGAATACAATTACAGTAGCAAAGCATAACAGGACCTATACAAACTAAATAAAAAAATTTTACATTGTAAATAAATATAGTAATGTAATGCATGAATATACTGTATATTAAGCTAAGGTAATGTATGTATTAATGTACTAATACAGTAATAAATGATCTGTACTGACAGCTGCTATTTAAAATGAAGGCATTACATACAGTGTTAATCCAGTATACACATTTACATGTGGTGCTGCATGTATTTTGACTGCACATACAAACAGTAAAAGGATCCCTCTCTGTAACTGACATACAAACAGAAAGGTCAGAGTCAGCCATAAATTAACACCCAAGACAATCCGATCGATAGCCACTGTAGCCAGTGACCCACATCTGACAGGCACACCAGAAACTATTGACCCATTTCCATTCTCTCCAGGAGTCATCCATTGGCTGCAGACATCCAAGACACTGCACTAACGACCCAATCTGCCGAGCATCCGGCAATCGGTGCTTCAACGAGTCCTTTTCCACTCCGAGAGACCGCTTGAATTACAATGCATGTTAACGAATACTCACTCAGGTCCCTGCACTTGATGGTGCTGTAGTCGAAGGAGATGCAGAGGTAGTCACATGCCTCCCTCAGCTCGGGAATGGAGATCCCATCAGGGCAGCGGATTATCCCTGATTTGTAGTAATCCTGCCATGTAAAAAGAGAGAGAGACGCAGGGGGAAAACAAGCGGGCAGCCATTATTGAAGCGGTACTGCACGCACGCACACACACACACCCACATAAAAACACAGCGAAGCGCTGCAAATGGCTTGTCAGCTACACAACACTGCCCCCTCCCCTTGTACACACTGATGCATTCAAAACCTGCCAAATGGAGAGTGCTCAAATGCTCAAACAAAATGTTTCCAACAAAACAGAAGCTCAAAAGGCGCTGAACATTTCTGCAAAGCGGGCGTGAGCGTTTATCCAAGCACTTCATGCTTGAAACGCTCACAATAATAAGCCATGGACTTAGTATCTGCACCGCAATCCAAAAGGAATCAGCAGAACTGCTTCAGTATATGAACGTTCTCTCACAACTCCCTCATATGGTTCCCAGCTTACTGCAGCCTAAACACTTCAATATTCAACATACAGCTTCAAACAGCTTTACCGTTTAGACAATAGCAGAGCAAGAAAATCATGGAGAAATGACCTTTTCCTCTTGCTGTGCATCTCTGAAAGCTAAAGCAAAACCAAGAGACTACAAATGCAGAAATGAAAAAAAACAGCAGCCCTTTGTGGTGTATTAGCAGCTTATTCTCGAAAAGAGGCATTGCATAACACTACACTGATTATCTCTGTTACAGACAGTGCTCATGATGACAAGTTCAGCCTCAAATGGCCTCGCCAACTTATCACACAAGCCTAAATTATAACAAATATGTTTACCATTACAAAAACAGAAAACAGTACCTAACACTTCATCTGTATATCCCATTTGACAAAATATCATGCTTCAAAGGTTCAGCCAACAGAGTGGCCTACAAGCTTCCAGAGCTGCTCCAAACCAAAATATAAATAATAATGCACTAAGAAATCACTGCAACACTTTCCTAATCTGCATTTATGCATGAGTATAAAAGAGCCGTGTTTCAACAAAAGACAAACAGGAATTAGACCAAGGACACAGGAGAGAGTTAATTCAAAAGAAAAAACGCAGAGTGTGCAATTTATCCATGGACATCAACAGGCATTAACACTGCAGACCCTCTGAATCTTGGCCAGGCTCAAGCAGTGGCACATTTTGCTGATTCTCTTAAACTCTGTGAATCACTGCACACCTTTATGCTGAAGTCATGAGGACTGAGATACTGCAGTCTAATCCAACACTTAATCAATATACTGTAAACATGGACAGAGCAGGATATTCAAAACCTCCATAAAGATTAGGATTTCAGAAGCAAAGTGCACTCACCAGAATGGCTCGGAATACCGTAGAGCTGATGCCTTCTGCGACTTCGTACTCCCCCTTGTCATTAGGGCGTGTGAAGTTGTACTCCCTCCCAGCTCCAAACATTCTGTCAGACATGTTAAACTCTCGCAGTTATGTTTGACTCAAATCAAACTTATTATATATGAACTACACAATGTGCACAAAAACTATTTCAGAAATTGAAAATACACAAACTCAAAACGTTCACCACGGTCATTCTAACCTGCCAAGCATGGTGTTGGGCTGAGCAGTGAAGATAGCAGGGTCAACAACAAAGCGCGTGTTGTCCACGATAAGGGTCACCCTCTCTGCAGTCCTGATGCTGCGAGAGCCTTCCTTAGCAGTTTCATAAACATAGATCATATCCGAGCCATGAGATTTACTGAGGGAATCGCCACAAATGGAGCCAGGGGAGCAGCCTTTCTGAGGCCTGGGGCTCGCTGACCTCAGCCATGAGCCCACTTCTCTATCTCGATCTGTGGAGGAGAATGAAAATGTAATTAACCAAAGAAAGTAAAGAACTGTTCTAAAACTAATAAAGATAATTAACAAGAATAAAAAAAAAAGTGTGTGCAATACACAGTGCCCCTCAGTGGTAACTGGACAGGTTTGACTCCACCACACAAGATTTCACAGGAAATAAAAACCATGATAAAATAAAAAATAGCCATGGTTCAGTACTTCAGATGTTTGACTGCATAAGTCTACAGTCCACAGAAATCTCCAGGTGCTGGGAATCGGTCAGGTTTGTTATGTAGTGATTTTCTGTTCCTACAAGGGATTTTTGTCTTCAGTAAGTGACAGATGAAGTGGACTCAGGAGACTCGACTGACTTCGTTCAAAAACCAATGATGTAACAAAAAGATCTGTGGTCTCACACAGAGCACTGTTCTGTGTTGAGTGAGAGAGTGCACAGGCTACATAGTTATGGATCCATTCCAAAGTATTGGTTCTAATCCTACATGTTTACATGAGGGGTCTTATGGGCAAAACGGTGAGCAAAACAAGCCCCACCAACAACTGAAAATGCCGTAGTCTTATATCTGTTGTCGTAGCACTTCTGCTGTACAAATGCTATTGGTGGCAAAAACAAATGAATGTGTAATAAGACTGTAGAAACCCCATTTACAGAAAGCTTGAGACATTTAGTTGGGAATCTGTAGTTTGTTCATTCTCTTGAACCTTTATTTAATTGACAAAAGTTCACAGAAAAGATTTTGATCGCTTCATTAAACAACTCTATTTTGCAAATATTAAACAATTTAGAATTTTTCTGAAAAACGGGGCAGGGTCTCGTTTACCACTGTATTACATCACCTTTCCCTTTCATTACACTTTTTAAACATTTGGGAAATAAGACTTCAGCTGTTCAGCAGTGCATGGTTGCCACTGCCTCATGGCCCTCTTCATGATGCGCTATATATTTTCAGTAGGAGACAGATCTGGACTGCTTGCAGGCCAGACAAGCACACACACTCTGTGTCTACAAAGCCACGCTGTTTCTGCGCATACAGAATGAGGCCGGACATTGTCAGCGTCACCTTGACAGCACAAATAGGTCTCTCTAAAATCCCAATCCCAAAATCTCTACGTCAATGACACCTTCTCAACTCCCACATACGAAGCTCGCCCATGCTGTAGGCACAGATGCACCCCCACACCATGACAGATGTAATTAGGGCAAATGTACACATCAGTGCTCATTTTCTGGTTGGCTGTCATGTCAATTGAGCCAGTTCCACTAGCAGCTATACATCCTGGGTCAAGCGTTTTTTTTTTTTTCTTCTCAGTTTAACACACATTTTGACACCCTAAATGGAACCATGGTATGCCATATAGTTTGCTAAGGACAATGCTTCTTAACATTTCTAAAAAAAAACAACAACAAATAATTTAGGCATTAGTTCTGACTGTTGTATTCTGAGATTTTAGCCTCATGATGGACAGCTTAACTGGTATGAACACTTCATTGTTAATCCAAATGCCAAAAATAGAATCAACTCTAGAAAATTCATTAGCTCTCATCTATAAACTAATGATGGAATCACACATAGTTGGCCAAGAAACAAGTGAGATGCCAATTTCATATTACTTTATGGTCACCTTAAATGGGGGGATTATATTCCTTTATCCTGCTGGAGTGCAGAGCCAAAACCACAAAGCAGTTGAAGTTTTTATGACTGTACTGAGGAGGATGACGAACACAAACTGTGCAGGGTCAAATGGACTATCAATACCATCAATCAGTCAATAACTTTACATCTGTAAGGACACACTAAAAGGTTAGAGGTGTCTAAGTGGACAGTAGCACCGCTGTGTGTGAAGCGTGTGCACACACTGTTTCAAGGCAGCGGAGAATGATCTACTACAACATAGTAGACAAGTAGAGTTTGTTCGAACTGTAAAAAGGTCACAAAGCCACATGTATGTAGGGAGGAGAAAGACAAACAACATTTTTGTCAACCAGGAAATTACTGACAAAGTGTTTTTTTGTACATCCACAACTGCAGTGCCCTTAAGCAAGGCACTTACCAACCAACTGCACCTCAGGCATTGCAGCTGTGGCTACCCAGTGCCCAAGGCTATGTGTGTGCTCTCTCTGCTATGGAGGGGTCAATTGTAGAGACAAAATATCTCCTTAGGATTAATGAAGTACCTTATATTCATATATTTATATTAAAAATTATTGCACAGCTCCCTATACATAAACAGGGATAGGGTAATAAATAATGACAAAACCTGCCACAGCAAAGATAAACCTCTTCTCCACTATACTTTGGAACTAAAGTTTACACTGTTCTCTGGAATACCCTAGAATAGACCCCTAAAGTGGCGCATGATCAAAAAAAGTGATGGGGGAAGGGCAGAAAGTGTTAACCTAGTTAATTTTGATTTTAGTTTTTTTTTAGGGAATGAATGGTGATCAAAACATTTTGTTGACCAGACTAAGTGGGGACAACAAAACGATAGCAAACATTTTTGTAGAAAAAGGCACATGCCTGCACATGACATTTCGCCACTCCAGTCAAAACATAATTTTGTCACCCCCAGCTTTAGTCCTGCAAGATTAGCGATGAATGGTCAAAACACAAATAACACGCCAAACAAATCATCACTAAAGTATCGAGGATGCAAAACTTTAATAACGGTTTATCTAAATTACTATTTTTCACTGGAAAAGGAGCAATAAACAGATCACATGTTCATTTACGTGGACATGCACAAAAAGGGCACCATTGGCAAGGGGCAGGTGCTTGAGCACCTAGGGAACCCCCCTGCATGTGCCTGGTGTTTAGGCTGAATGTGCGTAACCCTGTCTCACCGTTGAGCTGCTGCCGTGTAGGTGAGGTAACATTTCTGATGCAGGGTGTGAGCTGGCCCTCAGCTCTCTCGTGAGAGGAGTCCCTGGAGCGATCTCCAGAGCGACGCCTCTCCCTACACCGTTCCAGGCCGCTGTTGGTCCCGTGTCCGTGACTCATTCTCACCACCTCGGCCTCCAGCTGAGACCCCCGGGGCTGACTACTGCAGGAACAACACACACACACAGACACATACACACAGGTTTACAAGAGACAAGTCAGACAGACCTATGCAGACACACACCTGTAACAAGGAAGCAGGGGTGACTGAGTGCACGGCTGCAGTCTGAAAGTAAACGTGCTGAACTAGTGCAGCTCTACAATTTCTGGAAAATGCCTAAAAAGCTACTGCAAGAACAAAATAAATAGGTAAAAAACAAAAACACCTACATAAAAAGAGGACTAGCTGTAGCCTAGTGGTAAAGGGACCATAGAATCTGAGCATCAGACAGCCAGGAGCTTGACCCCAATGTCCTTGAGCTAGTTGGTAAACCACAGAGACACTGACACTGCAGCTAGTTACTGTACAGAAAGAACATCCACAGGAATACAAGTATAGGTTATAATAAGTGACAACACTGATGATCATACTGATGCATTCTGTTCTGAATTTGCTTCAACAAAGCTACAGGAAGTAAGCAGGACTTACTAATAGCAACCACACCTTTTGTGTGGAACACGGTTTCTTTCTTAATAAAATATGTCTTCCTCTTAAGGGACCAGATCACATGATATGATGACGCTGATGACCCAGTAACAGCCCTTAGGGCAAGGATGCAGGAGCGCAGAGGGAAAATGAGCAGCTCCGGCAAAGAGACTGGAATTCAAAGCATTTCAATCATCACAAAGAGAGAAATGCTTTTGTTTCTTCCCCGGCCTGCACAAACACTAGCCTCCCATAAACCAGTCAAGCGTTCTGTGGGCCCAAGTGTTCTGCTGGTTGAATAAATGATGAATATGCTGGAAATAGTGCTCCTATTAAAGGAGCGAAAGCCTTTGCCCCATCAGGATTCCTCAGCTGCTGCTACATTGCACTACAGAACCAGCCAAATGCCATCTGACCTCATTAACCAACTCAAGCATGTGGCCATCGGTCAGTTTTTTGCTGATGGCATTGTTGTACTCCACAACAGCTAGAGATTCAAAAACATAAAAGTGTTACGCAGACACACTCTGCTTCTTCAAACTGGCAAAGATATTTCATGTAAAGCACTGACCGAGAAGTGATGCTATGATAGTTATAGCCATCTCTGAGTAAATCCAGCAAATGATGCTAACACCATGTTTGATTAAATCACTGCAAATTCAGCATCTAATCAAGTTTAATAGATAAATAGCAGACTTTCAACACACAGCTGAAGCTTGCATATGAAAGAGGTTGAGACTCTGCTTCAGCTTGGAGATCTGTTCATTTAAAGAAGTAATGATACTATCAGTAGCTATAAGCTTTGAGGTGAAAGACGGCTTTAGTGCTATTGTTTTTAAAATATCCCTTTTCTTTTAAAATGTTTTTGTGGGTGCAAAACTCAGGTTAAAAAGCCTTGGACTTTGTTGCCCCCTCTGGTACAAATTAAAACTGCCCTAGATATACTGAATATTACTGTAAAATATATAACGTATTTAAAATATGAAACATTCGTTTTTTATTGACTAATTTTTCTGAATTATTGATTTTAAAAACATACTTTTCCCCCCACCCTTTTAAAAACAGTGAGTCAAAATGTAAGGGCATCCCTGACATGCTCCTTGGTCTCTTTTCCTAGTGTGTCTCATCTGCTATCTTTTCTAAAAACATTTGTCACTGATCCAAACCAGGCATATAGGTGCATCCTATAAAAGAAAAGAAGACTGGGACATAAACTGCATGTACACAGCCAAGCTAAAATGACTGGCTTTTTTTTAGAAGCTCATAAATTCCTTTATTTGTATCAGTAGTTCTATGAATGTTAAGCTGCCTAGTATATCATTACAGTGCTGCAGAATAAAAGATATTTAGAAAAGAAATTTTTTTTAAAATCTAACTCAATCTTGATCTCAGGATTTAACCTGAAATAAGCGTGGACATCCTTGGAAGAGACGTCGCCTTGATGGCAACACGTCTCTCTAAAATCCTAATATACACCTCAGAGTCAATGGTACCTTCACATGAATGCTCATCCGTACTGTGGACACTGATGCACCATCACATATGCTGGCTTATGCATCTTTCCCCGATAACACCTTGGAACTCTACTTTTGTTTTTTCCGAAAACAAGCTGAAATATTGACTCATCTGACCACAGCAAACGGTTTCACAGTCTTTTGGTCTGTAATGAGCCTGGGCCCGGAGAACTCAATGCCATTTCTGAACATAACTCATGCATGGCTCCCTCTTTGCATAATACAGCTGCTTAATTCTTAAATGCATTAAAAGAGTGTGTTAAGTAGCAATGATTTTCTGAAGTCGGCAGTTTCTTAGGTAGTGTGTCTGAGGGCTCAAAGATCATTCCGCAGCGATTTCTGACATTGTTCTTTACAAATTGAGAGGTCTCCTATTTCTATTAACCTTCTCACAATATTATGCACTGTAGATGTTGAAAGACCGAACATCTCTGTACTCTTGCATTGAGAATTGTTACTTGTGAACTGACTAACAATTCTCTCACAAAGTTTGGCACAAAGGGGTGAGCCTCGACCCATCTTGCTTGCAGAGACTAAACCTTTGATGGATACTACTTTTATACCCAATCATGATACCTCATCTGCTACCAGTTAGCCTGCTTAATGTGGAATCTTTCAAATCAGTGTTATTTGAATGTTCTTTGCACTTTACCATATTTTAAATATTTGACGCCACCTCAAATTCTACATTTGTGCATTTACAAAATACAATTAAATTGGTCAGTAAAACTATTGAAAATCTTTTCTTTGTTCTTTTGTCGGTTAAATAAAGGTAAACATAAATTAAAATCACAGATTTGTGTTTTGGTTGCATTTTGGAAAATATCCCAACAATGGAAATGGGGTTTGAACCTGATTTGTACGAATTTGTGTGTTGAAAATGGAGAAAACAGTAAACTGTGCAAAGGACAGGGCTCCACGACATGGAAAGGCTGACTTAAAAGACTGAAAGAGCTGATTACACTTTATCTAATGTAGGTCGAGTGGCTACAAATATCTTTGCATTTATAATGACTGGTGGTCTAAGTTGTGCTGCCCCCTATTGTTACTACACACAGGTCTGAGCTCTGCTGCGCTGTGCTGACACCCTGAAGGTGTCAAAGTCACACTTAGTGCGAGACTGGGAATGGATCCATCAGAGGGTCCGAAAAACGGATGGAGATATGAGGACGTTTGCGTTCACTCGCCCTTCTACAGCTCTAACGGGGTTAGAACGCGCTGTGTTACTTAAAGAGAAAGGAACATAAATAATGCATTAGCCGCTGAGTCTGCGGCTCTCGATGCTTAACAGATCGACCGAGGTTATAGTCCACACCTGCTTTAAAAAGACGCATAGCATCAGCAGCATTATTCATTTAACAAGAAATCAAGCATGTACTAATTATTGCTCTGCTACGCTTTCCACCACACAACGTTTACTCAAAGGCGCTCTCTCACACACACGCAGACATTCGCGAGCTCGTATCAGACATCAGCACCGCGCGATCGTCTCTTTATCTCCTTTGTTCCCCAAGTCCACCTACCCGTCCGCCTCGCCCGGTGACCGAAAGCCGAAGCAGCAGCGCGGGAGCAGCTGAGGGACGATGGCTCGCAGAACTCTCGCGCCTTCACACCACGCAGGCTTGCCCGCGCGCTCAGCATCCTCGGGCATTCCTTTCAAACTTCAGCATATTTCGAACACGCGCGGACTGAGCAGACTCGTGCTGCTGCTGCGAGGCGGCCACGCTTTCCGAAGGGCACGAGGAGGCGAGGCGTGTTTCTGCTGCCGCTCAGTGGCACGCTAACCCGGCGCAGCGCCTGTATGAATGGCTGCTCTCTGTGACACGGAGACGGAGCCGGGCTGACGTAGACGGAACCCTAAAAATATATTCATTGAATAAAAAACGGGCTAGCTTCTCGAATAGCCCCGTGGTCATTTCTTCTGGGAAACTAAGCCTGTTATTATTCCAGCACAGTTTTCCAAGACGGGCTTAAGGACTTTATGATTTTATATACAGAATTTCTTTATTGAAAAAATGTCCAAATTTTACTTAATAAATTTGTTAATATGAGGTGTTTTTGAGATGAGAATTTTATATACATGTAAATACACAACGTATTGTAATGAAATTTTGCATGGAAGGGTGATCAAAACTTTTATCAATCTGAGGTCAGTGACTGGTGCACAATTATGCATAATGTCTATTTATACGCTGTTTTGGAGATGCTCTGATTCAATGTCAAAAACTGACTAATCACTTGCTGCCTAATACATCCCTCCTCCCTGACACATACATACATACATACATACATACATACATGCTACTTACTGTGTAACCTGAGTGTTCACCATCAATGTGGTTTTTACTACACACATTTGAGAGCATACCACAACCCTGAGAACCTGCATAAAATACTACTGACACTATTAAGACTTTACAAATTAATCTCTAGAGAGCTGGGACCAATATTGGACAAACTGAAAAATTCAACACCATTATCACCTTCCCCAGAAGTGCTCATTCCAATGAAAAACACCAACTAGTAGATTAGAGGAATTAAAATATAAGAATCCTGCCACACACAATTGGACTTTGGCTTTACAGTGGCTAAATCTCTTACTGTGTAGTAAGGCATACAACATTCTACAAGATCACAAAGAACCCCAGAATAGCAACTAAAGCTGTGCAGGCCTCTTTACACTCTTTTAGGTTTTTTCAATTAGTTCCTCATCAGGTAAATACTGAACAATAGTGTGTAAGGAATTAAAGCAAGGTCAAAGCCATGACCCTCCAAGAACAGCACTGTTGTCTCCAAAGTTTTGAAGAAAAAATAAAATTTTGGCTTATATGAAAAACCTCATGTTTAAACAATGCAAACAATTCAAACCAAACAATGCATTCCAGCATAAGAAACTCATCCCAGCAGTGAAACATGGCAGTATCACTGCTCCAGGCAGTTCTGCTGCCACAGGGTCAGAACAGCTTGCAATCTGATGTTGCTATGAATCTAATTAGCAAATTCTACAACAGAATGTCAAAGCATTCACCCATCCACTCATGAATGTGTGTGTGTGTGTGTGTGTGTAAAGCAGTAGGCAGAATAACAAAAAGGTAGGCAGCATATTGGTCTCAAGGTGTAAGGTAAACAACAGGTTTCCTTCTTGTGCCACACTCATGTTGGACAACCTTAATCCGCAGCTCCTTCTGTTACTAACAGGTGTTCATGCATTCAGCTCATCAAAAGCTTAATCAACCAGTCACAACAACCAGCCTCAGAGTCCACACACAGTGGTACCCCATACATGGACAAATATTAATCAGTTGAGGAAAGGATGCATCATATTTCCTCATATTAACCTGTGCATTTCAGCTTTACCCACAGATTCTCATTTCTGATGTGGGCCCAATGCTCCTGTAGAGTTTAGTGGTTTTTTTGCTTAATACTCATCCAAATAAAAATACAATGTGTAAGTTCCAACTAGTACATTAGAGGAATGAAAATATAAGAATAATGCATAATTGGACTTTGGCTTTACAGTGGCTAAATCTTTTACTGTTTAATATCCAACTGAAAACAATAAGAAAAATCCTTAAGCAATCTTATCTTTAAGTGAGAAATCCATGGTTGAGTAATAATCTAAAACCACATATCATGGTATCTGCTGTAAATGCTTAAAAAAGTTATAATACATGGATATTCCTTAGAATCCGAGTAGCACAAAAACCACTACTTTTTGTATGTGACCGACTGTGCAACCTTCATCCTCTTCTTACCTTGAATGTCTGTAAACTCTCCGAGTTCGACAACTCGTTCTCTGATCACAGTTTTCTGTGTCGCTGGAGTTGCTGTCATAAGAGACAGGGCGAGCAGCCATTGTTCCAAATCAAACAGCAGACAGGTCATCGACTAGCATAACCTACAGGTGAAAGATTAAAATCAGTCAGCTACATATATGTGCATGCATCTTTGTCCACTGACCTCACACACCTTATCCTTATTTAGAATAATTCAGACATTGCGTTAATCAAAAATGTTCAAATGGTAGTTCTACACCCAGCATCCACTTTATTACAACGGCTGAGCTTTTACACCACTCAGTGAACACGGTGCTAAAAAGGAAATATTACTAAATGGGCGTCAAGTCTGTATGATCACTAACCTCACAGTTAGGTTAACGGACGGTCAAATTCTTACAGCGTTGACAGTAGGTATTATACATTTACGAGGCTAATAGTTAACTTTAACCTAACATTGACCAGGTTTCTCCGACACAAATCATTTCTGTTTAGTGTAGTACATGATGCACTTAGTAGCTAGTATTACCCTGCTTACGTCGTAAGCAAATATAGTTACGCATTTTGTATAGTACTAGATAGCCAGCAAAATTACCGAACACAACATGCAGAATAAAGTAGGAACCAGTAAGGTTAGTGTTCAGCAAAATGTCGCTGTTAGATAAGTTATTAGTCGGATAGCTAAACTTGCTAACGTTGGCTGATGAGTTCAGCTCAACGAAATACGAAAATTATTTTAGAGGGATCTTACCAGTCCAGTATTTCGTGTGGAGAGTCAGCGGTTTAAATGTTGAAATAAACGCAGCGTTAAATTGGGATTTCCACTTTAGCCTGATCAGACCAACACGAAAGCCAGCAACAGTTAGCCTGTTAGCTCTGCCGCTAACACACCAGGGGACTGTTATACTGCGCATGCGTAGAACGTCACCCATGTAGGCGCGTTACTATAGAAACCGACTTCGGTCCGGAATAACAGAAAAAAATACTATAATAAACACGAAACAAACACCACTGACAACGTTGTTTAATTTATAGCTTGTTTATTTGAGAGGCTTTTCCAGTAATGTACTGTTAAAACATAAACTCTATTGGAAAAATATAAAAATAGATTAATTCAAAATAAAAGCACAGAAATATGTACAAATATATATATATATATATATCGCTTCAACCTGCCAGAGTGCATGAATTAATACACTGAAGTTCTAACAATGTCATTATGCAGAGGATTAGTGTATAAAATGCGAATAAAACAATCAAATATTTTGATTAAAGTTATAATATGAATTGCAAGAAAAACAATAAATCCGCGTAATAAGTCACAAAGCGAATTTCACACACTATTCCTATTACTGCGTACACAAATTCTGTTTTTCAGTTTCTTTGGAAAAGGATTTTGGTCCCACATTACTGTATTCTTGCTTCAGTAAATATAAAAAGTGTTCTCAACTTTAATTTTAATTAACCTCAGGTTCATTTTACAGTTGATTTGCAAGAGTGTTTTAAAATCTATACATGAATATAAATATTTAAATAGAAAAATAAATAAACAGCAGTAAAAGTTGACAGGATTCAGGTAAAGCGTTTTTTCATCAGACACGCCCCCTTTAACTCACACAGCAGAGTACACGTTCTACTCCGCTCTGCTGGGCGTGACGGCGACGTCATCGCGCTCGTGTAGAGGGCGCTGGCGGCCGCTCGCGCTCAGCGGGGCTGTGTGGAGCTCAAGCATCTTCACCTGTAACCAGTCCTGCCGCTGCTGCTCGTGCTTACGGATCCCCACCGTGTGCATGAGCTGCACCTCACTGATGGACCTGCGGCTGTAGGGAGGGACAGATGTAGTGTGTTCAGTTAAAATGGGACCGTTTTTACTAACGTCAGAACAGTCCTACGAAACTCACCTCACACTTTTATTATTTTGGCTCAAGTTTTTTTTATTGTATTATTATTATTATTATTATTATTATTATTATTACTATTATTATTATTACCATTAGAAAAGTACAAATGCAGTTCTCTACCCGCCTGTACTGTACAAATCACAAGCTTTCTTGCTATATTCATAACCTTTCAGTTGGATATTTTCCATTGCTGTGTGACTCTTTTAGACAGTTTTAATTATACTTCTAGTTTCTTGACTCATTTAGCTCTATTTAAGAAGCTGCGATCTGTCTGTAAGGAAAGTATTTATATATCAGTATCATTTCACCCTTTCACCCTCAGTTCACATTTTACCCTTTGAGGTTTAATATTAGTTCTGATCTGTTTTTCTCAGCTCCCAGACTGTTTAGTTCACATCGGAGCTTTAGCATTTCATTTTAGGTTTAAAAAATCCAGAAAGAGAAGAAACATTAGTTCCTGTGTTGACAGAGACTGGAGGTTCCAAAGTAATTCTGTAATAAAAACTAAGCTAATTTATTCCTCAGGCCGTTTTTGTAGCTACGCGAGCCTCTTTTCAGTCGCTCTTTCTTTAAAAATTACAGCACTTTTACTACAGGGTGGTTTAATCTGCTTTATTGCAGAAACACTCGATTTTGACTGAGCGGTCAACAGTTCGTGCGAGTGAACAGGTACTCTCGCGAGAATCAGCTGCAGGGGGACTGTTACAGTGAGAGAATGCATTTAAAGTGAAAATATTTCACTGAAAACAAAGCCAAGAGAGTTGATGACTGACCCCAGAGGTTTGCTGTCTGTATGCATCGTGTGGTACAAAATACAGACTGATAAAAACACGACCGCGTTGTCGAAACTTCTGGAAAGCATTTTTCTGAAAGAAAAGAAAGGTGACGTTAGACTGACCCGGTGGGCTATATTTACATTCCCTCTAGTGCCCATCAATACACATGACAATATTTAAATAAGGGATTAGCCTAATAATCTATTCTACATTATAACGCATAAACAAGACGCATAGGCGCATTAAATGAATTATAACAGAAAGGTATGCTGTCTTTATTGATGATAATACTGGCTTTTATAAAAATGTATAAAAAGTTTACTCACCTGCGCTGGTAGCTACAGTCTTGTCTTTGTAAAAGTGTGTGTAGCCTCTTGCTGCAGTTGTGTAAAAGCCAGTTTGTGGAGTTCAGGTTAGTGCTGGGCTCCCCAGAGCTCCTTTTATAGCCCTCTGCCCATTGATGAGTCCACTTCATTGTTGGCGTTCTTTTTTTCGTCCCCCACCCGTATTCCTACAAGCCCCGCCCTCCTGTGCAAGGGTTGGTTGGTAGTTCACACTCGCAAGAAACCTACCGTTCCAGAACGCTTTCAACGAGTTTGAGCTACTAGCCAATAATAGCGACGGAGGGCGGGGCTTCTCGGAATACCGGTGGGGAAAATGACAAGTACTACTGTTACACACTGTTTGAACTCATAACCTTTCTATGAAGAAGCTCCAGTGAAGTTGCATTTCTTAATTTCACAGCGTAATTTGAATGAATGAATGATTCAATAAACGAACGAGTGGATAAACTGATGCATATTTCATGTTGGGTGCATGGGGAATATATAGGTTGCTCGGTTTAAGTTATTTAAGATATTTGCTAGTTAACTGAAGCCAGTGAAAGTCATCATGCTTTGCAGCCAGCAACCCCAGTTTAGAATAATTTTGGCATTCTTATAATTCAACAATGGACCATTTGTGTCAAATAAACTGGATGAAATAAATAAGACAAATCATATGTGAACTCACCCTTCTACTGTTGCCCCCATAAGGCATAGAATTGGCAACAACATTGGGTTGTATTTAACTAATATTTATTTCTTATTATTTATAGATTGAAATAGATAGAAAAAAAGCAACCACACTGCACATTTTTGTTAACATTTATAGGTAAACTAGCAATAAAATATAATAAATTATTAAATAATAAATAATAACAATGTATTATAAACTCTAATAATATAATATGTAATAAAAATGTTAATCTCTTAAATAGCTGGGTCCAGACCACTCCTCTAACCTAAGATCACCATTTGTTTTTGTTGCATTTTATTTATTTACTAAAAAAGGTAAAAATGTAAGGAATAAAAGTTTACCATATTAATATGTTCCAATCACCTGACTTTGAAAAATAATATATCTGAATGCATTAACATAAGGTACAAAATATGATATATCACCCATTCTGTTTCTGTATTTGAAGGCCATCAATTTATTTTCAATCATTAAAATCATACAAAAACTATGTTGTTTTCTTCCATCCATCTCAAAATCACTGTCGTTTTGATGTTGTATATACTATGGTTAGTGCTCCAGGTGGCAGCTTTGGGCCCTGCTAGAGCTGCAGGTGACCAGGAGGCACCATGGGATGAGTCCTGCAGCTCTGGCCTACTTTTAAGGATGCAAGATGACACATTAGGTAACTATAAGTGAAGTTTTCTAAAATTGGCACAGGAATGACTCAGAGAGTACATCTGCAGGAGGAACCAAACAGGTCCTACCCATAGATCTTCCCTCGTGGTGTGGTTAGGGTTTCTCTTTGAACCATGAACATGCCTGCTGCCACACACATGAGGTAAAAAGAAGATGACGGCAGAGGCCTTGGCAGTCCAGTGATGTCATGCAAGGGCATCAGCAACTTTTCGATGTGTGGATCCAATATCTGAGCTTTAATGGACTAAACAGTGAGGTGTGCAAAAAAAAGTATCCAATAGCGCTTACTGGAGATGCCCCTTGGTGGACACTGATCTGGAGCAATGCACCTGTTGAAGCATTAACTGTATGATTTACTAGCATTTAGTAAAGCAAACTTCACAGGTGGTAAGCAATTTAAGTTGTTTACATACCACATTAATAAGATTTATGGGCCAGTGGGTCCCGCGTTGACGACGTTGACCCCCCAGAGCTGCTCTTATGGCCTGGAGTGGGAATGGCCTGTTTGGATGACACCCACCAAACTAATAGACCTTTGACCTTTGGGTGAGATCCTAAACCTCAAATTAGGCAGTATATGGACCGACCCAGGGTAGAGAGGAGCTTTCAACTCCAACACTCTGCTTTCTTTCCTCATGCTGTCACGTTATTTGTGTGTTCCACTTTTGCATGTGGGAATTCATCTGAGATTAAAAGAAGAAACTAAGTTTAACTCAAACAGCATGGCTGACCCAGTGTTGCTGCACTTTAGTGAAGATGTAAAATTTTTTATATTTATGCACAATATTGTTACAATAATGTTTACATTAAGCACAACAAAATCACTATTCTTGTTTTTCTTCATGGAGCAATAAAGGTTTTAATGAGATCAGCTGATTTTAGTGCAAAACATAACATTTAAAAATAGAGATTACATCATTTGCCACCTGAAATAGACATCTAAAAATAAACCAAGCTTGCAGCGTGTGGAATCAATTGAGATGGTAATTGTTTTTAGTAGATTCAGTGGGAGATGATTGTTTGTTGTCACTCTGGATAAGAGCGTCTGCTAAATGCTGTAAATATAAATGATAGTGTATTACCAGAAAAAGTAGAGACAAAACATGAGACAGAGAAAGAATATGCAGAAGCTTTTTGAGAGTTCTACATAGACAAGCAAAAGTACAGTTTAAAACATTAAAACAAGAAAAACAAGAATAAACTTAAAGGCAAATTCCACATTTCTTTCAAAATTACAGAAATGAGTCAAATAAATGAAGATGGTCATTTTGAGTGTATTGGTGTGACATGCACTGTACCAAGTCAGAATTATTCACAGTGGTGGTAACAGGAACTAGACATCTAAATAATTTCATGTCAAGTTAAATTACCTAAAAACATTAAGATGCACAAATCATTGTGCTATGAAACATTTAAAATACGATTTAGAGCCCAAACCTGTTTTTAAACCAGCAAAATAGTACAGAATGCATAAAAAATACAAATATATATATATATATATAAAAACTGCAGGAGACATGTTTAGATTCACTGGTTGGGGTGGTAAATAAAATAACTAGAGTTTCTCCACAGTGCAACCTTTCACATCAAAACACTCCAAATGCCTATTTACATCTCAGCCACTGAACTTTGCAAACATTTTTAGAATTTGGTGGAATTTCTGAGTTGCAGCCCTCAGAAAGACTCTTGTGAATGTTCTAAATTTTTCAAAATGGTTCTTAGATTTCCTGTTGGGCAAAATTTTCACTTTAAATGTATTGTTAGTAATGACAGCAGGTTTAATGCTAGTGTTATTCATGACTTCACATAATTGAGCACAATATTGACAATGAGTGCAATGCCTGTGTGAACTTCTCTGACATCTCTTTGTCAAAATAAAGTGGTGCTGTGCTGATACGAAATGATGGAATACACACCCAATACTTCAGCAGGGTTCATGCATGAGCAAGCAGAAACAACATTGTTCTGTCCAGAACATTTCTTCACAGTTTTATTTCCTCTGAGTCAAGAGGGTTGTTCAGGTCCAGCAACTTTGGGAACATGCCCACTTTTTAACCTTTAACGTCAGTCCAATTAGATGGCACATGTATGACGAGTGAAATTATCTTCTGTGACATTTTTACTATCCATTAAAAGGCCCATGTCATGGAAAATAGAACCTTTTTTTTAAGGTTTCAAAGTCTGTTGTAGTTAGTAAACGTTGTTTTCTCATCAGTTCATACAGACAATTCAGAAACTAAACTGCTAAATCCTGTTTTGAATTCACTTTTTTGGTGGTCACAACAATTAGCAGAAACCAGTATAGCCCCCACGTTCACACTGAAGTTATAAGTAAGGTTTCAGCCTAGACTGGTTTTTGATCGAGTGACATGAATGAGAGAGTGACAGTACAGGGAAACCAGTCAGAATAAAAGTCATTTACAAAAACAAACAGTTTAATAACACAAAACAGGCAGTTTAATTCCCAGGGGAGAAGTTGGAAAATGTGGACACATGTGTTAGACACAACTGGTTCAATCGAATTCACTGCTCCAAACTTTCACATGGAGAGAAAGTCCCTGTGCATGCATATCAGCAGATTGGCTTTAAAAGAACTGGAAGGAGAGCACATATCAGAAAGATAATGAAAGGAAATAAAATGTGCAGGATACATTTCTGTATAACATATGGACATTTTTAAGATGTATAACATTGTTATACAACTTCCTAGGTTCAGGATCATTACAGAAATTGATTTCTGACTCTCTTTTAGGAAGGGGCTTCCTTTTAACAAAAGCTGGGTTCTCATGTGGACCTACACATGCACAGTGTCACCTTAAATCTGCCTGACATCACACACACAAAGCACCATGGTGACACCCACCAACAGCAAGGCATGAAGCCAGATACCAGCCAGTGCTCCCAATGACCCACACTACTGTGTCCAAAATGCTCATTCATCAAAAAAACAAATTGCTGTTCTAAATCAATTTTTCTTCTGTACTCAGATGTTTTTTTGGAGTGAAGCAGTATCAGAGAGGGTCTCAGAGGTAGATGAGCATTTTGTTCAATGATAGGTGAGGTTGATGTGCAGGGAAAGTGAAATATTATATTATTGGTCAATATTATTCCCCCCCCATCTACTGGTGCATGTTGATGTAATCAAAACCCAGAATATATTTTAGAGGTGGCAAAAGTGATCACATTTTAATATAAATTTCCTCTTTTAAACGAATCATGGTTAATTTTTGCAACTAACAAGGTACGAAAACAAACTACTTTAAATAACATGCACTCCACAGGAAAACTAGGAAGCTTGCTGTGGGTTTATGCAGCTGACTCATACCAAGCATTTATAATACAAAGCAAAGCATTGGTGGTTCAGTGGTAGAATTCTCGCCTGCCACGCGGGAGGCCCGGGTTCGATTCCCGGCCAATGCA
>JBBPDA010000034.1:21970487-22012084 GCA_037974385.1 Arnoldichthys spilopterus
TATTTTTGTGACCATTTTGAGTTTTTCTTTCATTGACTGAAGGGTACCAACAATTTTGTCCATGTGTGTATATATATGTACACACATTTACATACTAAAGAATATAAAATATAAATACGTAAAATAAAACACTATAAAATAAAAAATCTTACTATATAAACACACAAACATGCAGGGTTTTTTTTTTTTTTTTTTGTGGATGATCAAATGAGAATGCAAGAAGCTGATCCAGATTCCACATTAAAAAGTTCTGTTTTACCCCACATTAAGTTCCAACCTACTAAAACATGTATAAATTTAGCACATGGATACAAACACAAGACAAAAGGCAGATACGTAGATAAACACATTCAATTTTTGTGCATGTTTATGAACTGTGAGAGAAGACCAGAACTCTCTAAGCAAAAACCATGCAAGGGGACAACGTGTAGCTTGTTTCATGCAGAAAAAGCCCTAGCTACTCCAGTGTGTCTGTGTGTCTGCCTTGCTATTGACCCTGTCCAGGGTGTTTCTCTGCCTTTTGCTTTATGAGCCCTGGAATAGATTCCAGCCACTCCCATCACTGTGGGTAAAATAAGCAGCTCTGATAACCAGTGAAAGACTGAATGAAGAAAGGAAAGAGTAAACTAAAGTGAAATAACTGATTTGCTGAACTATATTCTGTTAAATTAAACTGTCTTAAATGTTCCTGGTGTGTTGCTGCAGGTTATGTTGGTGTGTCCTTGGCGTGAGAGGTGAAAGCATGCTGCAGGAAAAGTGCATTTCACATAACCACATGGGGTTGATGAGAACATCTAAACAAGCTTAGAGCCAGAAGAAAGTGCACCTTTGCTTCAAACCCTTACTGATACAGCTGAAAGCCTTTGCAAGCTTTTTTTTTACCTCCTAATGTCAGGAGACTTTCAAACATTAGAGGCCTTTAATGTCCTGACATCCTGTTTCCTCTTTCACATCCTCATCTTCTGGGTATTACAAGATAAAGGCGGCATTTTCATTTCTGGTATGAAGATGTGTAAGACTTATGGAGGAGTGTTTCAAGGACAGACTTAGCTATGGACTTTAATATCAAGTGAACTGAGCTCAGGTAAACTTGGAGGATCCACACTATTCACAATTTGGTCACATTAAGTGAGTCACTGAAAAATGCAGACAGTGAAGGTGTAATGAAAGAGCTGTAATGCCCTGTGTTTTATCAGACAGTGAGTGAAGCTGAACATTTGTCTTAGTCAGTTCCACTTGATCATTAAGCAGAGTCAGATATAATGACAGACAAAAAGGACAGAGAGGAAGAGTGTAAAGTTTTAGGCAAGGGCATTTAAACAGAACACGTACCAATTAGTCATAAGATTATGACCATCTGCCTAATATTGAGTAGGTCTTCCTCATGCAGCCAAACATTGCTGATGTGGTGCACTGTGTGTTTTTCACCTTTCTATCATAGTCAGTATTAACACTTGTGCAACAGGAGCTCCTCTTTGGTATCAGACCAAAAACTTCCCACATTTATCTATGATCCTTAGGTGACTATGACCCTGTCACTAATTCAATGATCTTCACAAGTCTAAGTACAAACACCTCTGATGACTAGCTGAAATCCAGCTGAGAGATTTCTAAACACACACCTAAGTGGAAGTTTCTACAATGACCTAGAAATGGTTCAGTCCTACTTCTTCTTTATTCTCAAATATATTTCTTTGTTTTTAATTTTTCAAAACTGTAAACCATTCTGAAGTATAAAACACCCCATATCTCTGGTGTGGTCTCAGACTTTTGGACTCCACTATTTGAGGGATCCATAGGGGGAGGGATGCCAGAGATACCCATTTCTGGAAAGTTTATATATATCTATATATATAAACTTTCCAAAAATGGGATTCGTAGAAAAAGTGAAAATAAAAGAAATATTCGTCATTCGAACTCCCCCCCCTCCTCCCTTTTACATCTTTTGTTTCTCTGTTTCTCTACTGCCTATGTGTGAACATCATTTTCTCAACATCACTCCCCCATTCACTGACTAGAAAACACATTCTTGTCTTGTTTTCAGCTAAGTGTTTGAAATGCATTAGACCTATTGACTGCTGTACCTTTCAAAACTCTAGTTTTTCCCTATGCAAACCGTTTCACAAGACTTCATTCTGTTTGACGTGAAATGGTTTTATTTCACCTGAAACAATTTGTCTGACACCTTTTACTTTCATATACTGTGAGAAAAAGGGCACTGTGTAGCTACTGTTTTGTTCACTGGGGCACAATAGGTACAAGTAGCCTGAAAAAATGATGCTTTGAATGCACTAGATTCAGATGTGTACATCACATCTATATGAACTAAATATGTTACATCAACAGTTATTGCCAAAAGTAAGTCAACAGAAAGGTAAATATGTGTTTTTTTGTGTATTTCTGCTTATTTAAATTACCTCCTCAGCAAAGTCCTTTCATCTCTCTCATTATTCTGGTCTCTGGGTTTAGCACAATTATTTGCATGAAGTGATTCTGGTGGAGATGAAGGGTTAAACATTTTTGGCCTGTTCTCATTCTTGCATGTTTTCCCCAAAGCCTTGTGGCATTAAACTCATCCCAACTTTTAGGACAAAGTCATTTCTGCTCTACCATCTTCTAATGATCTTTATGCTAGGATGGGTTTAGGGGGAGCAGGCCCCGTTAGGTATATGAGCTATCATCAGCTTTTGATTAATGTTGAGAGCTTTGTCCCCAGCCTGTCAGAACGGCAGCACTGAGAGGGGCTGCTGTTTTTATTGAGCAGAAAATTATTTTTCTGCACTGCTAAGAAGCATGCTTAATCTCTGCCCCCCATAAAGCTGACAGACCTACAGAAAAGCAACCTACCTAACTGTATGTAAGGCACTGTTTATTGGAAACACCAATTTGTCAGCCCTTGTCCCTTGTCAATGGAAATGAAACCAAACGAGACACCGTGGGTGGTGGACCATTCGCAACACAGCAGTGACACTGACATGGAAGTGGCATTAAAGTGGGTGAGGCACTGGTGCATGTCTATCAGTGTTGCTGGGGCACATCGATTAGTGTTAATGCTGGGTCCAGAGTGCTGCTCCACCCAGCCAAAAGTGGCCACATGGTCAGAAACTGAGTAATGATGGGCTAGAGGATGGCTAACACTAACACACACCAGCAGTATAGCAACAAGGAAGAGGTTTCTATTAAAGTGGCCAGATAGAGAGAAGATTCAGACTCACGAAAAAATTCACCCCATTTCAACATTTTTATTAAAGTCTTTATAAATACTATTTACATTTACAAAATATCATTTTTTGACATATGACTGTCAAAAACAGCATAACTTAATTTAATATATTCTTCAGCCACAAACCTGAGACACAAAAGGGGAAAAATGCCCAAAATAAATATATGAAGATATTGCAAACACATGCTACATAGTAGCAAATGCTCAACCAATACATACATATGACAATCATAAAATACATTCAAGCCCCCAAACTCTCTGAAATCCAACAACCACTACTTGCTTTACATAATTTCTGCATAAAACATTTTCATATAATATTTCATGATGTCTAAGGGCAAGGGACAAAGCCATCAAGGTGCTTATAATATTCAGTAGCATAAAACAGTAGACAGAATAAAGTGATGAACTGAATGTACTTGATTCTAGTGTGTACATCATTTCCACATAAACAAAACACATTTCATCAGCACCATTATTATCAAAAATGAGTAAACTGAAAACCAAAGTTGTGTTAATGTAATACACAACAATCAGCCACAAAATTAACACGACTGACAGGTAAAGTGAAATACACTGAGTGTCTACTTATTTCATTACAATGGCACCTGTCAGGGGGGGTGAAAGTATTAGCTAGCAGATCAACAGTCAGTTCTTGAAATTGATGAGCTGTAAGCAGGAAAAATGGGCCAGTGCAAGGATTTAAACCTGGGCCTTATTGTGATGGCTAGACAACTGAGTCAGAGTGCCTCCAAAATGTCAGGAGAGGTTCAGGTATGCAGTAGTTAGTACCTACCAAAAGTAATCCAAACAAGGAGAACTGGTGCACTGGCGACAGGCTCATGGGCACCCAAGGCTCACTAATGCAGGCTAGCCTATCTGGTACAATCCCACAGAAGTGCTACTGTGGTTTAAAAAGTGAATGCTGACTCTGATAGAAAGGGGTCAGAACAAACAGTAACTGGACCTACTCAATAATACACAGGTGGTGTTAATGTTATGGCTGATCTGTGATGACTCATGTGATAACGATGTACACCTTCAGGTATATGCAGTGCAAAACTTTTTCAGCGTACTCCCATAGAGAGCACATGTCATGGCTGTGTTTAGACAGCAGCAAATAACACTCTAATCCCTTAATTTGTGTGATTACTCAAACCATAAGCATCTTGCCTTTGTGGGGATGGCTTTGTCAGCATATTACAAAGCTGGAGAGTTAACTCCATGTCAGTTCTTACCCTTTAGAAATGAAGAAACAAATCTGATTCACACTGAATGTTAGGGCTTTCACTATGGATTATATTTGTAAACAAGTAATATAGCAGTTATCTTGATGATGAATTGAGTAATCATACACAAACACAGCATTTAATCTTACTTTATAGACACAAAATTTGTAACAATAAACATATTTGTATGTGCTAGCCTAATTTCCTCTCTTTCACTGATACTTAAAAAGCAATTTGACTGCCAGTAGCTCCCCCTTGTGGAGAATGTGCAGACTGCTTAACATGGCTTTGTTATGACTTGCAGATTATTTTTTAACTAAATAGTGTGATTTCAGTGATTTGGCTGTCTGTCTTAACACAGCTTTTGTATATAAAAGGAAGTGCTTTTAGTCCTTTTTTCAGTCCAAAGCCAGAAACCAGTGTCATATGCAGCTCCCATCTCAGAGAACATTTCCTGTCAATATATTTGTAATTGTCCATTTTTGGTCAGTGCACTTCTGAAGGGCCAGCTGGTAGCCATGGTCCCCATCACTTTTTGGGACCAACTCAAGACAGCGCTTTGACTCTCTGTTCTGAATGGATCCTCCCTGCAAAAGACAGAAAATAAAAGGTCACCATGTTTCAAATGTTATATTTGCTGCGATAATGTGTTTGCTGTTTAAAATGTAATTACATAACTTTATAAACAATAACAGGGTTATGTATTTACAATTACATTCTGTTTGCAACCAGTATCTACAAATTCAAGTCTGTAAGATTTTTGTTTCGGTTTCAAAAAATGACAAAAATATGTAATAATGTGAAGATGTAAATAATGTAAAAAATGTTTCATAATAAAATATCTCCACTGCAACATATAAACATTAATGTAGTATTAATTTAAAGTTTAGGATTTTAAGTTTTTTGAATTAACTGTGGGTGAAAATCACACCTATCAAATTACACCATCACTGAGATAACAGTGGCTTATAAGGGTTATATAGTGGTCAGACTATAAAAAGATGAGCCCAACATGACCAGACCGTTCCACCTGACTTCTCTTGTTTGCTCAGAAATGCATAAATATTTGTGCTGACTGCTGCACTGACGGCACTTTTTAAGCCTTATATAAAACAATATCAAAAGACAAGTGATGTGTCTCCAAGGTTTTGAAGAAGAGCCACGAGGATTGCTGAAGAGGCACTGTGAGAGGCTGAGAGATGAAAGCAGGGGCTGCAGGCCAGAAACCTCAGTGATTTGATTATCTAACACAATGTGAAATCCAAATAACATACAGGCTCTCCCCCTGGCTTACTGTATGTATCCATATGATGCACCACCCTTTAGGATGCACTACAAAGGCTACAATGTGAAGACATATCTTGAAGATGAAAACTAATGCTGTTTTGAACAGCCAAAGGAGACATGTTCACTATTACATAATAGCCATGCACCCAATCAGAAACACCTACCTTTTACTCCCACATACTGGCCAAGTCACAAGTTCACCTGTCATACAGGTCCACTACATAGATGTACATTGCAGACAGTAGCCCATCTGCTATTCTGCACAATTTACCAGTCCCCTGTACAACATTCTTCACTTTTTGATGACAGGACCTAACATTATTCAGCTGATGGTCCATAGTCCATTTAATGCCTTTAATTTCTTTAGAGGGGATAGGTATCAGTGGTCAACAAATAAAGCTAAATACAGCCATTTAATTTACTATCCTTATCACCAATGAATATACATAAATGTGGGTGAGTTTTTAAATACAATGTTGATGATGGTGAAATAGTGGTAAACTGAAAAAGTAAACTTTCTTTGGGGACTATTACAACACTCTGCAAGTATGTCACCCCTGTGAATGCCTTTTAAAAACACAGACTGGTCTATAAATATTTGAACACTGACAAATGTAATGACGAGTAATGTCAGATTATGAAAGAACAGACACAGACATAATGATGAGCCAAAAGGAACAGAAATATATGGGGAAAGGGGGTAATTAAATATAAATAAAATAAAATCTAATAAACTAAAAAACAATATATTAATAAATAAACAGTGGGAGAAATCCAGTGCTTCACAAATATAGGCCACAAAGATTCACAACGTTCTTCATTTAGAATTAGGTTGTTTGTTCTCCAAAGGATTTCAGCTGATCCTAAGGGCCTTTAATATACCTCAGCTCTTTGTTCCACTTTTCTGAGTGTATTTCTGATTATTAATCAGTCTGTGAGACAGTGTTTCATAGGCTGCCACTCTGCCTAATAAAAGAGGCCATTCTCCTGAAGTGGGAGCCACATCCAACTGTCTTGCACAGTCTCCTTCCTGCAATAAAAGCTCTATGAACCCCTGAAAAGAACCTTGGCAAGAACAACAACAAAGATATTATTATTATTTTAGTCGTGCACCAAAGAATAATGAAGTTGATAGTTAAAAAAAAGAAAACACGCTCTAAATGCTCACTTTCAGCTTTAATTTGAGAGTATTTACATTCAAATGAGTGTAGCAATAAATAATTTTCATTTCATTTTCCTAGTTGATATTACCTGATTCTATGTTTTATGCCAAAACCTGCTATATATACTGCTAGCCTGTGGTGTCAATGGGGCTGTCTATTGGACACAGCTTTAAACTTTGCAAGTTTAGTTTGCATTACAGATATCTCTTTACAGTTAGCATAATTTATTCTGAGTGATTCTCATGAAACTTGTTCTGCAGCTAGGTATAATAAGAGGAAAAGGTATCAGACTACACTTGAGGAAAAAGCATCAAACCCTTGGTGGTCATGAGGAACAAAATGAATGGAAATCTTTCCTTTCAGAAGGACTTTATAGATGTAAGGTTTTGGTCTTGTCTTGTCTGGGTTTTGTTTTCCTTGCCATGCATTCAGGTCTCTCACTCAGGTCTTTTCTAGCCCTGTGTATCTATGTCTCCGCCCTTGTCACCTGTTTCTTGTTTCCTGTCTCCTCCCTGTTTGGGTGTTCATTGTTCTTTCCCCCTATATAGTATCTTGTGTTTGGTTTAGCCTTGTCGGTTCTCTGTTTAATTTTCCTGTTGTATCGACCCTGTTGTATTTGTGTTGTTTTCCCTGTGAGTATTTATGTCTCTAGATGTCGTCTATGATTGTCATATATATGTCTCTGTTTCCTTAGTCAATGTTTAATCTTATTGTTCAGTGTTCATTTAATTAAAAACCTTAGTAAAACCTTAGCACGCTTGCACATACTTCCTGCAACCCAAATCGTTACAATAGAATGGTGCATCATGGCCTTCATTGAGCCACAACCTGTGTATTGCTGGTTTGATGCACTAATTTGGCCGGCAAAAGGTAACGCAACAGGGAAAACTCAAGATGGATGGTGGAACATGTTTATATTTTAACAAACCTCATGCTAGCCAATGAGCTGCTCTTTCTTCACCATGCTATTAAAGGCTGCCTTTTACTTGCACATCGGCGGAGTGCTGGGCTTTTTAAATTTACCAGTCTTTTCAAAAGTGGCATGGATGAAATGGGCCAAGACAAAAAGTGGTGGGGACATGTCCCATTTATCCCCGGTGTAAATTATGCCTATTTCCAGCACTTAATCTTTGATGTAGCACAAAAAACTGCAATTGCATATTTTGTGATCTTATACATGTCTCCCTTAAAAAGAAAGACTAACAATCTTTACCCAGTGTGTCTCCTGTTTGCTCAGGCAGCATAAAACATTACATTTTTTGTAATGGCTGAAAAATCACTCCTACTAAGTTCACTGGGACTGGCCGATTATGACTGTGTGCATGTACTGCCCATATATAAAATGGTTTGAAAGAGACAGAAAGCACAAAGGACAGAAAGGACTGGATAGAAAAATCTTTGTTTTGCCTGCAGGAATGTTATGACTACACGTTTAAATTATTGATGCAACAGGTTCATGTTGCCTTTTGCAGGAACATGATCACATGATTGTGAGTTAAAATTTTACCTAAGAGCAAACCATGGATGACCCAATACGTTACACAGAAAAAGAAGAACAAGATGGTTGTGAATATCCTCGGGTTCAGCCTGGTCTAGCATGAAACTATAGCAGGCCTCTGGAATGCAAAGGACAGCAGTCAGGTCAACATGGATGGCTTCAGTTCAGATACTGAGCTAATGCCTTTAATCATTTTTTCTAAACATTTCGATACTTTTGATTTTAGTGATGAAATTCAGGAACTATGTTAAAAAAAGTAGATAATCAGCACTCTGACAGATGTGGCATTCATGTGCTCCTAGAAATATTGTAATTACTAGTTCTGAGCACATTAATGATAAAGTAAATAAATAAAAAAATGCAATGTCATAAAAATGTCTGTGCTTTATTTTAATTATTATAAAAAGATCACTCACTCCATGTGGATTCGTGACTTTTTAACTAAAGCACACTTAGAGTAAGGGTAAATTTTACCTGATCAAGGTTGCAACTGGCTCCCTACAAGGTTGTGTGGATTTGCCCCTATTATTTATCCTCTACTGAAAAAGGCATCAAAGTGGGTGCAAAAATAGGATCACCTTATAGTATACTCTTCTATACTTGACAATGATACCAGCCACAGCCCTGTCATCAGTGACTTTGTCAAGTGGTGAGTTCTATGTTCAATTAAACATATCTAAGACTAAAGAGACGATAAGTGATTTTAAAAGACACACCCCCACACAAAGTCACATCAATCAAGGCTCCGGCAATGGGTCTGTGTTCAAAGTTACTGATATCTTGGGACAATTATCTTGGGAATAAAAACTGAATTTTGAAGCAATTTGTGAATCAGCATTTGTTTTGTGTAAGGAAATGCTCATATCTGGTTTGGAAACCAATCTTTAAAGAGCAGGAACTCTCAATCAAATTGTTAAATGGTCCACTAGGCTAATTGGTGTACCACGGGTTAACCTAAAGTCTCTGCACACCAGACAGTTTAAGTAGATAACTGGCACGATTATAAATTACTCCCACCCTTTGCACACTAAATGTCAGCTCCTTCCTTCTGGATGAAGGTTTACAGTTCCAAAGTGCAGAACAAAGCAGTATAAAAATAGCTATGTTCCAGCAGCCATTACTTGGTTATAACATCATTGTACAGAAGATATGAGATAGAAGCAATATTTATTGATTTATCTGATTGACTTTTTTTTTAGATGTACTGGATCTTTAAGCATTGACACTTCAAGTGCTTCATTTGAATAATGTGTATGAAGGTGGAAGATGACTTGTCTACTGCAAACAAAATCTACCTACGAGTACAAATACAGTAACCTGAACACAAACCTCAAAACTATATAAAATAATATCTCAGGCATTAAGCAGTGCATTCATAACAGACCTAAATGACTTCCCTAAACTTTTGATGGGCAGTGTAAAAAAGCTCTCTGCATGGTTTGAGCTCCTTTACCTATATCGAACCTCATGCTGGGCACAGCACTGGTGTGGCATGTGAAGGCTAACATAAAGGGAAGATACTGAGGCAACACACACACTTACAAATATCTGCTGCTTCTCCTCTGGGTGATGTGTTCAGGTTTCATTCACTTCAACATTGCTCTCCATAAATTAATCATAACGCCATTACCAGCTCCAGAAACCTTATGCTCTAAACTGTTCTTAAACTAAATAAAATATCTCACTAGAACACGTGTCAGGAAAGGTGCAATGATGCATTCAGATATGAAGGCAGGCAGAGTTTCAATGACATACAAAAATGCACACATACATCTTAGAGGCAGTATGTGTAGAGCAGTTGATTATGACCACAAGGGGTCCTATAAATATTTGTTTTATTGATTTATGTTTTCATTGTAATTCATATCAATCACATTAGCAGAAAAATGTACACTTTTCCACTTACACCATGTAATTTATGTTCTTTTTATTTCAGTATTTTTATTCATTTATTTGACATTTATTTAAAAATGTCAAATGTAGCTTTTATTCATTAGTAAAAAAAAAATATATGCATCTGTGAAATAATCACTAATTAATAAGTAGCAGCTTAAAACTACTTAAGTATTGAGTAACTAATAGAACAGTCCTGGGAACTGGAGTGGGTTAGGCTCTATTCTTCCCCTCTTTGAATCTTTTTGGTCTAAAATAAAATGTTAAAGCTTTAAAATGAAAGATGAGATCATGATTTGATTTAGACGTCAATTTCTAGTCTAGCCATACTTAGTGGCTCCTGGATAATATATACAACTTCATACAACTTTATACAACTATACAAACTCAGCTGACTGGGTGGGGTACACCCAGGACAGGAGGCCAACCCATCGCAGGGCAACTCATATACAGACAACCATTCATACACACACATTCACACCTAAAATTTAGGCAAATTTAGAGTATCCAATGAGCCTACTGCAGCCTTTGGACAATGGGAGGAAACCGGAGCACCCAGAGGAAACCCACGTGAACACAATGAGAACTTGCAAACTCAGCACAGAAAGGCACTCATGGCCAACCCAGGGATCGAACCCAGGACCTTCTCACTGTGAGGCAACACCACTGCACCACTGTGCTGCCTATATATATACAACTTATAAATTGAAATCCAACATTAAGGACCCTAATAGTATTGAATTTTAATACCTAGCCATAGTGAGTAAAACCTAGACTCATTTCTGTCTAGGTTTCATAACTGAGTAAATTAGTTTAGTTACTACCCACCTAGGAAGGTAAGGCAAGTAGGGCACTACTTAGGCATCCTAAATGTCCAGAAACAGTCCTGCTTATAGGACAAAAGCAGATAGCTGCATACGCAAGTATGTTTTTGGAGTCTTTCCCACAGGCCCAAAGACAATTCACTTTCTTACCGGCCCCATTATCAATAATTCACAGTCTGGAATAGGCCACGGTGGATTTGACTCTATTTCTCCACCTGAGTGCTCCTGTCAAATGGCCATGCGGAGCACTCGCCTCGTTTGAGGTATGAAATCGCAGACAGTCCCCAGGGCCAGTCTGAGCACTTTTGATCCACCTCCTATTGTCAGTACAGAAGTAGGATAGCGCTACATCGCTGGTGCGCTCTGACACCACTCTCAGGGTGATGGCATATCTGGCTATAATATCTAGCTCAGATATTGCGCACACCCTGGAGATGACACCTCCTGACATGAACAGACTGGCACGCTAATTCCCGTCTCACATCTAATAAAGAAATCATGCATTATTCCGCTAGTGAAGGGAACAGAACGCTTTAGGAGAAGAGGAAATTGATATGTCTGCAGTGCTGGAGGACAGTGTGGAAATAGCATTAGCTGAGGTGTTCATCGGGCATAACACTACTAACACACAGGAAACACAATGGAATTCTAAACAGTTCATAACTGGTCGACACAAACACTGCTTAAAAAGTGAAAATATTTTAAATGTAGGAAAATTATCTGATATTTCTCATTATGAAAATTGCTAGAATATTATAAACCTTTTTTCAGACATTTTTGTTATTTTGTCAAGAGGATGTTTCTTATAGCACTAACAGATAATTTATTTAAAAAATATTGATTTATGGAAGAAAAACCTAATAACTGTACTTAAAATTTTTAGAAATTGACTAAACAATTTTCTGAGCCTGCATCATTCTCATTATAGGAAAAACTATACTGTCATATTTAATTTGCTTTCACCTAATAGATCATTTTCAGGGAAGCAGATCTTATGATTTTTTTGCTTCATCTTAATATGAAGTTTATTAATATATCTATTAATGTCTGCAAGTCAAAGAGAGAAATTCATGACAGAGATTTTGACATTTACTAAAAATTTGGATCTGCAGTGGCGTAATAATGACCAGGCTTGGGGGACAGCAGTGTTTAATGAGGCAGTGAGCTGGTGAGGAATAATGGCCTTTATGTGAAGTGGGTGCTGATGAACCTCCTGAAGAAAAATAATGAGTGCAGATGACTGTAAGGGCTGGCCGTTCACACCATCCCTCACACACCAGCACTCTAGCACTGTCTTGTATCCATTTGAATTACACAGAAAGTACAGTTTTATGCAAAATTTTAGGGTCAAATTACACATTTTTTGAATGTTAATACCACCATTGCACATAACTTAAACATGACTTGTTTTAGAAAATTTTAAAGCACAAATATAATTTATAATTATTTATTAGCTGGGAAAAAATAAATTGTGAATGACAGCTGTTGACGGGTTTAGTCCTACAGATGTCTAAATAACTGACATGGACTACAAAGCACTGTTGTTCGTCACTCTGGATAAGAACGTCTGCTAAATGCTGTAAATGTAAATGATCAAAAGAAAAGATTTTCAAAGAAAAGATGTTCAAAGAAAAGATTTCTGATATTTTCACTGATCAGCTTAAACCTATTTTGTAAATATAAACAAATTTAGAATTTGATGCCTACAATGGACTCAAAAAACTTAATAGTTTGGGAAATGAGGAGACTAATTGTTGCAGTTTTGCAAGTGGAATCTTTGCACATTCTTGCTTGGTACAACACTTCAGCTACTCAACAGTCCGTGGTGGCCATTGTCTGATTCTCCACTTCATGAAGCTCCATGCATTTTCAGTATGAGACAGACCTGAACTGCTGGCAGGCCAGTTAAGCACACGCTTGTGTTTACTAAGCCATACTGTAAATGCAGAATGGTAAAATAGCCATGGACTTCCCAAGACCACACCTTGATGACAGAATATCCATTCATCCATTTTCTAAACCACTTCTTACATTTCCGAGTCGCGGGGAAGCTGGAGCCAATCCCAGCTGACTACAGGCCTAAGGTCGGGGTACACCCAGGACAAGAGGCCAACCCATCGCAGGGCAACACATACACAGATAACCATTCATACACACATTCACACCTATGGGCAATTTTAGAGTAGGGTTCTCATTTGACCACAGCACACATTTCCACTGCATTTTGGGTCATTTGAGATGAGCCTGCATCCAAAGAACTCAGAAGTGTTTCTGTATAGAATTGAACTTTGGCCTTTCCTTGTGTAACAGGGTTTCAGACTGCATTACTTGATGCAGCAGCAGACTGTGTTAAGGGACAGTAGTTTTCTAAAGTTTTCTTCTCTTGAGCCCATGTGGTAATATCTATTACAGTAGCATAACAGTTTATAATAGCATAACATGCAATGCCTTCTGAGGACTTGAAGGTTTCCACCCTTGTCCTACAGGGACTGGTCAGTATTAAACAAGCAGCACCAGGTGGGTGTTGCTTAGGAAGTACGTAGTTATAGGATCAGTATTGAACGCGCAGCAACAGGTTGTTGCTGTTTGGCAAGTGCTTAGCTAAGCGCTAGCATTCAAGGATATGGTATCGAACGTTACACGAACTGAGCTGAGCCTAGCTCCAGCGAAGGCAGTTGACACCGAGTTCCCCTCGTGGCTTTCTCCTACCGAGCACCGGAGTGCCGGTTCCTGTGTTGCTGGTTTTTGCAAATAAAGACTTGTTAACCACACTGGTTTCCAGACTCACCTCCATTCATGACAAATCTTTTCTTTGAACTTTTAGCAAGAAAATTAATACATCACACACTCTTGTTTTTATTGCATTATATGAATAATACCAACCTTTTGTTTTTTTTGTTTTAGATCACTTTCTTATAAATTGAAATTTTTTCTTCCTCAGTTTCTTCACTGTGGGGCATCAGCTTTTAGGATTTATTAATATTTACATTTTTTTTTTTTTCCTTTTTCAGATTTCTTCAACATTTTCTGTGCCACTGATTACTACACAAACCCTAGAAGCCTTATAGACAATACCCTATGCTTAACAAATTGTGCAATGGGCTGTGGTCAGTAACTGTAAACCTAAAAAGCACCAGGAAATGCTGCATTGCATGGAACAGCTATGATGGTCTGTGGCCTTGGCCTGCAGTATACTGGAACAGAGTTTTGTGGGATGGGACAGGGGTTTATATAATAAAAGCAAACCTGAGTAAAGGTCCAGGAGAGCTTCATGCGCTTGTTTCCAGCGTAGCTGCACTCCAAAAGCCGCGGCCGTCCATTCACGTCTACCAGGCACTTATTATCATCATCGTCAATGGTTGGACTCAACACACCCAAACGCAACTGCTGAGAGCTGGTGTAGTACACATTCTGCAAGAAGACGGGAAGATTCTTAAATTTTCAATGGCATATACACAATCCTCATTTTTGGAAAAGTTTGGAAATGAAAAAATATAATAAAAACAAAAATCTGTGACATTTTAATTCACGTGAATCTTTATTCAACTGACAAACTTTGTAATGTATACTTTGTATTGTGTTTTATAAACTAATGTAGAATTTGGTTGCAGCAAACTCAACAAGAGCTGGGGCACAGGAATGTTTACCATTGTGTTACATTACCTTCTCTTTTAATAACACTTTTTAATCATTTTGGAACTGAGAATACTAATTGTAGCAGGTTTGCAATTGGACATTTTGTCTATTCTTGCTTGACATAAAATTCAACTGCTCAAGTCACTGTTTTCTCATTATTTTCAAAACTTGCCACACATTTTCAATAGAAGACAGATCTAGACTGGCAGCAGACCAGTCAAGCCCACACACCTTGTGTCTATAAAGCCACACTGTTGTAGCTTATGTAGAATGTGGTTTGGCATTGTGAAATAAGTATAGATGTGCCAGAAAGAGAAGTCACCTTGATGCCAACATATTCCTATTTAAAAACCAAATATACGCCTCAAAATCAGTTGTACCTTCACATACCCATATCACCGATGCTGTAGCCACTGATGCACCCCATATCATCACAGATGTTGGCTTTTGCACCTTTTGCTGATAACAATCTGAATGGTCGTTTTCATCTTTGGCATGAAGAACTCAACACCTGTTTTTTCCAAAAGCGAGCTGAAATATATGTATTGTAGAAGTTAAAAGACCTAAATTCTCTACAGTCCTGCACTGAGAAAGAAATATTCCTTTTGGACATTTGAAAAATTTTCTAACAGATTTTGGCACAAAGTGGGGAGCCACGACCCATGCTTCCCAATCACCTGGTACCAATTAGCTTGCTATTTTCCATATATGTGCAGGTGTAGTTTACAATTACAGGCTGTAGCCCATTTGCATCTCCCAATAATGTGTTAGCCCCTTTACCCTGTTTATAATAATAATAATAATAATAATAATAATCATACATTTAATCATAAATTTATATAGCGCCTTTCACAATTCCAAGGTCGCTTATCAATGGTCAGGATCCCCAGAGGACCACCAGTGAGCAGGTATTATCTGGATGATGTATCATTCTCAGTACAGCTGTAATGATCTGGGGTGTTCTGGCAGCAATCGCAGGCAGGACGTTGGTGAAAGAGATTTATTTAAGACAAACGTAACTCAAAAGACATACACTGAGCCCAAGACTACCACTACAGTGACACAAGGTACAAACAAAGACCGACGCCGAAGGGTGGCGCCCAGGGACTTTTAAAACACACAGGAAATGACCCACAGCTGAGCCCTGAACTCGACTCAGCTGTGGGGGCGGGGCTAAGGACAGGGGTTCATCACAACAGCATTGAAACTGACATAGTAGTGGAATAATGTGTGTGTGTGTGCTGCACAGAGTGGATCGCACACAACTGTAATGCTGGAGTTTTTAAACACTGTCCACTCACTGCCCATTCTATTAGACACTTCTAATATGTTGGTCCACCTTGCAGATGTAAAGTTTTTGATTATATCTCACCTGTTGCTTCAGTTTATGTGCAGGTCATCTAATAGTCTTTTATCAGTGGTCAGTTTCTAGCCATAGGGCACTGTTTGAATGTTTTTGACTGGTGGACTATTCTTGTAACGATTCATGCCCTCGTGTTCCCTCGTGTTCGTGTGTAGCCACACCCCCCAGCTGTGTCCCATGTGTTGTTAATTCGTTAGTCAGGTGTTGTCTATTTCCTGTGTCTATTTAGTCTCCGTGATTTGTTTTAGAGTCGTGAATTGTCTGTCGTACTTCTGTCATTACTCCGCTGTGGTGCCTTGTCGTGTTTTCAGTTTTATGCCTCGTGTTTTTGTTTCTAAGTTTACGTTCAGTGTTTGTATCGTGTTTTCTTTAATAAATCTCCTTATTCATTTCAACCCCGTCCTTCCTGCGCTTGCCTTCAAATCAAACCCACGAACGCGACAGAACAATCCACCCAGAATGACGGCAGCAGGACGAAGCTACTACAAGCTCAGCGAGGGAGCTGTTTACGGCTGGCGTGAGTGGGGAGGTAAGACGGAGGAAGGGTGGAAACTCCTGGGTGAACTGAAATTGTCCCAAGAGATCTCCGGGGATGAGAGGATGGAGGGGGCTGGTGTAGGGGTACTAGAGTACCTCAGAAGAGTGTTAGACTCCGACACCGGCGCTTCAGCTGAGCTTCCTGGAGAGTCCATTCCTTCTGGGAGCACGCCATTTTGGTGGCTCCGCCCCCCCCCCCGCACGCCAGCCATCGAGCAGAGCAGCTCAGTGGCTCCCAAGCTTCCGGGTCAGCGCGAGACCTCCTCATAAACATCGGCGCAGCAGGCGTGCAATGTGAAAGAGGTCTCGACGCAGACGAGGGTGAGGGCACTGAGGGCGACGAGGAACTGCAGCACGCAAACGTCTTCAAGGCTGAAACAAGCGGAGTTAGGAGGCTCCGTCTTCGAGCTGCTGACGTTGCTGCCCATCGCTCCAGGAAGCCCCGCCCACACGTCGAAAAAGCAGCCAAGCTCCAAGCAAGCCTCCATGTCGCAGACGTCTTCAGGCCACGCCTCCACGTCGCAGACGTCTTCAGGCCCCGCCTCCACGTCGCAGACATCTTCAGGCCCCACCTCCACATCGCAGCCATCACCAGGCCCTGCCTCCGCGTCGCAGACGTCACCAGGCCCTGCCTCCATGTCGCAGACGTCACCAGGCCCTGCCTCGACATCACAGGCGTCTTCAGGCCCCGCCTCCACGTTGCAGACGTTGCCGAGCCGCTCTGCCCCCGCATCAGGACTGTCGCCAGAGAGCACGCCATGTGTGCAGCCAGCATCTTGCAGGAGCCGCCGTGTGCAGCCAGCACGGTGCAGGAGTCACCTTGTCCAGGCTCTGGGTCACCGAGGAGGCTGGAGGGCTCCCACAGTAGCACAAGGACTCTGGAGCCGCCCTCACATCACAGGAGTCCAAGCAGGTTGCTTCGGCATCACCGTCGCCGCCTAGCTCCACCTTGATGTTGCCGTCAACGCCCAGCTCCACCCTGATGTCCCGGGCTGCACCTAGCTCTGCCCGGACATCGCCATGTACGCCATGTTCAGTGTATTTGTCACTGTCTTTGCCTTGCTCCCCCCGGACATTGCCGGCTCTGCCCTGTTCCGCTGGGACGTCGCGGGCGCCGCCTGGCTCCCCCTGGACGTCACGGGCACCGTCTGGCTCCCCCTTAGACGTCGCTGACGTCATCGGGCGCCGCCTTCGCGCCTTTTGGGCACAGGTCTTCGTTCCCTCCGCCCAGGACTTCGTTCCCTTCGCCCCAGTTCATGTTTCCCCTAGTGTTCCCTGTCCTTGTGCCCATGTTAGAACTTCTGTCTAGGTTGTTGTCTATGTGTTTTGTTTAAGCTTCCCTGTGCCTTGTCTTGTGTTCTTGTGTTGCCTTCCTCCTAGGTCGGCGATTGGTTGTGGCGATATTTAGTCACACCGAGACGTTGTGCCTAGGAGGAGGGCAGTGTAACGATTCGTGCCCTCGTGTTCCCTTGTGTTCGTGTGTAACCACGCCCCCAGCTGTGTCCCATGTATTGTTAATTCGTTAGTCAGGTGTTGTCTATTTCCTGTGTCTATTTAGTCTCCGTGGCTTTTTTTAGTGTCGTGGATTGTCTGTCATACTTCTGTCATTACTCCGCTGTGGTGCCTTGTCGTGTTTTCAGATCTAATGCCTCGTGTTTTTGTTTCTCAGTTTACGTTCAGTGTTTGTATCGTGTTTTCTTTAATAAATCTCCTTTTTTTTTATTTCAACCCCGTCCTTCCTGTGCTTGCCGTCAAATCAAACCCACGAACGTGACAATTCTTCGGCCCAGCAAGTACAATAGGGTTCTCATGAGAGCAGCACTGCAGATGTGATTAGCCCTGTGCAGCATACACACACACACACACACACACACACACACATTAACATACCACTACTGTACTGAGAATGATGCACCACCCAAATAATACCTGCTCACTGGTGGTGTTGTAAGGGTCCTGATCATTGATGAATGGGGTAAAGGAGGTTAATAAATGACACAATAAAACAAATGGACTACAGTCTGCAACTGCAAACTACAAAGCACACCTATATGTTATATGAGGTGAAAAAATAGACAATTAGTACAAATTTAAGGTAGGTCTATCTAAAAAGTGTCTTGTCCATATGAAGTGAACGGTCTATTCTTGAAGTTGGTGTGCTAAAAGCAGGAAAAATGAGTGAGCGTAAGGATCTGAGCCACTTTGACAGGGGCCTTATTGTGGAGGCTAGATGTCTGAGTCAGAGGATCTTTAAAGCAGCAGGTCTTGGGGAGTGTTCCAGGTATGCAGTGGTTACTGCCTACCAAAAGTGATCCTAGGAAGGACAACTGGTGAATACTTAATATTAGATGGGTGGTCTTAATGCTATGCCTGATTGGTGCATATGTAAAAGTACATAACTTTTCAATTCCTGTCTAAACTTTATCTTGTTGCATAAGACACCAATTATTTTTAAACTAATTTCATATTGCATGAGCCAAATCAATAAAGATAAGCCACCCACTTCTGAGAATTTCATAGAGAAAACCTTTCATACAAATCCTGTAGGAAAGATTTAAGAATGTGTGCTAACTGTAGGCCAGCTTGTCCATCACACAAGTATGCATTATACACATGAAAAGAATTAATAATTCATCAGACTACATTTTTTTCCTCCTGAAAGCTGTGACTCATATCTCCATCTATATGATGTGTGGTGCTGTACAGTAAGAGGCTTAAGAGAGAGTGATCTTTGAAGGCAGCTTACTTTTATCAAATGACAGCCATTCTAATGTCTTAATTCCCTATCCCCTCCTTGTCCTACAAAATAAGAATGTAGCTTTCATCAACATCTTTTAGTCTAAAATATAATTCTGACCTGTTCTAGGACAAATGTGTCCTATGGAAGCAGATGCTAAAATTAATGCAGCATTAGCTTCTCTGTGCTTTAATGAATAGATTTGAGGAGGGCTGACAGTGTGGTAATTGGAAGCATCTTATCAGAAAAACAGATTTTTCCAACATGCAACATGTTTGCTTTGGATCATTATTGCAAGTCTCCTCCTGCCAAGCCTCGAATCAATCACAATGATACCTTAATCCATGTCCCATTTGGAAAACAAGGCTTTACAGAGAGAATCTGTTCTATTCAGACTGCCAGCATCTTTAAAGGTACCTGATTGGCCAGGAGACAGGCCATTTAAAGCCAGATTTCTTATAGTAGCCTTGATTAGGTTACTTCAAACCTGTTTAGACTTACAGAGCACCAGGGACTCATCATATTTAGGAATATAGAAAAAAAGGTAGGCTTCTTTAAAGTATTACAGTATAAATATCAGCTTTAACCTTTAAGTTGAGTGCTATTAGTTCAGTTTTGTTAAAGGAAAATGCCGCACAACCTAATATATTTCACTTTCTGTTATATAAGTATATTTGAACAGGGCTAATATTTTACATTTATAAGCAAAACTACACACCTCTACATGCTACACTTTTAAGAGCACCTGTTTATAGGTAATTTGGCCAAAAGACCAAAAAATGCCAATGTTTCAGAGTATGGGGGGGGGGGGGAACTAATCAAATTAACATGTTAAGAAAAATTGAAAAACAGATCATGTGAAATGTGGAAAGTTCTTTATTTGTTTTGAGAAATTTGAACAGTAAGTATCAGTCCAAAAAAACTGAAATATATTTAATTTACCCAAAAATATATAGTGCATCTAAAGTAAATATGTGAATACAAATTTTACAAAAATCCCTTTTAAAATTCATGGTTTTGACTGTATATGTGGGGAATGGGTGATCAGCAAAGACATCATTAAAATTACAGTGAATTTCACTGGCAATGCCAAATGTTATGGTGTGTTGAACTGGACATGTCTAAATTGGGGGAAAAGGACAAAAAACACTGTAGAAATATCACATTTCTGTGAAAAGTTGCCATTTTGTTATGGGAATGCAATACCCCTTCTTGGGCAGGGGTGACCTAGTGGTAAGGACCTTGCCCTTACGAGCAGAAGGTTGCATGTTCAAGTCCTGACCTGGGTACCACTGAGGCACCCTTGAGCAAGGTACCATCCCACTGCACTGCTCCCTAAGCGCTTTATATAGCTCCCTGCTGCGGCACATGTGATGGGTTAAATGCATAGGTCACACGTTGTGGTGCACTTTAAATGTGTTCACAATGACAAATAAGTCACTTTTAAAAGTATGTTCTACTAAAACCAGATTAACTACAAAAAAGTTAAATATTTCCACCTTTTACACTGTGCTCCACTTCAGCTACTGAAATGTAATGTTCTATAATATTTAATATCTATAATATATCTGACTTTGTCTGATAATTTCAATAAGAATAATGTGACAAAAATGTAAACAGAGGTTTTCCCCACAAAATAAGGCTTTATGCACATCAATAATTACTTGTGAATGATAACTTCAGAACACCAAAGTGCTCTGGATTGAAAGATTAGAGTCTGTACTTTCCACTTGATTTCTCTGCTTCTTTTGATGGGCTACAAGTGAGAAATATTTCTTACAAAATTACAACATGCATGTTATTACTGCTAATAACGGCAACTTCTAAGCAACTATGAGGTGTAAGTATACTGTGAGACTGGTACTTGCTCAGCTTTCTTAAAAAAGATTTTTTTAAATAATGTGTTTGGGAGATGAGCCCAAGAACACACAGGAATCAAGTGCAGGGCTGTTGGGCCCTATGATAGAATAATGGGCCCAAAATATTATATATTATTTTACACATAGTGTTCTCTGAGGGCCCCCTGTCGGTACTGGGACACTTAATGTCCCCCATGCCCTATCCCCCCAATCAAGTCAGTGGATTTTGTTCATCAAAGACAGCCTGCTGTACTCCTGAAAACATCAAGTGCTGCTAAGAATGGCATTCTAAAATCAGACAGAGTGCACTTTCCGTTGAGAGCACTCCTGAGTCCATATTGATCTTTGTGTCTCGAGAAGCTGAATCATCTGCCACATGCACAACCATGTGCTATTTTCAAACGAAGATTTCCAACACTCACACCGTGCCTTGGGAAAGGCTTTAATCTGTGGACTTAAGAACGCTATGCGCTGGAAGCTGCTCAAACTTAGAAAAAGATTAAACAAAAGGTCCTGTGTACACAGTGGAGAAGAAATCTGCCTGGAACATTTGCTATATGAAGCAATTGCCATATACTTGGATAAATAAAGATGGGTGTTTTACTCAGGTGTTGGGACGTTATGGGCCAGCTGAGAAACAACACAACATCAGTGCATCTTAGCAAAGATTCTGCCTGTCTCTAAAACTATACAAGTAGGATGAACATTCTTCCAGAAAATATTCTCTTGGTGGTCAGTGATGTTGATTGATAACGCTGTCTCTCCAAAGTACAAAAGTGATTTGGTGACTTGTGAAGATCATGTGATTTACATATCATTTTGACACTTATCAATCCATTCAGTGACCCCTTGCATCCTTCAGATGGGGGCACTGTCATCCTGGAAGAGGCCACATTCAGGATTGTAGTGTTTCCTCATAGGATACAGATGATCAGTCAGAAAGACTCTACTGATTTGACCCAATGTTGGAATTCATGCCGAACTTTCTTGACCACAGTGTCTGCATGCAGTGTCCAGGATAAGTCCTCACTAATGTGTACACCAAGGAACTTGAAGCTGCTGACCCTTTCCACCTCAGCATCGCCAATGTGAAGAGGCATGTGTCTCCCCTATTGCTGCCTCCTGAAATCCACTATTATCTCCTTAGTTTTGCTGACGTTCAGAGTGAGGTTGTTGCACCAGTTGGTCAGAGACCTCACCTCTGCTCTGTAGGCCATCTCATCCTTGTCTGTGATGAGGCCCAGCATGGTCGTGTCATCCGCAAACTTGATGATGACGTTGGAGCTGTGCCGTACATGAACAACGAATACAAGAGGGGGAGAGCACGCACCCCTGTGGTGCACCTGTGTTAAGGGTCAGGGAGGATGAGATGTGTCTGCCAGTCTTCACTACCTGAGGCCTGCCTGTCAGAAAGTCAAAACCCAGCTGTAGATCGAGGTCTGCAGTCTGAGGGCGCTGAGTTTGCTGATGAGTTTTGATGGGATGATGGTGTTGAATGCTGAGCTTTAGTCGATGAACATCATTCTCACATAAGTGTTCCCCTTGTCCAGGTGGGTAAGCACAGTGTGTGTTGCCAAGGTGATGGTATCCTGTGTGGCTCTGTTTAGTCTGTAAGCAAACTGCAGAGGGTCCAAAGTGTCAGGAAGGGAGTAGCAGATAAAATTTTTGACCAAATGCTCAAAGCACTTTATAATGACTGATGTTAGTGCGACAGGACTGAAGCCATTAAACTCTGAGGTCACCTGTTACTTAGGGACAGGTATGATGATGGATGCTTTAAAGGAGGTGGGGATGACAGACAGGATACGCATGAAACCGAGCGAAGAAGGTGTTAAGCTCACATGGCAGTGATGCAGTGGGCTGAATGATGTTGCTATTCCCTTTGTAGGCTGTGATGCTGCTTAGGCCACACCACATACTCCTATGGTCAAAGCTGTAATACTTGGACTCCACCTTGTGTCTGAAGTCCCTCTTGGGCGCCATTATGGCTTTGTGGAGGTCATATCTGGCTGCTTTGTAGGCATCAGGATCCCCAGAGTTGAAGGCAGCAGTTCGCACTTTGACCTTACTGCGAATCTCCCCATAGACCCAGGGTTTCTGATTGGCAAAGGTGCAGTTGCTGATGTAGCCTGTGACAGAGTCTGAGTATTTACTGATGTTACCATCAGCTGCATCTTAAAACATCTGCCAGTTGGTAGTTTCAAATTACTCCTGTAAAACTTCCATGGCCTTGCTGTCCCACCTGTAAACAATCCTGCTAACTGGCTTCTTTTGTTTCAGCTTCTGTCTGTATGCAGGCAATAGCAGGATGGAGCAGTGGTCACCTTTTCCAAACGCCGGAAGGGGGAGGGCTTAAATGCGGTGTAACAGTGATGCAGGGTGTGATTTCCCCTGGTGGGAAAGGTGGTATGCTGTACACATTTTGGGAGAACTTTCTTAAATGTTTTGACTTTGTTAAGGTCTCCCAAAACAATGAAAGCAGCATCTGGGTGTCTGTTCTCTAGTCCAGATATGATCCTGTACAGCTCATCAAAAGCAGCAGACTTGTCAGCTTGGCGGGAGTGGGGGGTGGAGTCGGGGGGGGGGGGTAGTTGTATGTGGACCATCGTGAGAAGAACAGAACTTAGCTCACAGGGGAGGCAGAATAGAAGGGTCAGGCTGTAATGGTCAGCGTTAACACTATTGTGTTTCAAAATACATTGTTCACTTCCCAGTCCATATAATCCGCATGTGTAAATCAGGCTGAAAAAACATCTAGTTCTGAATTTACTATTTCGTGAGGTGATGACAACACATTTGCATAAATCTGCTTATTCAGCCTACAGCAGTTTAGCTCTGCTTTAATCCATTAATGTTAAAGTTATAATGAGTGTTTTGATCCAGACAGCTTTCCGAATGAGGAACAATGCAGGGGAGCCAATCGGAAAAGTGATTTAACATTAGTATAAATTAAAATAAACAAATTAATTATATATTATATTTGTGTTAGTTCATCCATTTCTAAACTTCTTTTTTAAAAAACCCAGTTTAAGTTACTATGCAGTATCTCCTTCATCTATTCAGCCCATCAATAAACTAAACCATGTCTGTATACTTTATTCTGTATAATGTATTCTAATTACCAACACAAAGTTTACACAGTACTGTTTGGGATGAAAAGCTCATTCTTTTGGGCATTTGACACAGTAAAGAGTAAAACAATAGGCAAAGAAGTAAAAGGAAAGTAAATGATATAAAAAAAGGCCTTAGCATGGAGGAAATTGTCTGGTCTTTGCCACGGGAAGAGACTTAGTCTTCATTATTTCAGAGCTTTTCTGGGATAATGTTTCAGTGGGATGATCACCATACACTGACAGAAAAGATGAATGTGATTCATGTTCCATTTTGGCACAAAATCTGTGCAAGTTCTACAACCAGTGCCAGTGCGCAGCTGATGAAGATAATAATAAAAAAAATCTATCAACATCATGCACTGAAGGCAGAGACATCAAAATCCTTGCATTCTCTAGATTGTGTGCAACACAGAGATGTATACACAAATAAAGCAGCATAGCTTTACACTGTATAATTCATAGATCTAGAAGATTTTCTTTCTATTTTTCTTGAATTTCTGCCCAATTTAGTCATGTCATCTTTAGCTAAAACCCCCCCATCACACAATACCACCAGCACTGAGAGGGTAGATGCATGTTTAGCACGTTAAAAAAACAGCCATTCTGGATATTACTTTTATTGCACACTTGTTCTGCTTTTTTTCTATCAGTTAATAAGGAATAATCTGGGGCTTTTTTGCTTCCTACTAATGATTTGAAACCCATTATGTTGTGCAAGATGAGCAAATAATTGCTGTCCTGAGAAATCCACGTATATAAATTTTTTAGCTTTTGATTTCTATTTTTCTGGCTTTAACATTGTATGAAACCAGGATGATGTACAGATCAAAATCACCTGCTCACAAATGTTCTTCCATTAGCTTACATTAGAAATAAGGATCATTTTTGCCTTCTCCTGTACTTTTAAAGTGGAGGTACTTGTTTTTTCTTGAACAACATTAGAGTTATTTTATACATTTATTTTGCTGCTTTTATATTATTTAATACACTGAACAGTACATTGGAGCCTACAGACCAGTAAGGACAAACTATAAGTCTTTTATGATAACTTCTTTTTGCTATTTTACCAAAGCTGGCCTCAGTCTGTACAGCATTAGTAGAAATATTGTAATAAATCACTTGGCACCAATGTGTCTTCTCCAGGATGGCATGTGTATGCAGGTTAAGGTATGAAATCAGCAGGTGTGAGCACTTCTGCTGACTGGACATAATCACCTTGACAATTCCTCTCCCTCGCTCTCTTTAACTCTATCTCTTCTTTCACTCTCTCAGCCCCTCTCTCTGTTTCACTTCCTCACTTTTTATTCCACTATCTCTTCATCTTATTGTCTCTCCCACTCTTTTCTCTCTCTCTTGCTCCTGTCGCTCTTTTTTGCTCATTCTTCTCTTACACTGAAATCCACCTCTCTTTCTCCTCTCAGTTACTCTCTTTTTCTCTCTGTTTAACTCACTCTCTCCATTTGTTTCTACCTTTCTTTCTCTCATTTTTTTAAAAAGGGGTATTTTAATGAGATGAAATGATGAGTTCTGGTTATACTGCAGAACTAACTGAATAAAAGTTGCTTTGTTAAATTCAAAATTTAAAATTTTAAATTCTCATTTTCTCTCTCCCTCTTCTTTTACACTCTCTTTGCACCTCTCTCTTTCACTCCATTTCTATTGTAGTCTTTTCATCTTTCTTCCTCTCCCCACTCTTGTCTCTCTCTCTTACTCCCACCTCTCTCTTTCATCGTCTGCTCACTCATTCTCTCCCTCTGCTCCTGTCCACTCTTCTTCTGTTTCTCTCTGTTCCTGCTCTCTTCATTTATCTCTTCCTCTTCCCCACTCCCTTTTCTCTCTCCCCTGACTCTTTTCTCCTTCTCTCACCCCCCATCTCTCTCTGGTGGTACCGAAACACTGTCCCTGGTTATGGTCCAAGGCATCCATCCTTATTGAGTGTCATTACTGTGGAATCTTTCCTGGAACCTACCTCCAACTTATCATCTATAAACATCACTGTCAGCTCAGATTCTGCAATATATCCTCATCTCCCTCTGAGAGTGAATGCTATTGGCAAGGACCACAGAAAACTCCAGGCCAAACGCTGCACTTTCCACCGTTTCTCCCTCTACACTACTGTGGAACCAAGCGGCACAATCCATCCAGCACCGACCAGGGCAGCTTGCTTTCACAGGAAATAATGAGCCAGTTTTATGGATTCGAAATAAAGCAGGGCTTTTTTTTCTTTGCGACAGCTGGAACTGTCCCATATATCTCAGAGAAACACTGCAATCATTTGTGAAGGCGAGGGCATGTGCAGAAAAGCAAGCATGGCAGATTCCACAGAGATAAAGCAGGCTGGGTTTTTCACATAAAGTCTCCACAAAAGGAAAAAAAAGTTAGAGGTGTCTTTTCAAATTAATAACACATTTATACAGGAAGTGAGTGGATAGGGGTTAGTCTCCTCTACATAAACATACAGGCATTCTGGGTATGACTCATTAGAGTGAGCAGGAAATGTCCAAGAAAAAAAAGCAAATGGACAAAAACTCTACAGATGTAAAAACTTTACTTAACATCTTCCAAGTCAGCTTGTACTTAACCAAATACTTGCAGTTATGGTGTATGCAGTCCATATGTTAATGACTCCAAAGGTAACTACTTCAAGATCTGATTTAACCACAATGTGGTAGGAAAATCATCTGACTTTTTGGCATAAGATAAAGTAAATTTTTAAGCAAAATATATTAGAATGATGGTGGGTGATGAGGCAAAACATAATATTAAGGGCTCCCAAGAAATGCAATTGTCTAAGTGTTTTTTTCTAAGTGAAGATTGCAAGATTGATCCACAGTGGCTAGGAGCCCAAGAGAGCACAACTGGCTATGCTCTCTTTGGGTAATTAGGATGACTCCTTCTCTCTATCTTGCACATACAATATATCACAATATTTATTTGTTGTGAAGTTTGATAAGTTAGAATGGACAAAAACACATCCAACAGTGCAACATTTAAAAAATTAAAATACTGAGTAACATGCTATTTTACAGGGATGAATGAAGGAAGGATGAATACCATCCATCAAGAAGCCATACACCAACTTTGTGTCATATGCATAAGCCAGCATATGTGTTTGTATGGGTGTAAATCAGTGCCTGCAGCATGGATGAGTTGCATGTGAAGGTACCACTGACAATGAAGTGTAAATTAGGAATAAAGAGAGAGACATATGTTGCCATCAAGGCCACGTCTCTTGGTGGGATGCCCATGCTTATTTTAGCAGGACAATAACAGACCCCATTCTGCACTAGTTACAACAGTATGGCTTCATAGACACAAAGTGTGTGCTTGACTGGCCTGCTGCTAGTCTAGATCTGTCTCCTATTGAAAATCTATGACACATCATGAAGACAACAGGAACCACAGACTGTTGAACAACTAAAGTCTTATGTCAAGCAGGAATGGACAAGATTTCCATTTGCAGAACTACTACAATTAGTCTCCTCAGGTCCAAAATAATTAAAAAGCTTAATTAAAATGAAAGGTGATGCAACACACTGGTAAAGATGTGTCTGTCCTGATGTTTGTTGAGTGTACAGTAGCCATCAAATTCTAAATTCGCATATTTTTATAAAATACAATTAATAAGTATAATGAGTGAAATAAGTAAAATGAATGAAAATCTTCTTTGGTCAGTTAAATAAAGGTTTATGTGAATTAACATATCACAGATTTTTTGCTTTTATTGCATTTTGAACATGAAAATTTTCTAGAAATGGGGTTTGTAAAAATAACCTGTGCAATGCACATCTCTCACAATGATATAATATGCCCTGTCTAGTAACATGTTTCTTCCTGTTCCTAATTGTTTTTCTCATTATTCACTGAAATCATTTACTAGTTCTATTAGTAGAAATCCGTTATTTTTTGGAAATTTTCATTTTATCAAGAATAATTCTGACCCTTTCTATAGAGGTAGGCACTGGCAAAAAAATGTGTGCATAAAGTGTATAAATCTCTCTCTCTCTCCCTCTATCTTTCTCTCTCTCTCCCTCTTTCTCACTGTCTCTCTCTTTCTCTCTTTCTATGTATGTATATTATATATATATATATATATATATATATATCCACACAAACATATATATGGGTCATCCAAGTTCAAATGTTAATTATACACTGAAAAGTTTACTGTGAAGTTTTTATTAGAATGTTCTTTAGCTGTCACACTTCCATTCAGTCATTACTGAGTATTCCTATACAGCAAAGCTTAAAATAGCTTTCAAGCTGACAGCTGAGACAAGCGTAAAGCAGAGCAATAACGTAATGTATTCTAGGTAATTTAGTGTAGACGTATCTGACCATTCGTGCATGCACTTCCAGTTGTGAGGAATCAGGTTGGATGAGGATTAAAATGACTGTACTGAGGATATGCATTACAAAGATAAATCAGATAAATATGACCTACATATGGCTAGATGGTTGGTGACATTGTAAGCTGTGATTTTCTAAAGTAATTTACAACCACATGCAGTGCATTTTATGTGCAGCACAACAGGTGATGATGCAGAATCAGCTGACAGTTACTGTATTTGTCAGCTTCTGTACTTGTGATTTTTGAAATGTGAAGTAGTCAAAACATTTATTTTAGCAGAACATCAGTGTGAACGTTGTATAGCTTTCACAGTCACTTTAAAATCCTCTTCAGCTATCATCATCACTCTGGACCCATATATAAGATCTAGTATTTAGAACAGAATTAGTTGCACAGGACTAACATATTACAATAATTAATGCTTCAGTGCTATAATGTGCAATTTTGTGTTCAAGCTAATTATTTGATATTGATTTGTATTATTATTTTAATGTATTAAAATTCTTTTAAAAATGAACAGAGGCAATTTGGTGTACTATATGTTCTACCTGTCACGATTGTGGGTTGATTGTATATGCATAAGTACATACATGCGGTTTTATTTTAATGAAACAAACTAACACTAAGAAAAAAACCAAGACTAGGAAATGAACAAACATTTATTTAACAAACAGAAAATAACTATGGCATGAGAACATAGAAACACAGCAGGTAAATGGGTAACATTTAACAGGGTTCTATACGACAGGGTAAATGCAACAAGTAACCGACATGGCTAGACATAACACAAGAGACTAAGTAATGATACAAAACTAGGAACACCTGGACAGGTAGGAGACATTAAACAAGAAACAGGTGATGGGGTGGAGACATGGGCAGGGCTAGGACAAAAACAAAAACACCAGACATGTGGACTAAGAATGCGGAATGACGAGATGAGACGAGACGAGATGTGACACTTCCACTGTAAATATCAATTACAGTATAGATAAAGGTGAAAATGCAAGCTGAGCTGAGCTGTGACATTAGCAAAAACACTGCTGTTCCAAATGTAGACTGAGCAGCCTGCATCCTCCAAAGAGGGGTCCATAATGATTTTTACTGAGAAACGGCTATAGAGGTGTCAGGATTGTGCATTATGAAGAGGACCCCAAGTGACCTTCATGGTGCAAAGTAGTTGTGTGTAGGTGTTTAAGTCATGGTTAGGCTGATTAAATTAACCAGTCAGGTAGAGTAACACAAAGAAAACATGAAAATGTGTTTGTAATAGGTTTTTATTTAAAAAAACAATAACTTTGACTTAATGGGTAAATGTTTGTACTAATGAGTGTGATTTGTACTAAGAGTTTACACACATTTATACATTTATACACAATAGTTCATTACGGCCGTAAATAGAATATTGTTTATTAATGTGTGGCTGCCTCAGCTGAATTTTTAAACTGATTGTTCAGTTTAACGATTGATTTATACTGTTAAAAGGTATTAAACACACATCAACACATTTAATGAATTCTTGCACATAAAACTGTACAAGTGAAAAATAAGTACACGTCTTACAGGAAAGTTAAATATGTCATTTTCTGCTAATTTTAGTACAGTTTCTTTTTAACTGAATGTACCATAAACTTTATACAGGCCACATTTTATGTTTTATTACTTTCCAAAATGCTAAATTCACTTGTACATCACTGTACAAAAATGCATATCAGATACTTTTTATTAAGAATTTCATAATTTAAAAGCCATATATGTCATTGACCCTTACTGATGTATCTGCAATGGAACATTACATGTACGTATGTATGTATGTATGTATGTATGTATGTATGTATGTAATCATGTAATCATGTAAGTATGTATGAATTTATTTTTTTATTTTTTTATTTTTAACTATGATTTGTTCTGATTTTTGCAGTTTATTGAATTGCAAAAATGACAAAGTATTTAAGTGTAATGAAGAGCGTATGGAGCCGACAGGACACTAACCTGTGGCGTCATGCCATGGCAGAGGTACAGAATGGGAATGTTGTCTGAGTCTGGTCCCTGATCCACACACAGATCCGGCCGCAAGCCATTCTTCAGCTGTGTAAAACACAAGCAAAGACACACACACACGCACACAGAGCCAGCAGATCAGGCCAATTTCTTTTTCTGCAAAGACCAGAGAAAGAGACAGATTATGAATTCAGAGAGCATTTCTCTCGTGCTGGCTGCTAATGGCCAATATGCTATCCAGAAAGCCCTGGAGCTCAACTTGGCTTTGTCCTCACAATGGAGCTGTTAATTATGGTATTCCACAAAAGAATGGCAATTAGCAAACTTCTCTGCCAGCGTAGGATTGTAACAAATGGAGGAATTACAAATGTTAATAGAGCTTGCCTTGAGACAAGAATATAATATTTAATACAAATGTTTTATTATTCATCGTAGGAAAGCAAAAGGATCTGGAAGTGCGTTCTCCTGAATGGGCCTAAGGTTTCTAATCGTCTACTGAAATAAAAATCCCTTCTGAACAGCAGAAACACTCTTATTGTCCGCTTAGATAACAAATCAATTTGTTGCTGAGAGACATGAAAGTGTGCACTGACCGTGCCATAGGCAATGGTGTCAGCGTATGTTCTCATTTCCGAGTAGATGTTGTGTAGGAACCAGCGAAAGGGCTTACACCGCAGCCTCTGTCTCAGGAGCTTTCTCTCTTTGATATCTCCAATATCGACCCCCGAGTCCTACACATACACACGGTCATGAACACATGGGACTTACATCTACAGTTCAGCTTTAAATCATGGAGTTTGCAGCATAAATCAAAATGCAATATCTTGGCTCTGAAAATCGTTTGGCTGCCATGACATATTCTGTGACTTTCCAAAATGCCTCATTACCCACCATAACATAAAAACTGTTGAAGTCAAAGTTATTGTCTGTAATAATAAAGCCAAGGTTGTGAAATGTATAAAAATAGCTAAGGCTGGCCTTAATAACATGTCTTAAATGTAATTACAAATGCTCAGGGCTCTATTTTGAAGATCTAAAGCAAAGCTTAAAGAGCAACTAACGTTTATGGCTGTGCTCAAATCCATTTTGCTATTTTGTTGGCAGAAACATCAGATTTTGTGCAAGCGCAAGTTAGAGTAGAAATGTTGTACTAACATTTTTCAAAGGTGTGTTTTGGGCTTAACATGCAATAAACCAATCAGACTGACACACAACTTCTCCTTTAAAAGGTGAGGCGCAGGAGCTATGGTGCATTGTATTTCATTTTAAGTGAAAGTGACTTATTTGTGAATGTGAACACACTCAAGGACCACAACGAAATGTGACATCTGCATTTAACCCATTACACATGGAGCAGCGGTCAGCTATCAACAGCACCCAGGGAGCAGTGTAGCACAATCGCACCTTGCTCAAGGAAACCTCAGCAGTGCCCAGGCCTGGAGTTTAACCTGTGACCATCAGGTCCTAAGGGCAATGCCCTAACCCCTAAGCCACCACCACCCCACAATGATGTGTTTACATAGTAAACCAGATCAGTTTTCAATTTGGCTTTAACCCTAATATTGAGTAGGTCCGCCTCATGCTGCTGAAATGCCTCTGACTGTGGTGCACTGTGTGTTGTAAAACCAATCTATCAGAGTCTGCCTTAACTTTCTAAACCACAGTAACTTTTTTGTGGTATTGGACCAGATGGCACCACTTTACTTCCCACATGCGAGCCCCGTGAGCCTTGTCGCCGATTGACCAGTTGTCCTGCCTTGGATCACTTTTGGTAGGTACATACTTGGAACACTCGACAAGACCTGCCATTTTTGGAGATGACTCTGTCATCAAGCTATTTTAATGAAATAACAAGATAGTCAATGTAACTGACTTTACCTGTGAGTGGTGTTAATGTTATGGCTGATCTGTGTAGCTAGTTAAATACAGAGATAGTTTTTTTCAGCACAGGCGGTGCTATGTGAACATTGTGTTAGGTGATTGTATTAAAAGATAAAGCCATGAAAACGCTAAAAAGAAAGACACTCAGAATTGCTTTTCATTTTATATTATTGATTTCACAGACTGGAAAATTACTCTGTACACATTTGTCATAAAATTGCTTCCCCAAAGCCTTAGCTATATTTCTATTAAATAGAAAACACATCACAAAAATCCTCAGAAAATGCTGCTTGGACACATTTTAGTTTTCAATAGAGAGCTGCATGCACACACACATATGTGCATGCCATATACTCAAGGTACTCAATTAATGCTACAATGATCTGCAAACAATCTTGATACGCCAGGACTGTTGTTGTAAATGACCGAACTTCTAATGGGTGTAGGGACTAATAAAGGAGCTTTGTGATTTGTCCACAAACAGCTTTTTGTAAAAATGTAAAAAAAAGTTTGCATTTTCACCATTACATTATGGAATTGTGACTTTCATTTTTGTATTCTGACATGCTATTTGAAGCAAGTCTCTACAAGAAATGGCTATTAAGTTATTAAACAAAACATAAAACATGGTTTCATGTCACCAGTGACACTGTCAACTAACAAAACCTAAATCTTAGGTATAAACACAAATCAATTGGCTATTCAATCTGAGTGCTGATTTGTAGTTGCTACCTATAAGTATGCAAGCCTATTTTTCAAGGTAGGAAATATCAAGAGAAGTGAAAGTGACTATTTGTTATTGTGAACACACTCAAGCACCACAACGAAATGCAACCTCTGCATTTAACTCATCACACATGCACACTTTATCAATTATACAGATGATATATGATATTATATTATAATAAATAATACAAATAATGAACAGATTTTTTGGCTTGGCTTTCTTTTTACCTGTAGTGGAACATTCCAGGCCATGTAGACGTGGTCCCTGAACTCGTCCATCCACACTTCGGCCACTCGTAGGGCATTTCTGCGTACATGGGTTGCCAAGTCTTGTGTGTATGGCTTGTGAGCACGCTCGATGTGGGCAATTCTGGAACAGGGGAGAACCTCCACACTGCCTCCACACAGCCACACCTATTAACACACAAACACACACACACAAAATAATGTAGTGTACCTTAAAGTACAGAGTCTCTGTCTTTTTCCCTTTTCAGAACAACTTGTGTGCATGTCCACATTTGTCATGGTAACATACAATTAGAGCTTTCTGTGTGCTACCATGTTTTATACCACTGCATATACAGCTCCATGCCACCTTTGTTGTTGGATGCAGTATGATAATTTCTGAATGAATGAAATAGGGAAGCTGGAGCTAATTCCAGCTGACTACGGGCCTAAGACAGGGTACACATATGGGCAATTTAGTGTAACACATCAACCTATTGCAGGTCAACCTTAACCTTTGGACAGTGGAAGGAAACCCAGCACCCAGATGAAACCCACGCAAACTCAGCAAAGAAAGTCACCCATTGCTGACCCGAGGTTTAAACCTGGGACCTTCTTGTTCGTGATGCGACAACGCTAACCACTGCACCACCCTGTCACCCATTCCTACTGTAAATATCAGTTTGTTTAATCAGAGAAACCACTGACGGTCACTGAAGTGAAGTATATTCCTGTTCGTATGGTTGCTAGCTAAAGATGGTAGATTGTGACAAACAAGATCTAACAATTTGAAGCTTTTTAGATAATATAAAATACAGCATTAACATGTCATTAAAGGAGGAAGTAAAAGGTTAAATTAAAGGTAAATGCAGAAGTACCTGCTAATTTGCCTTGGTATTAAATGATTAAAGGAGGTAGGACATGTTTTGATCCTAATTCAATTGAGACATGCAACACCGCACTAGAGGACTGCAATCACCAATTACTTTAAATGTCAGGGTTTCATTCAGAACCAATTTATCCAAAAAAATTACCCCATTACTGGTTTTTCATCACTATTTAGCCAGCAGCAGAAACCAGATTATACCCTGAAAATACAAATACTGTGAGGTGTAAGCAAGTTAGACCACCAAGCATAAAAATGAAAATAGTAGATATATGATGTAATGAGTCATGATAATGACCTTGCAACAAGATAAATAATGCATGCAACAGAGGCTAAAGGCCTCACAGGCTAAAGTCAGTGAAAGACACTTAAAGCCTCTTTATGGCCTTTGGCGGCATCGTTCAATTCAACCAACACATTTGTTCAAAGGTCTTTACTGTCCTCCCTACTTTCGTAATATGACATTCATTTGGTTCCGTGCCCAGCATTTAGTTTAGTATCGCTGGATCTACTGCTTTGAAGCAGAGGTAACTGCTTTGGTTTACAGGATTCGTGTGAAGAGCTGTGAAATACAGCAGTGTGGATGTGTGTGCTGACAGAGTGTAGTGGAGCCTGCAGTGCTTTCATGGATTATAGCACGTTTGCACAGAGATTTGCTGAATTAGGCCATAAGGAGATATTCTGTATCACAAAACGCAGTGTGGCGGCCCTCATTTGACTCTGTGTTTGTGTGTGTGTGTGTGTGTGAGAGAGTAAAAGAGAGAGAGAGAGAGAGAGAGAGAGATTCTGATTCCCTCTGATTCCTTTTCATCCACCTACTGCACTCCTGCTGAATACTGCCATCAGCTCTCCCCCTCTCTCGGGTCATCTCTCTGCCATTCTCCCTCTCAAAATTAAAATCTCTGTCTCTCCTTCTCTCTCTCATCTCTTTTCTGTCTTTCTCCATCTCCCTTCATCTCTCTCTATATGTATTCTAACGAGTACAATGAAAAGATTTCTAAGGATAAAACTGATATGGAAGCAAAATACCGAAAAGGAGACAAGTAGTTAATCCAGTGGAAATGACCACATTGGTGAATAACAATAAGATTAATTTATCAGCATATCTGCATGAACAGGCAACATGTGGCTGTGTGGGGTAAGCAGCCCCAGGAGTGAGAAATCGCATTAGTTCCAAACACACGTCAGTACGACCGTTCATCATGCAGACATTAAAGAGGGAGGAGACAAATGTGCAGTGCTCTGATTCGCTGTCAGGCCAGTTCAATTTGCATAAATACTGACAACAACAGTGCTGATGAGCCATAAATGAGATGTCTGTTCTCTTCCAGCATTCCAAAAAACACATTTGCATACAATTCCTATAGCAGTAAGACTTGCTTTCATCCTGTTTTAATCTGCTAATCTGCTTCACAGGCTAAAAATAAAAAACCGGTTATAGATTCTGCAGTAACCAGTTGACAGTAACAGCACAGTCAAACAATTACTGCACATTTTTATATTTTAGTCTAAACTGACCACTTAATGTACCACCTTAAATGGTGGAGCAGTTATATTCTGCAGATGTACATGGGAATTTGAATAAAAAGCTGGTGAACAAGGAACCACTGATGGCTTAAAGTGTACACAGAAAGTTTGTGACTGACGTAAAAGAAAAGGTTTGAGCAAGTATAAAGTAGCCCAAACCCAACCAGAGCTTTCTTGCATGCACTAACAGCTAATTTTATGGGTTTTTTTAATGGGGATTTTACTCAGTTAAACTGGTTAAACCCTCTCTTTGGGTGACTGCCTGATAGGACTTCAGACAGCTCTGGCCAAACGAAACCCCAAAATACTTTATTGCCCCTGTAAGGCTTGGAACTGGTAGATCAGTAACTGAAATATACTTGGAAGTGTCTCCAAACATACATGGTTACAATTATATTAATATAATGTGAAATTTGTTCTGAAACATAAAAAAGTGAAATGTTATTTTGACAGCCCTCGTGTAAGAATAAAGACTCAGAAAAAGCGCATTCTCTCCTACCGAGACCCAAAAGCCTTCCCAAGTCTTAATAAGAACAGAGTGACTAAAAAACACGACAAAATAGTTCATACTTCAACTTCCTACACCAGCAGCAGACAGTGCTTCCAATGGATGGCTTCAGTAAAGTATTAGTAAAGGCTTTATCATTCTAACACACACTGCTTTAGTTTCTACTGGGATTTTGCTACAGAGCAAAGCTTCCTGGGCTAGAATGCAAGGGCAGGAGCAAACAGCCCTCGATTAGACTATAACAGATAAGGAGAAAGTGGGGTGTTGTTGGCAGGTCCCATTTCAGGTCTGCAGGAAAAAGCCCCAAAGTAGAGAAGCTTTAGAAGAAGAGAGCACAGACAGCGGGAAACACAGCTGCTGAGGGTCATTATCCTCTCACTGCACTAAAGCCCTACACACATACACATACACACACAGACTGCTGCTGCTGTAGAGACCACCTCTTTCTATCTTCACTGAGATACACTGAGGTATCAGTCATGCTGCTATGCCAAATAATAATGAGGATGTGTGTGTGGGTGTGCATGCATGTGTGCATTGGTGGTGTTGGGCAAGTTACTGAAAAATAGTAAAAAGTTACTGTTACTAGTTCTATTAAAAAGAAAAATGACTGATTACTGCATATAAAAGTCATAGTTACTAGGTAAAAGTAACTTTTGCGTTACTTCTAAATAAATCTAATTTCTCCTATTAACGAATACATAGCTCTATTATCTGTGTTGCTGTGACACAGTGTAAGACAATTGTCAAATTTTATCATCATTGTGTCCATTTTCACTGTTGAACTCGTAATCAGTTGTCTTGTTTTCACTTACAACACTGATTAAGCCAGACTTAAAAAGGGGCTTTTTTGTGATGGGTAGACGACTGAGTCAGAGCATCTCCAAAACAGCAGGTCTTGTTGAGTGTTCCAGGTCTGCAGTAGTTAGTACTTACCATAAATGATGCAAGGAAGGACAAACTGTAAATTGCCAACAGTCATGAGGACCCAAGGCTCATTGATGAATGTGGGAAGAAAAGGCTAGTCCATCTGGTCAGATCCCACAGAAGGGCTACTGTGGTTTAAAACGTAAATACTGAATTCAATAGAATGGGATCAGAGCACACAGTGCACCACATTCAGAGCTGTTACAGCAGCATAAGGGGGAACTACTCAAAATTAGGCAGGAGGTGTTAATCTTATGCCTGATTGGTGTATGTAATGATGCAATCCGGATTTGAAAGTGTGAAATCCACGGTTTTATTTAAAGATATTAGAAAAAGAATACCAAGCCCAAAATAAACATAGAACAAACAAATAGCGAGGCTTCAATGACACAAACAAGGCAAGCAGACGTTAACATGAACATGCAGTCACAAGGAACCGACAAGGACTGAGTGAAACACGATGCACACATGACGAAGCTCACTTAGGACAAGCAAGGATTACTAATAACAGCTGAGCAAAATAACAAAAGAGCAGGGATAAGACACGGATACACACAGCAACAAAACTCACACAGGAAAAGACACATTGGGAATGCAAACAAAAAACCAGACCAAGCACACAGACAGGATTAGAGCAAAATGTTAAAATATATTTAAATAATTGAATGAATATGATAAACATGTGATGGCCAGTCATTTAATGACTTGAATTGATGACTAATAGCCGACTAGTAAAATCTTTAGTAAGTGGCAGCTCTAAAAATGATATAGTTAATGACAGAGATAAAGTTTACATTTATAGCCATTGTTCACTATTGGGAAAAGAATGAGTTGTTATAGCATTTACTGTACTGTAAGTGTTTCACACTTATTACTGGACAGCACTCTGTGGTACTACAATACAATGGACACACTGGTAGAACAGCAGTATGGTTCTGATGTGACCAGATGGCAATTATTTGGCCAAAATCAGTATGTGTGTGTCTCTTTGGTAATTATATTGTCAGTAGGAGAGAGTGCAGTAGTCTTGTTGTGGCTCCATGTAGATGTAAGTATTGGAGGCTGAAGTTAGTTAGCTGCAGTGTTATTACTGTGCCTCAGGCAGGCCCTGTACACACACACACAAATGCAAATACACACATATTTGCTTTTATACAATGTCAGGCCATGGGGGCATATATATGTTCTATGTATGGATACACACATATGCTCTATATATGCACCAGTCACAACATTAAACTCACTGACAGGTGAGAACAATGAGAAATAAAACTATTAGAAAGTGAGTGAACAGTCAGTTCTAGAAGCTACATCACACTGCCTCTGAAGGTTTTCTTTCCATAGTGAATCCTGGTGCCATTTTTTTTTCCAGGTAAGTAATGTATACATACCTGACCATTCACATGATGGAAAAGAAAAGGTGATTCATTAGACCAGACAACCTTTTCAATTGCTCCATAGTCCAGTTTTGATGCTCACGAGCCCACTGTAGGCACTTTTGTCAATGAAGAGTCAGCATGGGCACTTTGACTGCAGCCACATATGAAATTGTGATGCACGTTTTTATTATAGTATGAACAGTATGAACTTCTATACTCTATCATAGTGGGATCTCCAGCAATTTATTGTACAGTAGCTCTTCTGGGAGATTGGACGACAAAGGTTTTCCTTTAGTCCCCTGGGCCCATTAATGAGCCTTGGGTGCCCATTACATTACTGCCAGTTCACCGGTTGCACTTTCTTGGAGCCCTTTTGGTAGGTACTAACCACTGCATACTAGTAACACCCAAAAGATCTGCCATTTTGGAGATGCTCTTAACATCAGCGGTCACCATTTGGACACTCAGATCCTACCGCTTTTCCATTTTACCTGCTTCCAACACATCAGCTTCAAGAACTGACTGTTTACTTATCACCTAATCTATCCTATCCTTTGACAGATGCCAAAGTAATGTTAATATTTTCACCTGTCAGTGGTTTTAATGTTGTGGCTGATCAATGTACATAAGGGCAGAGCAGGGTTTTTTCAAAAAGTCTTTCATTCACCAAAATCAAAGAGCTCTACACAATGTCCCAAGCCCATCCATGCACCCGCATTTCCTTGCTGAAGCATCAGAGTGATTTCATCACTTCATGTATAAATGTGTGCCTTCTGTATTCTGAGACTGTCATAACAAAACCTCCTGTCTTTGATATTTGATAAGGGAAAGGAAAAACCCATGGTCATTAATCAAGATTTTATACTGTGTAATTGTTTTATCATTTCTATTGGTGTTTCAAATGAATAAAAAAAAACAGCAGGACAAAATGGAGTTGTGACATAACAGGAAAAATACACAAAGGTCAAAAGTGTCTTTAACCCTGATTCCCAGCTCCACGTTCTCTCCTCCATAGACCTCCATTCCTTCGTCCAGCAGACCAATCTCTTCAAAGTACTCTCTGTCCGCCACAAAGCATCCAATCAGTGCTGGGCTCCTGTTAAAAACAGGAATAGAAGCAGATGATGATTCATCAGCTTTTCCTTAGGTGAACTTCAGGTGCAAACTGTGTGTAAGACATCTTCTAGTTAGAGCACAGGATGAGCTCTGGACAGGCATCATTAATAATGCACAGGTACAACAAAAAACAAAGAGCACTCAGGCTTCCTGAGGCAAGTATTCTACCAAACCCAATTACAGCACTTCTGAATGTCTCTCTGAGTGATGGCTCGTTTTCCTGTTAAAATATCATTAAACAGAACAAACCCTTTAATCTACCGGGTCTCAACACCAACAATGACACTCCATACACTCACTGTCCACTGCCTGTACTTCCACTCAATGGATACCTTATAGGTTTGTAGGTCTTACAGGCCCAGTTACAGACTACAGCCCATTTCTTTTGAAGCTCCTATCTACCACATTGATCAGTGGTCAGTTTCTGACCACAGGATTGTTATCGACCAGATTTCATTTGAGATGGTAGTGATCATGGTAATGATCATGGTAGTAGTATGAGTGGTGCTAGTACAAGTGTACTGGCACAGCAAAGTTACTGTGGTTTTCTCAAGTCACTGTTAAAAAAAGCGATTATATTAATGGGCAAGAAAAAACAAACAAAATGTGAAAAAGAGTCTACATGCCCACTTAGTCAGTCAAAATAAACCGGTCACTAGTAAAGCCCACAGAGTATTTCCAAAATTAAAATGCCCTCACCCTAGTGGGCTTGCAGCTTAAAGATTACAAATCTCCAAATGTCCAGGGATATTTTGTAAAATACAATAAAAACAAAAATCTGTGATATGTTTCTTCCCATGAACCCTTATTTAACTGACAAGTTTCATTCGTTTTACTGACCAACTTAATTGTATTTTGTAAACATAAACAAATGTACAATTTTATGGGTGTAACACAGTTAACAAAAGCCGGGACAGAGCTGCTGATGATAAAAAGATAGAAAAGTAGCATCTATCAAATGCTTAGTCTTTGTAAGCAAGGATGGTCACAGCTCAACGCTTTGTGCCAAAATGTATTAGAGACAGGTATTTTTCAGTTCAAAAGGAACATCTCTTAACACAAGATTGCATATTAACATTTGTAAAAACTACAGCTACTCGACTGTGGCTATACACTTATACCAGCACCCATCATGTACCTAGGACATTCAATGGAAATCAATAATGAACTGAATTTTCCTGATTTAAAATGTGTATATAATTTCCACATGAATAAAGAGCCAAAATCAAGTGCATTAGGGTGCCTATCACTCTGCCCTTAGCTTTTTTAACATATTTATATATATTTATATATATATAATTTTTGTAGATTTATTAAAAAAGAAAAACTGAAATATCACATGCTCCTAAGTATTCAGACCCTTTGCTCAGTATTTAGTAAAAGCACCTTTTAAGCTAATACAGCCATGAGTCTTCTTGGGAAAGATGCAACAAGTTTTTCACACCTCTGCCAATTCTCCTTGCAGATCCTCTCCAGTTCTGTCAGGTTAGATGGTAAACGTTGGTGGACAGCCATTTTTAGGTTTCTCCAGAGATGCTCAGTTGGGTTTAAGTCAGGGCTCTGACTGGGCCATTCAAGAACAGTCACAGAGTTGTTGTGAAGCCACTCTTTCGTTATTTTAGCTGTGTGCTTAAGGTCATTGTCTTGTTGGAAGGTAAACCTTCGGCCCAGTCTGAGGTCCTTAGCACTCTGGAGAAGGTTTATGTCCAGG
>JBBPDA010000034.1:22012184-22028697 GCA_037974385.1 Arnoldichthys spilopterus
AATGTTTATCAGTACATTACAGAAAATAATGAACTTTATCACAATATGCTAATTTTTTTTAGAAGGACCTGTATGTAGTTGGTATGAAAGCTGATATGGATTTGCGAGCAATTTGATCAAACAAATCAGACTTGATCGCTTTAAATACAATTTAACAAACAAACTGGATTGCTCTGCAGTGTGAACAAAGTCATCATGTCAGAAACCACATAAGCAAGTCGAGATTACTTAACTCCACACAGTTTGAGGCAAGTGTGTAATGATTTGCAAGTGACCTGCCTGATGCTTACTGACTAATAAAGATTAAATGTATCTTGGCTGATCGACTACATTTGGGAAACAAAGTCAAATTTGGTAGAATTGTTCCTAAAATTTCATGAGGATATCACAGCATAAAACAGGAAGCAAGTAATGGGAAATGCACACTGTTCATGACTCACTCCTTGAACACAGCTCTTGATAAGTAGCATACGGGGAAGTGGTGACGCTAAAATATCCCATGACTTTCTCTAGGCAAGAGCACCACTGGAGTCTGAAGTCACAGCAGGCAGCTGGCATCGTGACCTTGCCTAAAGGCCACTGGCTGCTGTTCTGCATCGCCTCATAGGACCTTAAACACACATGCACACACACATAGTCTGGGGCTGGAGACAACAAAAATACATCTTTGTAGACATCATTTCCATTTCCGCTGCTTTTACTGAAGTGCAATCTTTTGTCATGAAAAGGAGGCTCTGGAAAATGAGTGAGTGTGTGTATGTGTGTGAGAGTGTAAGAAACAAAAAAAAAATAGAGAGCTCAATGCTTCAGTGCCCTCTGTTTGTATCTGGCAGTGGAGATGACTGAAAAAGGCCGGCTATGTGCTATAAGCCTAATGAGGCTCATTGCTGGTCTAATGTTTCTCCATCAGTCAGATGGAGATGACATCAGTGGCCGGGCCATGCAAGGACACTGAATACACTTTAATGATGGTCTCCTCAACAGTAGGCTAACCTCAGCCATAGAGCCATTTTCTACAGCTCTTTACTGAGCCACAAAGCAGATATTACAGTTATTAAAGAATAAACCTTGCCGCCTTCAGACTTTGACTTGACGTTATTCTCCTTACAGGCCATTTACTTCCTCCCAGGCTTACATCATTACCTGAATGATGTAATATTTATTTGTAAAGCATGAGTTCATTAGCTTGCTTCTTTGTTGTTCCCTGCTGATCCTGTATCTGAAGATGGGCAAGAATGAAACGAGAGATAACAGGATGCAGCTTGCAATTAAAAGAAGTCTACAGTGCAATGCCTTAAAAAACTGACTAAGCCACTGCACTAGGCAGACGTTTTGATGACCTTATTACACATAGCATACACAGAGCAGATAGTTTAAGAAATCACTCCTTATGTATACACTCATTGGCCATTTTATCACAAATACCTACAGTGCCATGAAAAAGTAAGACCTTTGTGAAATAGCCTCTTCAGTTGCTACATTAACCAACTGAAAAGAAAGAAAATTTTTAAGAACATTTAAGAAAAAGCAGGCCAATAATTTCATGATTCCACCATTAAAAAGAGAAGGGGCCAAAATGCACATTGGGACAGTTGCAAGTAATATAAAGGAATATAAAAACACTTTCATAATCCTCAAGCCTTTTGGAATAACATCCTGTGAAATGGAAACACAATATTGGATCTTTTTGGAACACTGAGATCCCTTAAAATTTGGCATAAAGCTAATACAACATTCCACAATAAGAACATCATACCAACAATCAAACATGGTAGTGGTAGTGTGATTGTGTGGGGATGCTTTGGTGCTTCAGATCCTGGATGACTTTCCATAACTATTAGAACCATGAGTTCTGCTCTTTTCCTTTAAAAGAATGTCTGGCATCAGTCTGTAATCATGTCAGTCTATTTGGATTATGCAGCAAGAAAATGATCTGAAGCACAAGAGTAAGAGCATCCACAAGAGAAGCTACCTTTAAATGTTTCAAAAAATGGTTTTGGTAAGACATAGTAAAAGGACTTAAATGGGTAGTTCATGCTCTACATGGCACTGTAGATGTATTTCATAGGTTTAGAGATACAGACTGTAGATGTTAGACGATGTAAGAAGAAGTTAGATGCTAATTCTATGTTGTTACTATTGATTGCAAGGGTTAGCGTCCAGGCGGGCAGGCGGGGGCAGTTGAGAGCCTAACAACTAGCAGGCTACCCTACCAGATTTTAAAATTGTGCCGCTCTTCCAAATAATGTAATGCAGTATGGGTTTCCCACCAATTTTCTGCAGACGTGTATTTCCACCTCTTTTAGGGGGCATGGGCTCCCAATTCATCTAGTTTCGCACCGCGCCCCTCCCCTTCTCTGTAATGCGAGCCGTAGTGCTTTCGCCTTGTAAACATAGTCATGCAAGTTCGAGCTCCAAGTGGAGAGGTAGTGTCCCATAGCTCCCCTGCATTTGGGTCCCGATCTAAAATTAATTACATTCTATAGGTTAAAAACTTTTAAAGTATCTGTTATTAGATTTAGATTTAACCTTTATGTAACCAGAAAGTCCCTTGAGATTAAAATCCACCATTACAAAGTTACAAAACTTAAACATCAAACAAAAAAACTAACAAAAAGCACATTAAAACAGACACGGACTAGCAATACATCCATACCAGTTGCCCTCTTCAGTTACCTAGCTTTTTATCAAACCATTAAAACAAGGAGAAAAAGTCATTAAGCTGCAGCTTGTTCAGAAGATAATTCCATGACCATGGTGCAAAATGTTCAAAATTCAATTCAAGATGTTCTCAATTCAAAATATAGGGTACCTATGCTTTACTAATATCCTGTGCAAAAAAGACAGGACGTGGAATAAGATTTATTTTGTGTGGCTCTACATGGTATATATTTCTACATTGTTTAGAGCTTTACAGTTTATGTCGCTTATATAGACTTTCACATTGTGTAGAGTTCTGTATATACTGTAGTTCTGCACTGTATATTGATCAGTATTATGCCACATTTTATTTAAATTAGGCCACACTCTGACAGTTCTCAGGTATTATTTGTAGTATTATTACGATTTTTTAATTCAGACTTGGATGTTTAATATACCACTCATATAAGTTTCATATCATACAAACACTTAATATTTTATACTGTATTTTCTGGGACTTTAATTGGCTGCTATAAGCCCCAAAGCACACTCCACATCGCTCTGCAGAGCACAACACTCTGCTGTGTCTCTCCACCAGCACTTATTTACAAAGAGCCTCATGCTCAGCCATTTCTGATAGTCAGCCTACATTAAAACATGACCCCAATCACCTATTTTCAGCTTTCTCTTCCGCAGTGAGTGTAGAAAGCTGTTTGTCAGAAGGTCACTGCTGTTTGGTGTGTGTCTGGCACTCCACTGCTGTCTCGCCCGCGCTCAGCATGCCAGAGCAAATGTTTGGAGTGGAGGCCGCTATCAGGCAGCTTATTCCACATGCCGCGGAGTTCATGCAGAGTTAAGCGTTGCATTTACGCTTCTGTCCAAATATGTCTCTCTACCTCTCTCTCTCTTGCTATCTCTCTCTTTTTCTCTCTTTTCTTCTCAGCTGTAGACCACCTCTCAGTTCAGCAACAGAGCCATCGATATGCATCATGTCAGGAGATTAGCCTGAAGGGCAGTTGAGAGCTGCCAGAATAGCCCCTCATCACAGCCCAGCACGACCAGCTGCCCACACAAACCCTGCCCACACATGCCCACAGTGCAGCTGGGTATGGGCATGGTATCCTGGAGAAGGATTCTCCACACTATGTAACAGATGGAGTGAATGTAAAATGATGTGTGATCTAGATTCAAACTGTACACTCAGCTGCTGATATTAAACCCAGGCTGAAATCCAACTTCTGGACATTATGCTGTCCATTTTCATGTAATCTTGCTGTTCAGAAACAAATGGGCATAATTTAATAATTACAGTTAAATAGCAGAAAAAACAGCAGTCTTGAGCCCTACTTGTATCAAACAGTTTGTGAAACTTTCAGAACTTTATTTCTGCGCAAATATGACTTAAAACCTAAGATTGTCCTAAAGTAGATAAGGAAACAAAGAACACACATATAATATACTTGGCCATTTATTTATGGTGGAATGATTTAATATTACATTCCTGTAAATGAACCTTTACTTTCAGTATCTGGTGACCTCCTTTTGCAGCAACAACTGCAACAAAATATTTCTTCTAACTTTGAGCAATCCTACAATTTAGCCCATTCGTTGCTATAGAACAGCTTTAACTCTGGGATGGTGGTAGACATAAACTGCTTACTTCAGGTCAATCCACATTATTTCTTCTTTGTGTGCAAACATGCAAACATTTCAGGACAGTGCAAAGACAGACTGTTGCAAAAAAAGACACCAGCAGAGACCTGTACACATGAATGGATCTACCAGGTGCAAAGTAGCAGGCTGTGCAAAGATGCAACAATTTTACTGAAAAGAGCAAATGTAAACATAACACGGGGAGTAGGAAGAAGGTAGCAGCATAATGTTAAATATAAATAATAAATATAAACATTAAGTGGGAGTGTGTGTGTGTTATCATTCAGTTACTGAGTGTTTAAAAGTCTTAATGCCTGAGGAATGACACTATAACATATTCTGGTAGTGAAGGCCCGAATGCTTCGGTACCTTCTACCAGATGGCAGTAGGGAGAACAGTTTGTGTGAGGGGTGTGTCGGATCATCCACAATGACAGTGATGCAACTACTCTGGATGCTCTCAACAGTCCCTCTGTAGAAGATGGTGAGGATTGGTGGTGGAAGGTGGGCTTTCTGCAGTTTCCTTAGGAAGCAGAGATGCAGCTGGTCTTTCTTGGCTATGGAGATGGTGTTAAGGAACCAAGTGAGGTTTTCTGCCAGATATACACCAAGGAATTTGGTGCTCTTGATGACTTCAATACATGAGCCGTTGATGTGTAGCGGAGAGTGATCACCTGTGGTTATCCTGTCAACAACCATCTCCTTTGTTTTGTTCTTGTTTAGAAAAGGTTGTTGGCTCTGCACCAGTTCGTTAACTGCTGCACTTCCTTCTAGTATGCTGACTCATCGTTCTTCCTGAGGAGACCCACAGTCATGTCATTGGTGAACATGTCACTCCTCACTGTCACTTAGTTTTCCACCCCAAACCATGCATAAAAGTTGTTCAGCTCATCTGGAAGGGCAGCATCACAATCACAGGCAGGTGGTGTTGTCCTGTAGTTGGTGACAGTCTGGGTGCCCTGCCATGTGTTGCCACTGTCTTTGAAAGTACTGTGGATCCTTTGGGCATATACATGCTTTGCTACTCCGATGGCCTGGAATAGTTTGGCCCTTGTTGTTATTAGGACTGTCTTGTCACCTTCTCTGAAAGCAGTGTCCCAGTTCTTCAGTAGTACATGTACTTCTGCAGTGATCTACTGCTTTAGGTTGGGTGTGTGGTGATGAACATGGAAACAGTGACATCATGAGTTCACTTACTGCTTCTTGTGTAGTGAAGTACACATATAGGTGAAATTTAGGGAGCACTGACTTGAGATTCACATGGTTGAAGTCACTAGCGACAATAAACAGTCCATCCGGGTCAGCTCACTGACTGCACTGTACAGTTCACAGAGCCAGTCCTTAGCATTGGGTCTGGGGGGGATGTAAACACCAGCAATGGGTACCGCAGCGAAATCCCTTGGTAAATTAAAAGGTCTACATCTTACAGTCACAAACTCCACCAACATTGTCTTAAACAGATCCCTTTTCTTTAAATAACACAGAGCACCCCCTCACACCTGATTGGCCCATTGATTGAAAACACCTGACTCAGCTTAAAAATAACTGCTTATCCTAAAGGTTCACATCTTACATATATGTAATACTGGACTACTTTCCTCAATAAACAAATGTCCAAGAGTAATATTTTGGTGTCATTTGTTTAATTGGGTACTCTTTAATCTATTTTTGCACTTGTATGAAAATCTGATTATGTTTTTGGTCATATTTATGGACATGAATGTGTTTAAAAATGTGCTTGAACTTTCATAAACTGGGTTAGTTTTACTAATCAGCTTGTAATGCAAATTGTATAAAATTGGACTGGTCACCTCGTATAAGCTAGATTTTTCCAAAATTACTCCAAATAACCTGGATCAAAACATCAGCTTTGCATTTTATACTGAATGAGTCTAAAAATGTGCCAGATGGTAACACATTAAGCTGGTATAGTGGAATAATTCAACATTTCAGTATTTTTATTCTACATCTGCTTCTAATGAAGTAATTGCCAAAAATGTAGAAAATCATATTCCTGTTTTGAACTTAAGTATAATAGAACTGTTCAGACTATTCCAAGGTCCATTTTAGCTTGTCTTCTGGTTGCCAAAACAGATGCCATTGTCTGTTAGCAGTTCTGAGATTACATTACTGTGAGGTTCATTCAAACAAGACTAACATCACAGAGTTAGTTTTTTTTGGGCTCATTTAATAATCTTAATATCAATGTGAACATCCATGTTATGACATTTCTATCAGGGTTAATTTAAGGAAGTTCCATAGATTCGTTATGCTGTACAAATCACCCAGTCCAATCCCTTACAAATTACAGATGTGGACATCCCCCAGGAAAAACCAATCCAGCCTGAAAAGGGCTTATGACAGAGATTTGTTTTAAAGTCATAACCTTAGGTCTAAAACATTTATGATATAATTAGCTGGTAAAGCAAAATTTCCCTCATAGATTCATGTTTAACCTCATAAAAAAACATTTTTATTGGACAGAACCCAGCCTGGCAGTTCTTAAAGCAAGCTTGTTAAGGCCACAAGATTCTGCATGTGCTAATAAAGGCTTTAATAAGAGCCAGGTTTAGCCATAACTATATGTCATGACACTTTACACAATAAGATCAGCAAAATTGTCTTGACAAAAAGCTAAACTGAACTGATTATTCATCATAATGCTTATTTAAACGATATAGGTGTCATTTTAAAGATGTGTAGCAGTTCACTGAAGGCCAGTTTTTATAGGGCTTCACAAAATCTATGTAAACCTTAAATGACAACTGACACAAACCTACTTTTTTAAATATTTATTTTAACAATTGTCAGTTGTAATTACATCAATAATTACAGCGAAATTGTTGTGCATGTCCATCTAGCTTCAGAAAACCAAGCAGACCATTTATTTTGTCAGACCAAATCCACTAATCAGTGATTATTCCTTTTCAGTTGGTAAAGGCCTCATTAAGCTTCTCTAAAACTAAGCTTACAGCAAAATATCCCATGACCCTCTGCTGCACAGTTAACAAGCACAAACACACAGACCCAGCCGGGCATATCTGGGGCAATTGCAGGGATTTAATTGGTGTTTCGGATGCTTTTGTTTTCACTTTTGTGGAGCGCGTCAGAAGCTGCTGGAGTGTTCTTTACACAACCGCAGCAGATCACATTTAATTGTTGCCTTGTTAAGCTAAGAGGCAGAGAACAAATGCAAACCTGAATATCTCATCGCTCTCCACACGAGCCCTTCGAACTGAAAAGAATTTCATTAGCAACTCATTACACTTACAACGACAGGGGAGCTGCAGATGCATGGAAAACAAAGGCATCATTCCCAACTCACAAATAAAAGCAGAAGTTGGAGGAAGGAAGGGGTGCAATATTGCTTCCTCAGCAATACAGTCCACACATCATGAATCCTGTTCACCCCAAAGAAATGAACAACGGAGGGCAATCACTCCCCTGGCAGCACTGCAAATGGCTACGTGAGGGTGAGGCTCAGACAGCCAGTTCCTGACTCTTTTATCTGAAAAACGAAGCAATGCTAACTGTGCAGAGACAGCAGTGAAACATGACTGCGTAATGTTCAATAAATGATTGGGCAGTGCGGGCAGGACGATGAATGGCTAAAGGGTTGATAAATGGCACGGCAGAAACAATGACAAGTTCAAGGTTACAGCAGACCATGCACATTTACAGCCATGTATAGAAAAAGAAATCAATCATTCAAATATGTATAATTTTAGATAAAGAAAATATAACAGCTACCCTGCTCCCTCTGCCTCACAATATTCAGGCTTTTTGTGGCACAATGTAAAGACACCTTGGGCAATTTTGAATTTGTTTATTTGGGTTTTTTTTTACTTAATAAATGATATCTATTCTGAGTTTGCAAGCTCTCCCCGTTTTCCTCCCACTGTCCAAAGGCTGCAGTAGGTTGATTGGATACTCTAAAATTGCCCGTAGGTGTGAATGTGTGTGTGAATGGTTGTCTGTCAATGTGCTGCCCTGTGATGGGTTGGTCTTCTGTCCTGGGTGTACCCCACCTTAGGCCTGCAGTCAGCTGGGATTGGCTCCAGCTTCCTCGTGACCCAGAAACGGAAGAAGCGGTTTAGAAAATAGATGGATGGAAATTATATCTAAATAATTGATAAATATCGGTATTTTAATTATTTTATTGCAAGCGCTACAACTACACATTAATTATATGTAGGACAGTTTCCTTTGGCTGCACAACAAATCCTTAAGGCCTTTTCACACCATGACTGAGTTTTACAGACAACAAAAATAAGCAAATTGGGAAAATGCACACCTTTACATTAATGCCATCTTTCATATAAAAGCTCATGGCTGCTCATGGTTTGTTCTTTCCATTTAAGGCACAGGACACATCAACTGTCAGCTGTGAGAGGAACTGTTGGCCCTAGTCAGTCCTCATCAGTGCCTCGTTACTCAACTGACCGTAAGAGTGAGATCAATGCAAGAAAACGGCACTCTCTAGAGGGCACACATAAAGATTAGCATCTTTTTTTCAATGGCATTTTAACAGAAACAGAGCATGCTGGACACACCCAGTGACTGTGTTTTTATAGGTTTGTGTTTTTGTATGTCCTTTTTTAAGACTTTGGACTCTATTTTGATCTAACGCAAAATGCAAGACACAACTAACATTTATGGGCATGTCCAGTAAATGCTGTTTGATGGCGTTTCACCATTTTATTTTTTAATTGTTTATAAAAGGTGGACTGCAATTATGATGACGTTTACTTGACAAACTTGGCTTTTGTATGAGTCATTTGAATTGTTTATATATATTTGAATTTTATGTTTATATATATATATATATATATATATATATATATATATGTGTGTGTGTGTGTGTGTGTGTGTGTGTGTGTGTGTGTGTGATAAAATTTCAAAGGTAAAAAAAATTTTTTTTAAATGTTCAACAAAAAAGGCAACAGGGTTGTTATTTTTCAATATCTCACAATGTAGTTTCCTCAGCTCTTCTGCCAGCTGCCATGCTGCTGTCGGCATACATTCTTTTGTTGTTCAGCATCACGCTATCTAAAGTCCTCTAATGTGTCCTAATTCATGATAATGAACTCAAATGGTTTTTTAATGATACTGTTTAGTTTACTTAATTTTTTTGGTGTTTCATTAAATTATGTGATTATGTGAAAAGACCAGCTGTGCTCTTTAATAAAATGTATATAAATGAAATAGAATTAAATAAAAACATTAGGGCACATTCTCGTTCGTTCCACATTTCTAAAATGTGCTGCGTAAATATTGTTTAATAATACATCACAAACTGTAGACATGGTTTTTGTTTTCATTTCACTGACTTAAAATAGAAACACACCGGCAATGCTCCCAGCTAGTTTGAAAATGTGTGTTCTTGGAGTAAAAATGAGTAATGCGCTGGCACTGTGGGCAGTGACGGCTTAGTGGTTAGGACATTAGGACCTTTAGGACCTGAAGGTCGCAGGTTCAAGTCCCGGCTCGGGCACTGCTGAGGTACCCTTGAGCAAGGTACCGTCCCATTGCATTGCTCCCCGGGTACTGTTGGTAGCTGCTCCACGTGTGGACGTGTGATGAGTTAAATGCAGAGGTCACATTTTGTTGTGGTGCTTGACTGTGTTCACAATGACAAAAAGTCACTTTTACTTCATGAAATTAGCAAAACCACTTTGTGTCGTGCTTTCTGGTGCTGCAAAAAAAGGGCCCTTTGTCATTTGGCCATTTTCCTCAATTAATAAATCAGTACATTACTTAGTTACTCTGAGCTCTACAACTAATGTACTAGCCAATATACTGCCTTTAAAATGACTCAGCAATTCACAAATGTTTTGTAGTTAAATGGCAGCCAAATAGGTCCCAGAAAACAAAAGTAGATGGAGAATGTTGGAGGACACAGGCAGTGCACAGCACTATTACCTGAGGCAGCATCCCAAACCAAAGGCACCATGAAGTAGAGAACCTGCATCCCCTAATGGGCTAAACGCTCCATTTGCACACACACATATGCACCCCACCTCCTCCTCTCCGCCTCAGCCTGAGCTGCTTATGTGGACAGACAGCTTGCAGGCAGTCCTCGGAAGATATATTTAATTCATTTTCTCACAGAGGCAGATTTCACTGCAGCTCTCGGGAGAGAGGGAGAGAGAGTGAGGAGAAAGTGAAGAGACAGATAGAAATGGTGGAGAGGGAGGGTAAGAGAGTGCCAGAGAGGCCGAATTGATTCCCTGACCTGGAGGAGGCCAACCTAAAGTCGGGGGGTGGGGGGGTTGAGCGGAACGCTATCCGAATGCCCATCTGCCCAAGCAGTGAACAGACTGGACATACGCCAGCTTTAGTATAACCACAGGGAGGGTGCAAGAGAGGAAGAGAGGTCAGTGTTAGTCCAAAGCCTGGAGGTATGCAATATCAAACTCATTTATTGTGAATATCACTCTTATGTAAAGGAATGCCCAAACTTGCTGAGGCCGGTATCTTCCAAAGAAATAATGGAACGAAGCTTCTAAAAAAAATTTCCACTTTAGAAAATTCAAACGGACTCGACACACACTTGAAAGTTATTTAAAATGTAATAAAACTTAAATACATTTTCAAAGCACAGAAGCTGCTTCTGACATAATCAGGCCTAAAACTATTTTCATCTATTGACAATCTGCATGCTAAGATGACAAGAGGGTATGGCAAGGCTGTGAAGTGGCACCTCTTATTGGAAAAAAGGCTGTGACATGGGCTTTTCTTATTAAGAGCTTTTATGTAAGCACATGCCACTGTGCCTAAACTCCCTGTGCTGCTGTGGCAACTGCAAAAAGGGCATCTCAGCTGACAGAATTGATATTGGATGGCTTCAGCTTCAGCCAACCACAGAGAGTTCCTGGAGACTTTGGGCACTACTGAACCAATCTCTTGAGCTGTAAACAAGTATACTGACCGCCTAGCCCTGTTACTACCTTACCCCACCATACTCAAATATGCTACCCTTCTCTTCTCCACTGTACTCAATTACACCCTGCACTCTACCTTATTCTACTATAACCCAGTGTCCTCCGCCACACTCTACTATACCCCACAGTTCTTTGCCATAATCCACTCTGTACTACCACACTCTTTTGTACTCATACTCTATCATAGTAGAGTGCACTCTACCATAAGCCATCCTAATGCACTGTAATCTAGTCTAGTTTTTTTCAACCATAGTCCACTCTACTCTACCTTATCCTATAATTATTCACTCTACTTTTTCATACTATACCTTATACATACCCATTCCACCCTACACTACCCTACACTGCCATACTCTACCCAACTAATACTATGCTACTATACTACATACTTTTTTACTGCTCTACTTCACACACCAACTTGCCCTACATTATTCTACTTCTACATCCTACCGCTATCAAATCCATCCTTACTAAGAACCAGTAGTCTTAAACTCCACTCTGGAAACACACTGCACTGCACAGCTTCATGTTTTCTCTGTCCCTGCATACTTAATCCAGCCTATGAAGAGCTTTACAATTAAGATTAAAAATCGATGTGTAATCATTCCACCATTAATTTTACTTTATTTTACTGTGCTGAGAAGTTGTTTTTGCTTATGACTATGTATTTGAACTTGTTAAAAATGTTTGCATATGTGAGTTCATGGAAATGTGGTGAATTGTGTGAAATTTTATCATGTTTCAAACTGTATCAAACTGAAATGCATTTCTGCAAAATTTGTTGGCTTAAATAGCCAATGTACGATTGAATTGTGATGAAACTAGTGATTTAACCTATTAAGTTTGACTCTTACATACACTTCATCCCACCCTATCAAGCCAAACCCTAGTCTTCTCTACTTCAGCCTATACTACTCTACCCAAATCTACCCAACCCTACCTTTAGCTCTACTTTATTCTACCCTTTGTACTCCATCATACCCTGTTCTATACTACCTTACTCTACACAACCCAAACCTGACCTAAGGTTCTGCAACATGACTTTATTCTCCACACACAAAAGTTAAAGGGACATTAAGCAATTGCTTAGGATCCCAAAATCAAACCTTAATCCATTTAGAGTAAGAATTTACAGCAGCCTGCCAGTCTGAGAGTCAGTGAGTCAGTTTTTTGTTTCAGATGGTATGTGCCCTCCACTGATCTGAAGAGCTCTTGATGTTTATGTCAGTGTGCCACTGACGTAATCAAAATGCAATGCCTTTAGACTTCATAGAAGTGCACCGATTCATCTGAACCTGGTGTCAGAGTTAGCTCTGCTGTGCTCTGCAATGGCAAAAAGAAGAGCAAGGAATGCCACCATCCTAGCAGATCCCATTCTGTCAATCACCCAATGCAAACTGTGAGAACTGAGAAATTTTCAAGTTGGAGAAGCTTCACTTACGTCAGTGATAAGTGCCCTTTAAAGACCCAGCAGGAAGCTGTACAGTTAGTATGTAAATGGAACGGGCCTGCAGTGAGGAGATTTATCAGTAATGTTATTTTGACTAATAAAAAACAGCATCAGAGTCACAGCAGCCACGGGCAAGGTCTGTGTCCAGTGCAATGAAGAATTACATATAAATGTAATATGTAAATACTTTTTACACACATATGTTGCATCAACACAAAACTGTCAAAAGTAAGTAAATACATTTTACTAATGTAGAAATCAAAACATATGAATCAAGTAAATTGCAAATATACAAAGAACAAAAAACTATCAAAACAAATGTGATTTCCCCCCAAGAAATCCTGGAGCATTTCAATTGGTCCATTTATCATGAAATTTCCACACTTTTTAAAAAGCAGCTGGTATTTTTAAATTCCATAAAAAAGAATAAGGACTAATGGAGTAACATTGTTCTGACAACAACAAATATGACATGGGCTACACAAATTTATTTATGTAGACCATTACCTCCATTAGTCCTGTTATAATGTGTGGCCTTAGAACATTCTATAGCAGTGCAAGGCAGCACATTCTTCTCTGTGGTCATGCTTGTTTAACCAGACAATGTCTTGCTGCAGGCTTCTATACAAGGCTTTCTCTTGCAAAATATGAATGTTGATTTGTGACTCAAAAACAAAAAGAAAATGACATATCTTTCAGCCTAGTTAACACAGTAAGCTATGGCCATTTTTACATTAATTGATCTAAAGTTTGTAAAAGTGCAATTTTACAGCACTGTACAATACAAAGTTAGTTAAGGAGATCATCAGGCTTCTGATCAGGGTTAGCATGTGTATTTTCTTTGGTTCAAGCAGGCCTCTGATGTCACTAAACTTGACTGAAAGGCTCCTCAGTCTGTAGGTTACTGGCCATAGCAAGCCACATAGATCCCTACTTGGAGGAAGCTCTTACTGTCCAAACCAAATAAGATAGACAGATCACCTTGTGATCATGGAAATGGTTAAAACATACCTCAGGTGACATTTTAGAAAGCTGAATACATACTGAACTGTGACTAGGGTTGCAAAATTTTGGAAATTTGCAAGGTTGGAAACTTTCCATGGGAATTAACCGTTAGCCATGCCATCCAATGTGTACTTGAAGAGATTTTTGAATGTCCTCCAACCAGCATACATTTCTCCAACCAGGCATGCATCTAGTCATATCTTGGATGAAGTGTTTAACAGAGTGCAAACAAAGGTCAAGAAAACCATTGACAAAGCAGACTGCATTTCAGTCATCATTGATTGGTGTTCAAATGTTCAGAAACAAGGAATGATAAAGTACAATATTGCCACCCTCAAACTGTATTCTACCAGAGCACAGACACAAAGGACAATGAACACACAGACTCCTACATTGCTGATGTGCTAAAAGCCGTCATTAATGAGTTTTTACACTTGGGTTTGACAATGCTGAAAACATGAAGATGGCCTGGACACAAGAGGAGGAAACCTACCCTCACATAATAACCATTGGCTGTGCTGCCCACTCTTAATAATCTCCATTTTGTAATATACCCTAAATTCCCAACCTAAGGTTCCCATGGAAAGTTTCTGAAAATGTACTGGAAATTTACTAGAAATTTTCTTCCCCTTTGTAACCCTAACTGTGACATAAAAAAGTTTCATTTGAATAAACGGTGTTCTGTGAGGGTGGTCCTGCTTTTGAAATCATGCCACCTGAACACGCCACCATTTAAATGGTGTTCTGTTCCAAATTTACAATGCAATAGGGGTATTGAGAGAAATGTCAGTCTGCAATTAGAAAGTAATTTATTTCGCCTTTCCCAGTAGGTTGAATAATGAATCTAATCACACACAAGCTACTTCCAAAAAGCTCCTAACTTAGAAAAATAGTCCATGTGCCACACAAGAGCTACATAAGCTCTAGTGTTGTTTCCTGTCATCTGTGTTAAAGCTGATTAGTGCTAGAGTTATAAAATCACACACCTGCAGCTATATCTGTTGTAATAACTACATTAGGAAGTGCAATTGCAGTAGTTTCTGTTATTTTATTTCAAATTATGCTTACACACATTATTTTTAGCAACATGTGCAGAAGCAGAGGGCTTTCAGCAGTGACAGCATTGAACTAAGCAGACAGGGCTATTCCCAGGCCGGACCCAGAAAAACATGCTTTAAAGGAAACTACAGCTTCTTTGAAAAATTCACACACGGAATGCAAACCATTACCTCTAAGGAAAAAAAACACAAAACTTTTTTCTCAGATTTTTGTTTTCCACAGTCTTTGATTTCTTATTGTTCATTTTTTTTCTAAACATTTATGCACCTCTTAAGTAAGAAAGAGAGTAAAAACTTGTTCTTAGTGGTCTCCAACCAAAAATTAAGCATTCCCACCTGCAGGCTGATAAAGTCTGTCTGGTTTTGTAGATATACCTTCAGGTTAATGACTATAATGTGGTTCCACCCTCCTTGGAAATATGAAAATATGATACCCATTCATCACTAATATGTGGACTATCACATTTCTGAGGAACATAGGATGCTTAATGGAAATTAAACCTAATAAAAACAAACCCATATGGCAAAATACAAACTCACGTTCACATGCTAAAAAGCACAGCTAAGTGAATGTATTGGTGATTCAGTCTAATCTTTTCCACATTAAACAGAGTACAGCTCTTCTTTTCCCTGCATAAAAGCAGACGTGTCAATGTGAATTTAAGTCCTTTCAGCATTCTTTAGATGGCAAGGCTATATCATGAACAATCTGTACATAATACAAAATGTACAAAATTATTGCAAATTAATGCAAGGCAGTTCTATTCAAAATCAACTGTACAGTCTGAAAAAAAAAGCCACAAAGAGTTCAGCAATTTCACAGAAGAAAGAGCTGCATTAATAAAAGAGTCCCAAGGCTGCCTTTATTGTTGGATGCACTTTGCTTTTTTCCAAGAAAGTTTGGAAATCACATTGTTAATGTATAAGAGGTTTAAACTGCAGAAACCATCGTTTTTTTTCCATTTGTGCTTTATAATGGAACTCTTCAGCCATGCTACCTTACATGGCGCTACAAGGTGATTCAGTCATCATACAACATTGGTAAGTGCATCATCTTTACTTTGAGTTTCACCTTGAAAACTGGTTTGGATTGATTTCAAAATTTCAAACTTTCAAATTTTCACATTAGCAGTTAGTGTCACCACGAGCAATGGCTTGTGTTAGTAATAAATCCTCCATGTTGGTGAAGTGAAGTCAGTAAAATTGGTAAGCATAAACAGCAATGCCATAAAAGTAAAACTGATTACATAATAGAGCTGTACACCAATCTGTAGAAAAAGAAGATGCTTGTTGTTATTGGCAGCAGTGGGCCGACTTGTTTGCCGCTATGGTTATCAAAGGAGCTACCACAGCCATTAGCAAGCTGGCTAACACTGAACATATTATACCAATTATATACTATATAATATTAAATAATATATAAGCTCAGCACAATACTAATACCAAGCCTGCTTCATTATGGCCAAAATCATTATACTGGTCAATGTTGAGATCACAGTTATTTAAGATGCTTACTCATTAACCTTGGACATGCATTTCTCATGTGTTTAAAATTGTAAGTGAAATATATAATCTGATTAATAGCACAGCCCTACTACACACTACTCTCTGGGAAATTGAATGTAACTTCAGTGCAGCTTCGGGTTAGCCAAAGAACTAACAGTGCAGTTAGTAAGCCACCTAACTTAAATACAGGGAGTGCAGAATTATTAGGCAAGTTGTATTTTTGAGGAATAATTTTATTATTGAACAACAACCATGTTC
>JBBPDA010000034.1:22028797-22047158 GCA_037974385.1 Arnoldichthys spilopterus
AGTAAGACAACATGCATAAAGAGGATGATGTGGACAAAATACTCATTTGCCTAATAATTCTGCACTCCCTGTAATGATACTAATACAGTCACTCCTTTGCAGTCTCTTTGTCATGTGTTTATTGCATTTGGGGAAGAGGTCTAAAGCCAAAGCCAATAATGCTTACTGGTCAAGAATGCAAATTTACTAAAATGATTGAATGGAAGGTGAATTGTCCTAGGTGGCAGTGGCATAAAAATGCTGCAAGCCCCAATGGAATGAGTGTAATTTTGCTCACAAAACTGGCAAATCAAGTGTTCATGGAATTTAATAAACCTATACCACCACCGACATTTAGCCTGAATTTCTTCACAGTTTTCCCCAAACGAGTATTCTCATTGTGATTAAGACAGTCCCACGAGACTATGCTAAAACAGGCAGACGCAGAGTGAGCGAGATACCCAGAAATTCTGAGCGAATGAGAGACAGAAAGGGCAAACACATTAGACAGTGTGTTAAGTGCAGAAAGAACACTGTGTACCTGGCTGTGACTGAAAGACGGTGTGATGGATGCTTAAACTAACTGTTCTTGTTGAATGTAGGTAATGATGATGACTTTGGCAAGCAGTGCTCAAGGCGAACATCCTTGTTTCGACTTTCGATGCCTTTGGGATGTAATGATGAATGAAAATGATTCATCCAGCTTCTCCTCCTTCATTGTTGGAAGGTCACCAAAGGTGTCTGGTCTGAAGGGTTTAGGCTGTGCTCTCATTATGAGCTGTGCACCGCAGACGAGACCTGAGCTGCCTGACTTGTAATTATCAGCTTTTCTCAGGGATTATGGGCTGCATATACTGTAGTAATTAGAGGCAATGGACTGTGACTACTGATTTATTGAGTGGTGGAGAACCTTTGAGGTGTGATGAGCAATCCCAGTGTGAGAAAAGAGACAGTAGAGAGTTGTAGAGTTTGCAAAACTTATAACAAAAAAGAAGCTAAAGAAGCTACCATTTGAGTGGTTCTTCTGTGGCACTGGCCCTTTTTGGCACCTATATTGTAAATGGAGTGATCTGGCGAAAAAATTGACAGTTTTAGTGGTGACCTAGTGGTTAGGACCTTTCCTTTGTGAACCGAAGGTCGCAGGTTCTGACCTGGGGACCACTGAGGTACCCTTGAGCAAGATACCATCCCGCTACACAGCTCCCTGGTCATTGTTGATAGTTGCCCGTTGCTCCACGTGTGCAAGTGTGATGACTTAAATGCAGAGGTCACATTTTGCTGTGGTGCTTGAGTGTGTTCACAATGACAAATAGTAACTTTCACTTTTCACTTTTCACACAAGAAAAAAAATGGCACCACTGAAATTGTTTTGTTTGTGTTGAAATATTGTGAAAATTAGTCTATTACAATACCAGTGTTGTTTCCGGTGGATATTGAAGAATAAATCTTGGTGCAATAATTGGTCAACAAAGTACATCTGTTGCTGATAACATCAATAAGGGTAAAAACATACGGCTTCTGCTGTTTCACAGCACCACAAAAGAAGAATTATTTTGCTGCACAGACAGATCTTTGACCGTTTGGCCGTGCTGTGATGAGGCAAACGTGACAGGAAACAGCAGAAGACATAATGGAGGATTACGCTAGTGGAATTATTAAAAAAGGAAGAAAGAAAGAAAGAAAACAGAAGATTGACTAATCAATTAAAGGAATAATTGCAATGTACAGTCATCTCAATCTCTTCCCAAGCAGTGGGTGGGCTGTCAGTCTCTGGCATAGTGGAGTTGTCTTCTCTCTCTCTCTGATATATACGCTATACACACTGCAAAGGCAGTGTTAAAATCCCACCATCTACGAACTTCTTTGGTTTTAATGGAAAATGTTAATAAATGCTACTCCCTTTGTGCGCCTGACAGGTGATGACAACCACCCACCAATGACCACAGTAATAACAGCAGCAGTTTAACTGCCGATTATACAAGCTGCAGAATTCTCAAGCTTAAAACAGGTTGGGTTTTAAGCTGATTAGTGGCAACAAAAATATTATTTCAAATAAACCCTGGAAGTAACTGCGTAACTCCCATCTTTCCAAAAAATTCAGTAACAAAATTCCTAAACATACCAAAACTAGCCAACCCCTTTCACACACCAGCGGTTTTATTGTATTTTTAGGTCTCTTGTAATATAAAGCGTAATATAATATAAACTCCTCATACCACTCCACTGCCACGGTTGAAAACTTAAAATAAATAATAAAATAAATGGCTCAGTAAATAAACACAGGCCTACGTCAGTGTTGGGGGCAAGGAGGGGGTGGCTAGTAAGGACCATGCACTGACATTTTGGTTTAGCCCCTGAGGTTAACCTGCATGATGACGCCCTGTTCTGCACATTCCTTACGGATCAGCACATGAAACGCCTATTTATGACAGACAGTTACCATGATCTCTTCTTGCACTTTGATATTCAGGCCACTATTTGTCTTAAGCTGCTAAAGAAACTACATATAACATTTTACACTATAGGAATGCAGTGGTGACATTTTCTGTACAGCAAATATTCTAACCTATGTTGGAGCACATAAACCCATCAGCCATAACATTAAAACCACCTCACTTATATAGTGTAGGTCCCCCTCATGCTGCCAAAACAGCTCTGCATGTGGTAGACTGTGTGTTCTGACTCCTTTCTATCATAGCCAGCAATCTTTTTTTTGCTACAGTAGCTTATCTGAGGAATCACACCACACAAACTACACTTAAGTCATCATCAATGAGCCTTGGCCACCCATTACCTTGTTGCCGGTTCACCGATTGCCCAACTGTTTTTTGTTTACTTGCTGCCTAATATATCCCACCCACTAATAGGTGCCGTAAAGAAATAATGAGATAAACAGTGTTATTCACTTCACTGGACAGTGTTTTTTTTTTGTGGCTGAAAATTCAAACTTCTGACTGGTGTAATGCAACACCTTTAAAGGGCAGCAGTGAGAAATGTTCCTTTATTTGAGCTTGAGCTGTGTCCATCAGTTGGGAGCCACTGTTCACAAGTTCTGAAGTTTCATCAATTTCTGGCTTTTTATTTTACCTTTCTACTAAAAAGGTAAATTCTTAACAGGTACAAATACACCCCTTTCCCTGGCCAAGATGAGAAATGTGTACTTATAAAAACATTTAAGGTACATAATTTGGCTGTAAATATCATGTTTTAAGAATGAGGGTACATTGATGTCAATTCTACTTTACTTGTACTTTTATTTATTCAATTTATCTTTAAATGTATCTTTTTTCTAACTGTGCAAAACATGAAATAATATTTACTTTTGATGAGTAGAAACAGACTAGCAGTGTCAGACAGTATCTAGCAGTGCCACACTTAAATAATACTCAAAAACTATAAATACAATGGTTTTTATTTTACATTTTACAGACTGTACTTACATAAATCAAATTAACCACATAAAGCAAGCAATGTCATATTAGTGTGTATGTCTGGGTGGGGAACTGAACCCAGATCAGGTCCCTGGAGGGCAGCAACACTATTACAGCTGCCTAGGGTCTATAGAAAGTCCAGGGGAAAAACTAAAAATAAAATATATCACTACTGTTAAGTGCATTTTGCCCATGCCTTTAAGTATCAAGGCATTATGTTTTCTTTAGTGAATAACTCTTGAGTAGTTGCTGGATAATAAGCCTCAGAATGAAATAATACAGCTAGGGTATAAAGGGTTAATTCATTTAATGAAGCCTTAACTGTTCACATCATCAGTTGTAGAACTCTCAGAGGAGAAATAGTGTTGCAAAGTCAGCACACTGCAACGCTCAAGGTTATCGCTGCCACTCACATTACCCTGGTATTGACATTCACTCTATCTGACTGACTACTGCTGGCCCTGGTAAGAAGTAATTACACTGATCAATTCCTCAGCTTCAGTCAGTGTTGAGGTCAGTGGGATAAGAAATGGAAGAAAAAGACAGTGCCAGTGGAAAATTACATCAGCAACTTTCTTTATAGAGGGAATACACTTAAGCCCTGGAGAGAAATGTTTGTGTCAATAAAAATGTAATTAACTTCTGATGAAGTCACGTGTAATATTCCAATCATGCTAATACATGCTAATGATAGGAACAGAAAAGGTCTGGACTAAAAGGTCAGTACAACCCAATTATAGCCCGATTAGCCACTGATTCAGTGGGGAGATTAAAACCCACTGTGAACTGTACTGCCCATGCCCAATAGCTACTGAGGCCTCTCATCAAAGCTCTCAATATGAAACTCTAGACCAGAAATTATGAGCATGCCTGCTTATTTGCACTAAATATACACAGACAGGGTTTGAATATCTGTCTATTCCACTCAATTAACTGTACAGCAGGACTCTATGTGGCAGCAACAAAGCAAAACACAACTGCTTTGTAAATAGCCAGAGGCCTTCAGATCCTTCACAGTTTCCAAGTGTATTTTAAGCTGTCATCATTAGAGCACAAACGTCTTAATCACAGACAATGAGGCATCAGTTCAACATAGGGAATATTACTTGGTCATCTTAGGGAGTGTGTCATCATTAAGGGAATTTTAATTAATGCTCAACAGGACAACGTGAAGTTTATTTTCTTGTATTGATCCTAAAGTGCAGATTTAAAACATCTTTCAGCAGAGGAGATATTTTTAGGGCTGCAGCAATGAATAGATTAGATCAATAACACTAATAATAAACAGTAGGCAGCACAAAATACTGTTTCCAAATAGTTGGCTTGACAGCGCATCTGCATCCCGTCTGAAGTTACTTCATTTAAAGAAAATATAGATAGTACAGCAGAGAGTGTACTGCAGGGTCAGCCATGGCTCAGAAGTCCAAAATACCAAAATGCTTCACTTTAAAGGGGTCTTCCAACACTTTTTGTTTAATTAAATGGTTAAGATGTTTAGATCCATTTAAAGAATTTAATGCAATTAACGCCTCAGAACTTGCACATTTAAAAGAGATTAAATATGACAATAAAAAAGAATATTGAAGATAAAATAGGAGCATGGAGCCATAACAGGATGGAATACAGAACAGCTAACCATGTATTAAGCTAGGCTGAAGGCCTAGTGAAATACTTCCAGCTTGGATTTGAAAGTGTCTGAGCTTTTATAACACACTCTGTCACCTGATTCCATGTTAAGAGCAATGTAATATCTAAATACTGCTGCTCCATGCTTTGTCTTTACCTTACTTTACCTCAGGCAGCACTAACTGATTTGCTTCTAAAGATCTGAGAGTTCTGTTAAATATCTGTCAGATAGATACATGACCTAAAACCATTAAGCCCTTTATAGACCAATAACATTACCTTAAAGTCTTTTTTGTATATGTAACACACAGGTAGCCAGTGTAAGGATTTAAGTACAGGGGTCATATGTTCCTTACTTTTACTTCTGACGAGAACTCTGGCAGATGCATTTTAAATGAGCTGAAGATGTCTTATTGTCTTTTTGGCTGTACAGCACAGATAACATTGCAGTGATCAGTCCTGGCAAAAATAAAGGTGTAATAAAATGCTGATTTAGTAACTTTTACATGACTGCTGAAGTTCAGATCAGTGCTCCATTAGCGCACCAAGGTTACTTGCTAGTTCTTCAAATTTTAGGGCTCTCAAATTTCAATTTTAAGACAAAAGTGACCTGTTTCTTTGCAGTCATTACTAATACCAGGGTCATGGTGTTACTGACAACACAGAAATGGACTTATTTAGCTTTGTTATAACATTAGAGTGTAAATAATTTGATCCTTTGTTGTCTTTGCACCAATCAGTAGAAAAAATAGTGTTTTCAAGAGCAATGAAGAAAATTTGCTATACTTTAAAATAAATTCAAATAATTTGTTTTATATACCGCTTTTTACAACTGATGTTGTCACAAAGCCACTTTACAAAGTCCAGGTCCAAGCCCCTGGTGAACAAGCCAAAGGCGACAGAGGCAAGAAAAAATTTCCTGAGCTAGAAGAAGAAACCTTGGGAGGAACCAAGACTCAGTAGGGGAAACCCATCCTACTCTCGTTGACACAGGATGGCAATAAAATAAAAAGCAGTCAAGAAATAAAAAAAAAAAGGTCTGTTTGGCAGTCACTGAGTGGGATAAGCTTGTTTGACATGAGAAATGGGGGAGAAGAGTGGTTTTACAAATAGGTCTTTAAAGTTTGAAAGTGCATAAAAAGACAAAATGCTTGTCACCTGATTTATTGAGAACAGGAAAACTCCTTTGTTGTAGCCCTTGTATTTTAACAATAATCTTCAGATAATATATTATTAATAGCTGTTGATAAATACATGGTTGTTTCATTATATCATTACTATTAGATCATCTCATCTTTTAGAACACTCAAAGTATTTGCTTTGGCATTTTATGATCACATGAAGCCAACACACTAAAATTTGGAAGGAGAAGGCTGGTACCATTGGTCGAAGATGAAGCCCTGGTGGCCCTCCAGCCAAGGCGTATCACATCTGTTATAGTACAGCCCACATATCACTGTTATTGTGCTAATGATGTGCTCATTGTGGGGGTGGAGGAGGGTGGGGGGGCAAAAAGTGCTAGATCATCTCAACACTGCAGATAAAACTCCAGCCTACATCAGGTTAGACTAATGAGCATCACATGACCTGTGCTGTATGAAAGCCAAATCCCTTCCTTTCATTAGAGGTCATGTGGGAGAGGATTACTATAGCTGCAGTCTGATTACATGCTGATCTCCCCTCTCTGCAGATCAGACATCAGCCAGATGGACAAAAACAACTGAGAGAGTCTAAGCAGATAAGCTTACTGTTACACAGACAAGGCACAACAACCATCAGCATTTAGTCTTGATTATAGCTGCTGCCAGTTGTGATGAGGTTATGAGGGACTTTAGGCTAGGTTGGACTTGGTACGTACCCTTTTTGTTTTCAAACAGTAAGTAATTCATTACAGATCAGTTTTAACTTTGATTCGTTTTATTTTCTTGATACATTTTGTATCCAAAAATAAATAAAACTAAAACAATTCTAAATACAGTTATGAAATAACTAAAGTTTGGAAGGAGATGAATGCCTGAAGCTTGTCCTACAGCATATCTAAGTTGTGGGCAAACGTGCTGCACTCCCCCTAAGTTAACTGAAAATGAAACTAAGCTGTCTGTGCTGATATGTAAACATTAAAAATGGATATCTCCCAATAACAATTGCTGAGAAATATAATATTTATTTATGTAGGGTTACAATACGGAATAATAGCCAAGTGTCACCTAAACATGAAATTCATTAGTTTAAAATATTAGTCAAATCAAAAAACTGTCCAATATAAATAACCTTTTGGTTAAATGGAAATGGAAGTAATAAAAAAATTTTATTCAGCATAGTATTGCAATACGTTTTGTCTTGATATCATATCAATACAGTAGTACCATGTATGAATATTTAATCATTTTTAAAATTGTGGCCTTCAGAAGCAGCATTATCAGAACAGATGTATGTACCATAATGATTTTTTAAAAATATAATATTAAATAAATAAATGTTTTTCCCACCTCTAATATACAGTGCCTTTGTGTATTCAGTGTTATTCTGGGTCTGTGTTGTATGTCGTATTTGTAGCTTCTTGACAGCTAAACTGTCAGTGTTGTACAGCACTTTAAGGAGTAGTGTTTTACATTTGCTTTATTAATAACATGTACTTGCTTACTTATTCTCTTCCTTCAGTAATACATTTTTTTAAAAGGTGAAACGAAAATGCTCAGCAGAGAATGACAGAGTTAGCTTTGTCTTCACACAAAAACAAACATTTTTCTTTCTGGTTCCTGCTTCTTGATTTGCTCATACAGTTACAAAAGCATGACTTTAATATGAGACCTCGTGTGCACGAAAAAAGGCAGATTTCAAAAACCCACAATAACAGCAAAATCACGTTGAGGCATGATACTGGATCCATCGGGGAAAAATAGATTTGAGATGCAAGGTGCAGGCTATGTGGGAAAAGCGCCCAGCCTTAATGATCAAACAACAGCTCCATAACGAGACAGCCCAAAATAAACTAGCCAAGCTGAGCCTGACTTGAAAGTTTACGGAAGGAGGAAAGTGTACGGTGTGAGATACAAGCGTCGTAGCACTCTGACACCCCACTGATCCCAGCACAGCTGTGTGAGCTAACGGGGAGAGAATGAATGTTATTTTTGGTCGTTGGTGCAGATCCTGCTCCCCATAGACCAACAACAAAACAACCAGCTTGCAGCTGCTGCAGCAAAAGCTCAGTGTTTTGACAGTTTTTACTTTTATTAACATTAACTGAAAACTAAGTATACTTTTATGCCCTCTAGGCATTTATAGCTTTGGAATTCAAAATCAATTCTAAACACCTTGAGGTTTCTAGAATAATTAGGCCAACTTCGCAAAAAGCATGCAGGTTCTTCTCTTCTACTGAAAGGCTGTAGCCTTGAAGGGTTTTTCACAGTAGCACAGCCTCTTTCCACTACAGTTATCTAAAGGTTGTCCAAACTAGTCCTCAAGGACTTCACAGTTCATGTTTTTGCTCAACACTGGCTTCCAGCACACCTGAGCCTGGTAATTACGGCTCCAGAGCTGACGAAAAGCATTGCTGAAAAAAACTGACCAGAGACACAACATTAATATTGAGCAAGTGTGCATCCTCCCAATTAATATCTGCCTGAAATAATAACAATGTATTTTTAACTAAATCTGCTGGTAAAATTTTGTGATTTTTCTGTGAATTATATTTAGATAATTCAACCATACAAACGCATAATTAATGATATTGTGTATACTAAATGCAACTGATGGCAAAAATTCAACATTACTGTGGCCCAAAATGAACAGCTTGTCTTCTGCAGCAGGTATGGAGGTATGCCTCCAGAATGAGCTCAAACTGAGTTACAAACATCCAAACTGTGAGTGACGGCATTTATAAAGCTAGCACTCCTGAAAGAAATGTTCTCTGTTCCAAATGGAAAGTAATCTGTTCACTGACACCATCTGACTGTAATGTGTGGAGTGAAGAATGTCTCTATGCACGTTATCTACAAAACTTTGGCCGATAAAAAAGCCCATAAATTATGACAAAATGGCAATGTTATTTTTTTCTCACTCATTTTGTGTTGTTACCCTAAAAAGGTGCTTTAATATAATGTTCATTTTGTCACTATTTAGAGTAAACCAGTTTTTACAGTATGAAAATGGACAAAAACCCACATGGAAAAAAATTATACATTATTTTTCATTAAACGTTTATTTTATTTCTTCAAAACTTACTATTCTGGACAATGATGCACAATGACATCAGAGTCATGCTGTTATCAGAAGATACTTGATTGAAAAAAAAAAACCATTGGCCTCAGACAGATATTTAGATTTAACCAGTATTTCAAGTCAATATTTAATAGTGTATTTGTCATCATGCCCATTTTTTTTCATTTTCCATCATTCTTAAAGAGATAAATATAAATTAGATGCAAGTTATATGTTTTTAATCCAGGCAGATGTTTCTGCATTTTTAAAATTGTTTTTGTATCTTTACTGTTATTGACAGATACATATAAAAATATATGACACCAGCATCAGCCTACAAATCCCACATCAGTACATTTCTAATTTTTTTAATTTTTAATTTTGACATCTCATGTTTTGCTTTAACAGCAATTATGACACAATAATGGTGGTCAATGGGAAAAAACTGACTAACCGTGAATTTAATTAAAAACCCTAAACTAGTTAAAATCTAAACATGCTAAGGCTTATTCAGTTACGATTATTTTTAACAAGAGTAAGAAACAAAAATCTGCTAAATGAACTGTTAGTTGAAGCTCACACCCTTTAATCAGTTCAGTCTTGATCTTTGGTACATGCTAAAAGAAGGCCAATGGTGTCAAAGTTCCTGAGATACTATCATGATGACTTTGAGACTTATGCAAAAATTGGGTCCTGAGCAAATGATGATGGAACGAGTGGAGGACACATTCACATGGTCCAGGTACATTTAATGCTGGTGTAATCTTGGGGTCCTTGAGTCCTGGACCTTCAGCTTCTAGGCTCATAAATATGGAGCTCTAGTGTGCATGCTGTACAGTGGTGCTGCCATGCTCTTACTGTGCAGGAGGGACAGTGAGCTTTATTAACAAAGGGCTTGTTATTGTAGCCCGCAGTCATCCTCAGTTCAGCGGCCTTCCGTACACTCTCTCTGCAACTCTGACCTGAATGACAAAGGGAAGAAGCTGACATTTGGTGCTAAAATCAATTTCAGCCTTGTGGCTGGCTAAAGGCCTTCACAATAAACATCCTGTATTTCTTTTTACAGCTTCACCATAGAGCTCAAATGAAGGTAGTTGGGGGGCTCAAGGACAAAGGGTTTTCCTTTATTTTGTTGTCCTAGGCACAGATTTGTCTTTTGACTTATTTTTTCTCCTCCTTTCACTACTACTCAACAATACACATTATCTGCTGCAGGCTCTGATGTGCAACATTCATGTACACATTGGTGTTCTGTAACCATGGTGTTACCACAGTGACCTTACAGCCACTTGCATTTACTTCCACTAATTAGCCACTACTGTAACGGCGGTGTAAGAGAGCAAATGGACGAATGCTGTAGTTGCTAAATGTTCTCCTTCAGTAAACGACTCCATGGCCTCTCCTAAAGCAGAACGCCTTCACAGACCAAAATACAATCAGACAGTTCAGATGAGCATGAAAACCGGACTCTCTGCTCTTTAATGGAATCTGGGAGAATAAGCGTCACACTGACATGAACCGCCACCACTCGGCTGTCTAAGAACTGGGGGCAGACAGCATGTAAAGCCGAGTCCCTCTCAGACCGTGTCTACTCCATATGCTTCAGGAAAAAGGCTGCGGATATTCGATCACTCTGTGGATGTAAAGCCCGCGGCAAAAGCTAATTCACTCAGCAGCACAGCACAGGACAGACAAAAGACAACAACAATGCCTCCAGGCTTGAAAGCACATTTCATACACTTACATGGCCACCGATTGGTGGAACAAATTACAAACATGATTAAAAAAAAGACAGAATGCCTTAGACCAGCGGTACAGAATTAAGTGCTAAGCAGTGCAAATGTTCAATATTGCACAAAAAACGGTCAATAAGATGATTTGTTACATATCTATAAATTACATCATGCTTTTCTGAGCATATAATGGGTTTGGTCAGTAAGAAAGCTACGAAAAGAGATTTAGACTGTAAACAACAACAACTGTGAGTGTGTGGAATTGATACATTTTTTTAAATTATGTGGATGGCTGGAATAGTGTGTGTGGTCTATATGGGAAACAGCATGTCCTATTCAGCACAATAACGCGCCCTGCCACACTGGCACTAATTGTTCAGGAATTATTTGAGGTTTACAAAAAGTTCAAGGTGTTGGCATGACCTTTAAATTCTCCAAATTTCAATTTGACCAAGCATCTGTGGGATGTGTTGGACAAACAACTCCAATCCAAGGAGGTCCTACTTCACATTTCCCAAGGCTTTAAAGGAAAGGATCTGCTGCTTAGTGCTAGATACCATAGCACGTCGTTCAGAACTTTTGTGGAGTCCATGCCTGGATGGGTCAGAGCCCTTTTTTAAACACAAGGGAAGCCAATACAATATTAGTTAGGTGGTTTTAATATTATGGCTGATCAGTGTATATGATGGGTATAATGGGTATAACCCATTGTACTTAGCAGGTATCTGCAAACTTCACTCTATTACTCTAGTAAACAGCAAGATTTTCATTCAGCACAGGAGGTACTGGAAGACTATGAATGTACTGTGAGTGCGTGGTAAGGGCAGGGGAGAGGGATTTATTCTAAATTTAAAAATGAACAGTCTGGCACACGCATGAAATTTATGTTGCACTTTAATGACAACACCAATTTAAGGGAGCCCCTAAGATTAATAAATAAACAGTGTACATTAAAATCTAAATCAACATCTGCTGACAGCAGTATGCCTCTGGAGCCATAGCTGCTGGAATGAAAAGGGTTTTGGAATTAAAAGGTTACAGCATCACAAATTCACTTTATTCAAGATTTTATGTGAAGCCAGTTCAGAATTTAAAAATAACTCAAAAAGACCCTGATATTTGTTTACCCTCAGCAGTTTTCTGACTATCATCGTTTCAAGACTGTAGACCTGCCTGACAATGTGAAGTGAAAGTGAAGTGAAAGTGAAGTGAAAGTGAAAGTGACTCTTTGTCATTGTGAACACACTCAAGCACCACAATGAAATGTGACCTCTGCATTTAACCCATCACATGTGCACACGTGGAGCAGAAGGCAGCTACCAACAGCGCCTGGGGAGCAGTGTAGTGGGACGGTACCTTGCTCAAGGGTACCTCAGAAGTGCCCAGGCCGGGACGTGGCTGGGGCTGTTTAAGCAGTATTTTGTATAATAATATTCATAAAAGGTAGAAATTTCCTTTTTATTTGGGTTTTTGTTTCTTTTTCATTGATTTTAAACATGTGTTTTGTTTTATCCAAGAAAACAAGAAACATATAGAAAATGTTTTTTGGAATTTTGGAAAGATGATGGTTCCTCACCTGTAGGAACAGCTTCATCTCCTTCATTGTTCTTCATCCTGTCTACAAATGGGACTTTAAGGTATTACAGCTTTAGAGGCAATTCATTATCACCACAGCAGCAAACAGAAAACAGAAGGATTCAATGCAAATTTCAGTCTGCTTTGATTTGTGTCTGTAATTTACTAAAGTAATATTTGCAAAAGCAGGAAAAAACAGCATCAAATCCAGGGCTGTAGTACTCAATACATTTTTTCTTTTTCTTTTGGAGGTCTTAGTATTTGTAGTCTCGCGAAATATTACTTGCCTTTAATTTTCTTTTCCACAAGTAACTGCTCCTTTAGGAGAAAACCATTAATTAATTGAGCTTGTTCAGAAAATGGGCATTAGTTTAATTATTCCATCTAGAACTGGCATTGACATTGCCTGGTGTTCAGTCATATGCCTGCCAAAACTCTGTGTGCTCATTCATGCTCATCATTTTTATTTTGGCCAGACAGGACGTCGGCTTGCTTAAGCTTTTGGACTCAGTCTTGATTTGGACTCAAACCTTCTTTGGACTTGATTTTGACTTGTCTTGGTCTTTAATTCTACTTGGACTTAACAAATGTGGTCTTGACTACAGCTCTGTTAAAATCCCTGCTCTCCATTGTCCACTGTTTAAGACCATCAGTTTAACAACCAAGGATTCTCTCAAACTTTGAGACAGGCCACTGCCCCTCCAACATTAGGACCCCTGTGTAGGTGCTACCAAGTATGATAATTATTTTTCAAGTATCACGATGTCATGTTTTGACCAACCTTCACTATACCATTTATTCTTCTCAGTACTTTTACACAACCTGCTCCATTTGTCATTTCAATGAATGTGTTAATTAAGCTACTGACAGTTTTAGTGCTGCTTCACTAAATTCAAATTTCTCAGTTTAATTGCACTATATTACCAATATCTGTTAACAACAAGTTCAGACACCTAAATCATGCCATGCAGTAATATACTAAATCATGTAGGAAGAATCACTTTGTTTTGCCCATTGCTTGTATTTTAGCATCTTACCATGTGCAATCACTTCTAGTTCAGAGTAACTCCCTTCTCAAATGTTTCCTTTGTCCTGTGTCTTTCCCAGCCAGCTGCCAAAGATTTGTTAGTTTTTATGATAAACCCAGTGATAATTATAGCATTTTAGATTTTATAGTCAAGATAATTAAAAAACACTGCACCTATTTAGTCAAAACATAGATGGCAGGAAAGTATGTTTACAGATAAAGTTAACAGATAACAGTAGCAGTGCTGTTCATCATTTCTTATTTGTTTAGATTGAGGCTGTTTGTCATTGTGAATACACTCAAGCACCACAATAAAATGTGACCTCTACATTAACCCCTCACAGGTGCAGTGTAGTGGGACAGTACCTTGCTCAAGGGTACCTTATTAGTGCCCGTCCCGGCACTCAAACCTGTGACTATTAGGTCCCAAAAGCAGCATCCTAACCACTAGGGCACCACTGCCTACTGACATTTTGCTAATAAGCAATATCACTTATTAGCAAATCTTCCATAGGTTATTTCAGGTTTAAAAAAGCTGCAGCATATGGGCAGAACCCAATGCAGCTTTTTTTGCAGTCCAATTGAACCCACAGTAGATTCAGAAGAACCAGCTTTTAGCAGAACTGATTCAAAAGAATCAGAACTGAACCGAGAAAGGGACCCTTAGAGAAGGAATTTGGGCTGCCCCAAATGTTTCATTAAAAAAAACACTTACCAATATAATACTTAGGGTTTCAACAGGATGAGATTTTCATGGTATGGTAACGTCTCAGAAAAAAATTTTCACAGTGTGTTTCACAGCATCACAGTATACAGTATTTGACAATTATTATCAGTTACAATGACCCTCAACTGAACAAACAAAGGTTTTTTGGTTCTGAGAATGTAGATTTATAGGAATTAAAAGAAAATAGTACTCAGTGCAGAAAACCCTCCCCCTGTTATAACATTATATATTATATAATTTATTAGATTACTGTTTGATTTCATGCGCTAATGTAAAAGCAGGACTTTACTGCTGTAGTCAGTTGAGGTGAAGTTCTTTTGAACTATTTTGTTTCCAACCGCAGCTAATGATGATTTTCATTATGGCTTTATCTGCCAATTATATTTCTCAATAATCAACTGACAGTCTGTTTTGTAAAAAGCCTAATAATAATGAGAAAGAGCCAACACAAGTGCTCTAAACTAGAATAGAATAATTCCCTTTTCAGTTGGTTAGAATTTTTTTCAGCAGAATTTTTTTCTCCACAGGACTGTACATTAACATCACACATTACCTTAATCGTCACACAGCGATGGGAGACAGTACATAATGTACAACATAATGGTACATAGCAGCAACAGTTAACACAGCATGAAAACAGGTCTTCCTATTGTCCTCTTCAAGGTTGCTTAGGCTACAGGAACTAGGCTTTTGCCAAATTTGCTGTATGTACCAAACAACTCAGCCTTTTGTCCCCATCACTTCTTTAAAGGGCCTGATTTTGGGATGTATCTCCTTTGTATCCCTTTTTTACACAAACTGACAACACCAGCTGCTTTTTACTTTGTGTTCAAAGTTAATGATGTATGTACTAACAGGAAGAATGATAGACTAATTGAAAGAAGGTTTTTTTCTGCCTCTCTTACAAAGTTACCATACTGTAGATCTGATGGTTTATTGCAGGAGTGACAATATGTTCTGACTAATTTATCACTCATTTTAAAAAGGTTCCACACTTTCATTATTTTAGATCCTCCAGACAAATGTACTTTTTCTTTCACTGCATTTTTACTTTGGTACAGCCCTATAGTCAAACTGCTGCACTCTCAGGTTACAGCATTAACTTGTACTAGGTTGCAAAACCACTCCTGATTCCTGAAAACTGTATCACAATGCAACTATATCATTTTGATGTGTACACTGCACCACCAGCCAGCTGCTAGTGGAGACTTTCAGAAGCTCAGAAACACATTTCATGAAGAACTTGACAGTGGCCAGCTAAATTCAGTCAGGTAGTTTAGTGTCAGCTATATAATCTATTCAAGGTCAAGAATAAAACCTTACACTGCTTTAACACGACTCCTACCTGCAGTTCATGTCAAGTGAAGCCTCATTAAGTCTTATTAGTACCTGTCGAATGTAACAGATGTGCTTTGGTTAATAAGGAAAGGCTTTCGTTTGTACTGAAAGGCTCAGTTAGTTCTCACTTTCTCTTCCCAGTGACACATTAGAGATCAGTCGAGTTCCTGTGTGTGTCCATCAGCGAAACACGGCACCAGCTGCGGGGCTTAATGTTTGCACTAGGACTTTGCCAAGTGCTAAATTTAATCAGATCAACCAGCACCCACCCACCCCAACAAAAAAACCCACATGGAGTCTTTACCCTATCCCTACACAATGCAAAAAGAGTTAACTGCACTTTATCTGTGCACATCTAATTATGCATTTCAGAACAGTGTCAGAAAAAAAACACATCATTATCTATATCAGGGGTTTTCAATGTCAGGTCTGGAGACCCCGAACTATGCATATTTTCATGATTTTCTTCATTTCGTACCCCAAATCTATTCATAGCTAAATAGTAAGCTGCATGCATGCTTAACAGGCAGAAAATACACAAAAGGGCAGAGCACAGGGTCCCCACGACTGAGGAAACCCCATCTGTAGACTGTGTGCAATGTTGCAAAGTCTACAGTAAGTTCATGCTGAAACCACTGTGCATAGGGTCACATCCCAGCGCAGGTGCATTTCTCCTCTAGCAGTCTGAAACAGTTTAGTAGGCTACATGTGAACTGGGAATTGTTAAACTGCAAAGCTTCTACAGTGTCAGTGCACCAATCATTTTACTCTATTGTTTTATTACATTCCTGTCCAAATGTCAATCTCAAATACAGTGGCCCCCAAAAGTATTTGGACACCCCTAACCCTAATTAGGTTTCTTTATAAAATGTTGGAATAAATAATGTTTCTTTCTACACCTTTTGCACGGCATCAGGCCTGAAGATAAACTCCCAACAGCCTGCACTAAAGATGCTGCAAGCACAGAGGTGGAGACATCAAAGTCAGGCTCTGTTTTTCTCATAGTGGTGTCGGTGGGCTTGTGTTCATTGATCATGATATGCACAAAGGCCTACAGAGGTCTACAAATAAAGTGCTCAATCATTTAGGATCTGAACCACACCAGAGGTTTTCTGAAAGAATACAGAATGAAAACGACAGCGCTAGAGTGGGCTGTTTAGAACAAATCCCACGTGGTTTAGCTTTTTGTTTCCTAATAAAAAAAAACCCAACACACTTCTGAGTATAGTTCAAATATCAGAATACTTTTGGGTGGCCAACTCAGTGAACGAACTAACTCAGGTGCAGAGAAAGCACGGTGGCCCCAGAAAGACCCCTCCCCCCAGCAGCTGTAACCAGGTTCGTGTGCGAGTCCGTACCTTGGATGTGCTGCTTCACCACATTCTCCAGCCTGTCCAGCCTTTCCAGGATCCGCAGCGTCTCTCCGGGATCCTCCTCCAACTTTCTCTCCGGGACTTTGCCACTTCCGTTGGAGGCGAAGCGCGTGATCCACCCGGCGTACAGCAGGCACGCGATGTTGGTCATGCCGCTTAGGATCACGCAGGTCGACACTAAAGTTTTCACTCTCCTGGTGCACGCCATCGCATTCCAGTTCAACACGCGACCAAACAAACCGTTACGCTGCCGCGTGTGTTTCCCCGGCGCGTTTCACGTGGAGCCATCGCAGCTGCGGGTCGGTGGGTCGGCGTGTCTCTCGCTCACACCGGCTGGGTGTCCGTTTGCGCGGCGGCGAGCGCGCGCGCGCAGCGAGGAAATCGCGCTCGCGCAGCCCGGAGCGTTCTGGTTGTTTAACACTTTTACTGTCTGATTTGTTGTTGTTTGTTTGTTTGTTTATTTAGATGCCTTCATCACTCAGTGATTTACGTTTACGCCAGTAAATCCCAGTTTTACTCTTTATACCCCCGTTTACTTATTGTTCTTGACATGAAGCGCGAAGCTGCATCGATAAACCGAGAAAAAGTGATGATAATATCGCGAAAAAAATCGAGAAGTCGGACTTCCGAAAAAGTATAAAATAAACAGCGTTGTGAGTGTAGTACTGCATGCAGCCGCAAGAGGGCGAGTGCTGGTCTGTTCGGCGTTACTGTTCAGACATCTGTTCAAAACGTTATAACGAGACAATCATGATTTAGTTTAGCTATAAGTGCGCCGTCCTTTGGAATTTGGAGTAAAGAAAAGAAGAAACAGCGGAAACGACTCATCTCTGCTCAGTTCTCAGCTCTGCCAGCTAGTGAGGTTCCAATAAAGCGCGCGCGCCTCAAAAAGAATTTATTCCCACACGTTTTCCGACAAACGCCTCCTATTGGCTAGTGCAGACAAGTGGAAAAGACTACTTTAAAGTAATAGACCAACATTCTGAGCTCAGATCTCTGAGCTTTCTCCACACTTTATTCTTCTTTTTAACGACAACGTGTGTGTGTGGTGTGGGGGGGTCTAATTATAGTTTTTTGGCACACTCACAGTCTTGGACCTCACTTGGGACTGTTTTAGTATTCTACACCTGTTTGAATGTTGTGGGTAGTACATCATTGCTTTCCACTGTTTTTTTTTAACTGAACTAAGCTAAGTTGGCACAAAATACATACAACAATTAGAAGAGCAGAGAAATAAAAAGATATATATATATATATATATATATATATATATATATATAAAAAGTGTGTGTGTGTTTGTGTGTGTGTGTGTGTGTGTGTGTGTGTGTATATATATATATATATATATATAT
>JBBPDA010000034.1:22055513-22067797 GCA_037974385.1 Arnoldichthys spilopterus
CAAACCTAAACTTCATCTATAGACCTGCACTTATAATGGCTTGAGATAAAGCTCAAATTGACCCCAAGTCAGCACTCTTCCTCTAAGACGTACAAAAAACTCTAACTGTTCAAATGCTATCGTCGGCATATGACTTTGCCCAAATTTGATGGTAATTGGTGGTGATGGGCTGGAAAAAAGAGGTCAGTTTTGACAGGAAAAAAAAAACCTTGAATGCAGAATTTTGGATGTAGTGTGTAGCAAAACATGTCAGCACTCATGATAACAAGAAAGAGAGAAAAACAGATCGAAGAAAACTCATTCCCACCTGGATCCTCTGCTTCTCTGTTTCTGAGTGTATGAATGCCCATATTTTTAGTCAGTTTCTCAAAATGAAAAATTATTTTCTCGCAATATTCACGTTTTATCTTGAAATTATTACTTTATTTATTTATTTATTCATCCATTTTTTTTCTTTTTTGTCTTTTTTCGTGATCTAATAACAGCTATCAGGATCATTGCACTGTAAATGACAAATATCCTGCCAGGTTTTATGATGAACCTGTTTGGGTCAGTTTTGGAGAGAAGTCTGTTGAACCCATGCCTCCTTTGCATTCAAACATGATGGCGTGCTCGAATTCTGACAGAAAATTCATAGGCTGTAGTCTCCTGTGAAACAGGTCTGCCATCATCTTCACGAAGAAGGTGAGTGAGGCAGGAGCAGATAAAAGCACCTTAATCTGGAACAGATTACCCATATTATCTATCCAGATAAAGTCTTTATCCTTGCCGTCTGCTCCTTGAGCTGTCTGTTGCCTTAGATGACCCCTGCAAAGTGAGGAAAGGGGCAAATGATAGCAGTTTCTTGGCTCTCATTACCTTCTGTAGCCATAATGCCATGCTCAAGAGATAAAGGCTAAGCTGGATGGAGTACTAATTACCATTTTTCTCTTTATTATGACGTACACATAATAATTAAATATAATGAGTAACTCATCACAAAGAAAAGAGAGAGCAAGAGACAGAGAACGCAGACTGTAGCATTACACACCACATGTCCAATGTACTATGTGTGTGTATACTGTATATATATAAATGAAGCAATGTTTTTTTTTATATCACTGTAAATCAAAGTGTGAACCTTGTTACTTGTCCTAGAACTGTAGTTTTTTTTACTATTCTGTGTTTCCTAAGATGTCAGAAAACACACACACACACACACACACAAGCGCACACACACACACACCCATGTGCACACATTATACTTGTAGACCACGTGATGCTTTGTGTCTTTATTACAGGTGTAAAAAACACTAATGCCTCAATTTATCAAGCTCTAGAGTTGCAAACCTAAACATTGTCTATAGACCTGCACTTATAATGGCTTGAGAAAAAGGTCAAAAAGTTCTGACAAAAAAGGTGCTTTCGAAATCCCACAGATATGCCAGGGACAATGCTATTGGCACTGGTAGGCAGAGCCAGGGTAACTGGGATCTAGCAGGTCTCAATGCAATTAATCAATCAATCAATTAATTAATTAATCAATCAATCAATCAAAAGGCTTCCCTAATGAAAATTACCTTTAGATAATTTAACAAAAAACATTGTCTACTCTTGACTGCTATGTCTCAATCAATTTGTTGCTCCACTGGAGGCTTGGGGTTGAAGTTAAGGTTTAGATTATAGATACTACTGGGATATGGGTCTAAAATTGTGTACTGAAGTACTGAATACTGAAGTCCACTATATGTTTGCTTTAAACTGTGAGCCCCTTTTCCACAGTACCAATAGTTAAAATATTTAGAGAGCAAAACACTCTTTGTGTAGACCCCAATCCTGCCTGCCCTTAGCTTGCGGCAAAAAAGATGGACACTTTTTAGATTTAAGATTGAGAAAAGAACATGGGGACAACATCACAAATCACATGAGTGGCAAACTGCCAGCAGGCTGAAAGGTCACTGAGGGGAGATGGCAAGTTATTTAAAAGCATAGCACTTTGTCCCAAAAGAACATTAACAAAGCCTGCATGGCTGAATGATGATAAGTCATTCAAAACCCTGCTGACATTCCTACTCATGTATTCACATAAACCTACAAAAACCAGGCTTTCTAACCATATCCTTTTTTACTGGTGGGTTATGTACGTCATTCTGTATTTTTAGCCTGTTTGCTCATGGTGACCTTAGACCTGTTATATCAAAAGGCAAGGGTCTAATATTACCCCCTCATATGGCAGCTGACCTTAGCTGAAAACCATTAACTTTATCCTGACCTGTAACTTGAAATGGATTTCCAATAAGCACAGTCTCTATGATGCTAAGTTTGTTTCTGCTCTTCAACATACTTCTGGCAAATCTTGTCTTTTCACAATATAATATCAGCGCCAAACACATTAGAGCACTTATAACTTCTTACCTGGAAGAGTAAGTGAGAGGTGTGGGCCTCATTTACACTGATCAGTCATAACATTAACACCATGTCATTAAAATAATACCAGGTTGTGTAGGCACCCCTCATACTGCTGTAACAGTTTTGAATGTGCTACAATGTGTTTTCTGACCATTTTTTATAGTCGGCATCAACATTGTGTGCAACAGGAGTTCCTCTTTGGGAATGAATCAGACAGGCTAATCTTCTACTCCACACATGTATCAGTGAGTTTCCTACTTCCAGCACATCAACTTTAAGAACTGACTGTTCACTTGCTGTTTTTCCAATCCCCTTGACCATTGTAATGAAATAAGAAGATGTCAATGTTGTTCACTTTACTTGTCAGGGGTGTTAAGTTTATGGATGATTGGTGTATGCAGAGTAGTATCAGTAGGCACCTGAATCTGTATACGTATTCAACATGTGCATAAACGAGCCTTTACTTGCTGTGACTGTAACTTACACTTCTCAGGCAGCATTTTGAGGTAGGAAGGCACCAAGTTTTTTCTGAAATATACCTTCATCACAATATTATCTTCTAAGTCCCTGACTAATTAGACAGCACAGGATTTTTGGATACAGAAACTGTGTGATTGCACCTTCTGTGTGTTCTGGGTCGCCAGAACATGCCTGCTAATCATGATGAAGAGCGATGAGTGTATTGCTGTAGTAAAAAGTAAGAAAAAGTTAAAAATTATTCCTATTTGAATAAATTCACACACTCCTACACTACATTTCCCACTTTATGATGAGCCATAGGCCTATATAATGGCCAATGGTACTGCTTTTAGCACACTGACATTAAATTACTGAGGTGTTTCAGTGTAATCAGTGCCAGACAAAAAGAAAAGTATCACCATTAACTTAAAACTTCACCTACAATTACTAATCATCACACATTCTGAGACAATAGTTCAGCCTGATCTCATTCAAAAGCTAAGAGCTAAGAGGCTTATGCTACTTCTAATTCACCATTTATTTGCTGAATTTAATATACAAAAATAAATAAAATATGATGTGAAAAGGTTTGAGCACCCTTTTGGCTGGTTCACTTGATATTTTTGTATGGTCTCTGAACTGGTTTGACTATATTAATCATAAATCAAAAAATAATATTTTGGTTACAATCACTGAAGTTATCTTATGAGATAAAGGAGAAGTTTTTTTACAGAACAATTCTCAGCTGTTAAACACGGAGGATCAATAGTGCTTTGGGGCTGTGTGGCAGCCAGTGGTAGAGAAAATGTATGGAGAGAGAAAAGAAAGGCTTTTACAGTATCAACAAATCATGGATACTAATATCCCAGAAGAAACCAATGAATAAAAGATGCTGGGGATTGCAAGATGTTGGTCAAAAACACAAAATATTAAAATCAGTCTTAATCAACTTTAAGAAACAAAGAATTGATGTTGTGGAATGGCCTTGACCTGAAAATACGTGAAAATCTGTACTGCAAGATAACCTATGAATATTTCTAAAGTAAAAGGCCTCTGCAGAGAAAATAATTTAGACTTATAGCTAGCTACAAGAAATGTGTGGATGCTGGGATTTCAGCCAAAGGACGCCTTGCTAAAGTATTGAGTGAAGGACATATACACATGCCACATTTAATGCTTTCCAAAATGTAAAAAAAAAGAATAATTAACAATCCATTAATATGTATGAAATAAAATCAACAAAATGTGAAATTTGCCGATTTAGTTTATTGCCCTATAGTTCCTTATGAAACTGGCCAAACAAAACACTTCTGTTTTTTTTTTTACCTGAAGAATAGCTAGATCACAGATAGCATTTCAAATTGATCTGCAGTCAAACATCCTCAACATGATATCAAAGCTTGCCTGGCAGCCTTTCTACTCAGGCAGTGAAAATGATCTGACTTCTGAACAAGAATAAAAACAGACATCAATAGCAGCTTATTCGAAGCAACAAAAATCTACCACAACGTTTGAAGAAAACACTTTCTGCAAGGCAACATGTCATGTAGGAACTGTACAGAAAAACCTATAGGAGTTTAGAAGAAGAAAAGTGTACAAGAACTGTAGTTATGGCACAAGAAATTATTATTCTTAGACAAATTCCATGAAACCACTTTAACAGGTCAGCAAGCATTGCATACAGTTCCTCTACTTTCTGGAGCCCACTGGTGCCACTTTTAATGGGCCCCAATAAATCATGTTTTCATATTTATTTATTGGAGTGCTGTTATTCCTCAGCCACACTCCAACAAGCAAGTGTTAATTACTTCAGTGCTGTTCGCTCAAGTGGAACTAACATAACCGGGAAAACACTCAAACCTATTCAGTTATAAAAGAGGAGAATGAGAGAGAGAGAGAGAGAGAGAGAGAGAGAGAGAGAGAGAGAATGAGAGATAGATAGCGAGAGAGAGAGAGTTCCCAATCATAATTTAATGTAGTTTATTACATTGGTTACTCTGAAACATTGGTTACTTTGCATCAGTTCTTAGTGTAAAATCATAATGAAACCACCATGACTTCTGTGCATTTCAGCTCAGTCTCCAACATTGTTTTGGTGAACTAGCATCAGCCCCTCTTCACCACATAGATAATTACAGTAATGCTGAAGCAAATTACATCCAACTTTGCTTTTGCCAAGGCCAATGTGAAGCAACACATTTTAGCAGCGTGAACCACAGTTTAATTGTGTTGTGAGTCATACCATAAGGATAGGGAAGAACGCTTTCTCTTTGAGAGAAAATGACTTTCCATCAGGCATTTTGTTTCACTACAAGGAAGTATTTCTCAGGAAGCCAATGGCTGCTGTGATGAGCGTCTAAAGCTGAGTAGATTGTGCCAAAATTCTATGTGAATGGGTATTCACGTTTTTTTTTCAGCAAACATTTTAAATGGATTTTATTGCGTGTATTTCCTGACACCAGGGCATGTCTACAGCTCTGCAATCTACAGTCGTTCTGTTCATGAGTTCAGAGCATTTCATTTGCCTTGTTCTCTGTTTATGCAGTGTTATATTCAGCATTCCAAATAGGAAATATGGAAGCAGATATTGGTTTTGACACTTAGGCTGGGGGTCAGTGTATTAAATGAAGCTTGCATCTAAGAAGCTCACTCTGTATTCTGGCCTTACTGAATAATGGCCTGTTGTATGCTTAGAAGCCTTCCAGCCAGCCTTTTAGCCAAAAATGCAATAAATTGGATTCATTAATCTGTAATCTACAAAAATTGAGGTGACACTCTTAGTGATACAACTGGGAATAACTGGCAACAAACATCTTCTGCCCTCTGTCAGTGTGGCTATTTAATTTCATTTATATGGACTTAACACCACAGAATTTAATACTCAGCTAAGATGCTGCACAAAGGAACACTGCATATTCTTAAGCATTTGTTATTGACCTGTCAGATCTCTGCATCTTAAGTAGTGCAAAGTTGTGGTCAAAGAACAAACATCCTTTACTTATGTAAAAGTAATGATACCCTTGATAAATATTACAGGAGAAGTAGGACTCTAATATTAATGTTTCTTTTGGAGTTAAGGGGCCCATATCCAACCTATGATTTGCCAGCAAATTAGCCTCAAAAACATTTTTGAACATTTTAAATTCACTGTTTTTGTGATGACACATGAACCAATTCTCTATTATATATACATTATTTCAGCCTACTGTAGTTTATCTTTACCCATCCATGATGACTTAACAAAGAGTGTTTCAGTCTGGACTGAGGCAAAGTACAGATCAGCCATTTAGAATGAAATATTTACATTTACAGCAGCAAAGGCAGCCTGTTTAATTGTAAGAAATAAAGGGAACTTGAAAAATGGTCATGTAAAAATGATCTATTTCTGATTTTGGTGAATAAAACCACACAGATGTCATAAGTTAAAAATGTAAATGAAAGAGACATACATTAGGGCTTTTCTATGACATATAATTTAGAGATGACTCTGTTGATCCTCTGTTGTATTGCAGTGAATTGTGATTGGTTGGCATGCTTATTTCATTTTAATAATGTTCACTATTGAATAAAAAAAACAAAACATGTTTTACCTGGGGTCAGCCATGGGTGCCTTTCTGTGCAGAGTATTCAAGCTCTCTCCATGTTTGAGTGGGTTTACTCTGTGTGCTCTGTCCAAACGAATTGCAAAAGATTGATTGCAGTCTCTAAATTGCCCATAGGTGTGAGTGTGTGAGTGAATGGTTGTCCATCTCTATGTTGCCCTGCAATGGGCTTGGGCCCGTAGTTGACTGGTATCGGCACCAGCTTCCACGTGACTTGAAATGGAAGAAGCATTTTAGAAAATAGATGGATAGATGGAATAACTACTTAAATGGAAAATTACTAAGGACAGCTTCAGAATTCTTTTCTGTGGCCCCCTTAGCGTCACCTGTGACCCGTCAGGAGGGCCAGTTTAAAAACCCACTTCAGAGCAAAGAGTATAAAATATTGAAAGAAAAGCAGGGTATGTTACAATAAAGCAAATGCATCAAAAATGAGTACATTTTAATAAAGTAGGCCACAGATACCAGAAAAAAGTGCAAACTAGCTATATGTTCTTACTCTCTACTGCTGCATGGTAGAGTGATAGGATTCACAATGTATTACTCACAGAAGAAGTGCCTGAACTTGTTATAATGGATAAGCAGCAAAATTGTTAGAATAAATTTTAACACAAATGACTGGGCTTGCCAAACCAGCACAGGGCATTAATTTCTGAGATAAGGATTTTGGGTGGACTTTTCCTTCCCACATGCACACACACCATATGAGTGGCTGGTATGTTGAGCAATTTATTTTGAGAGATCCGTGCAGAAGCTTGGCGATAAGAGCCACTGCGCGTCATTCTTTTGATGAAATATTCATTTTGAAGTTGTCTGTGTGATTTCACTGGTTTGTAAAGAGAGAATAAACAGAATTTAAATGAGCTCGATAGCCACAGGCTCAATTATTACAGGAAAATGATATAAGACACTTAGATGATATTTTTTTCTCTCAGATGCCCATGAACATGCTCTGTTTTACAAAGACCACTACATAATGTAAATTACTTTGATAAGAAGAAAAATTCTGAGGATACATAAATAAGATCAGTATTTAGTAAAATTATCAAAAGACACCTTATCAAATGTGATCATATCATTAACTGAAACATGTAATGTCTGGAAACAGTAAACCAGACTCAGCTTCCTGAGCTTCTTGTGGTCCACAGTTTCCTTCTGGCAGACTCGAAGGGTCTTTAGATGGTGTGGCTGATGATCCTAAAGCAACAAACGGTTGAGCTCACTTTAAGGACATGCAGATAATATTAAGCGAATGAGAAAACCTGGACATGAACAAGGGCATCGTTCAATGCAATTGCCTGCTAGGTGGACTAATGTTAATGATCATGAATCCCTTTAGGTGTGTGACTTTGCAGAACAGTTGCGAGTGTATGCGTGTGTGTGTGTGTGTGTGTGTGTGTGTGTGTGTGTGTGGTGGAAAACACTTTGCTTCTACAGAATTATTAAGATTCAAGATTGTTTTCTTTGTCGCATATATATTTTTACATCATGTAGTGTAAAATACCATGATTGTTTCTGAGAAATGTTAAATAAATTAACATTTAGACTACAATTAAAATAAATATATATAATAATATAATATAATATAATAAAAGCTAAATCTGAAAGTTTTAAAAAATATTTAAAAGGAGAAGTGGAATATTACATGTGAACGTATTGCAAATTGTTAAGTCAAGTCAATTTTATTCTATAGCACATTTTTACAACTGACATTGTCACAAAGCAGAATCCGGGTCTAATGAGCAAGACAAGGCGACAGAGAAAAGGAAAAATACATAAATATACATGCTGGGTATTATTGTTATGTAAAGTTTGAGCTATGTTAGAGTGTTATTAAAATGAATTACTATTACTAGATTTTTCATATAAGAATCTTTTTCATTGTTCGGTCACTTTTTCCTTTTCATATAGATCTTGGAACTTAATGTATTTTTAAAGCAAATGCAATGGAATATTCTCCCCACCAACAGATCATGTATTCAGAACACTGTACATGCATTTTTATGTTTTTTATTATGAAGTTTATATGCTCATTATACATTATGAATTATGATTATATGTATTGGACTTAACATCACCTTTGTCTATTCTTATTTTTTCTTGTTTTAACATAGTTTATAATGAATAAAAGTGTGTGTTTGAGGTGTGTGAGGGAGCAGAGGATAAGGGTTTTTAAGTATATTTAGATTTGGAAAAAATAATGTGGTAGTGAGGGTGTAGTATAATCTGTGTTTAAGTGTGTGTATGTTTACCTGCCCAAGAACTGTAGATGGTAATGAGCTATTTAGCTAAATCTGATTGGCAAATCTGAATAATGAGACTGGAGTAACACTGAAGATCTTTTATTGCGTTGCAGAACATCACACTTCGTCACCAAAATCACCTCAGACCCCAGTGAGTGTACATAAACAAATTGCTTTAAGCATGTTTTCATGGGAACGTGACATCATGTGTTGCACGTCATGTAAAACCGAGATGGACCAGTAAAATTTCGAACAGTCTGTCAGTTTATCCAAAAATAATAGTGCAGTCAACCTTTAAAATATTTCATTGTGTCCCTCAGCACCAGAGCTTTAAATGGAACTTAATCAGTTCTCATTTCAACACATAAAATATAAATATATAAATTAATTAATTAAAATAAAATATATTTGTTGGTTTTTCAAAGTGTAACAATTTTATTATTTTTTAGGGTCATTCCCATTATATACACATTTTATTTACACTTTGTTTTTCACATATAAGTGTTATCATGTGCAAAACAATGGGGGAAAAAATCACAGTGATAATACTATATAATAGTCACATTTTCTTGTGTCAGGCCATGTTTTATTTTTCACTTTGCATGTGAAATAAATGTAAATAGGGTTCAGATAATAAAAGACAAAAGCACTAATCTATAGTGATATAATAAAGGGATATTTAATGTATTTATAAATATACAATGATTCTCATAATTCTCTGTGGAATCTTGAAGCATATGTGTTGTAAATCATGTGATCTAATCTATCCACCATGGTTCGGATAGGGAAGCTGGATTGAAAAAGCTTGTGAAGTTCACAGCACTTCATAAGAAGTTTAGTTTGATGCATTTATTAGCAAGTAAGTGAGACACCTTTATGTATTTTCTGGCTCATACCACTTTATTCCCAGCAGGTCTGTTTTTTCTGTAGCCTCATTTTTTTAATCATCCTAGCATGTCACATAAAAAACAGTGATCTGTGACTGGTTGGTTTGCATATCAGTCAGATGGTCCTTTCAAAGTAGCTCTTGTCATGACACCATGACAATTTAATGATAAATGAAAAAAATGAGGAAAAAACACAAATATGCATAAAAAGGTCAGCACCATTTTCCCTGGAAATATTCATGAGCTGGTGGAAAGCTCAGCCAGAATTTTCTTCATTTTTATGAAAACTAATGAGTAAAATGCTTTCCCTGTCTGGGTCCCCACATAGACATGCCTTGTAGGTAGGTTATGTTTTTTTTATTATTTTGTACGAGTAATTTTTAATATAAGCTTTATACTTTATTCATGTTTTTAGATTATTCGAAGTATATTCTTACATAAAATTAACTGGTAGACCAGTGCCACTGTAAAGGTGTTTGTCTGCCGCTTGCTATGTTTACGGCACTCAAGCAGAGAGTTTCACCACTAAATCAGGTCTGACAAGGCAATTCCCTTTAATTCACCCCTGTAATTAAGATAAAGCCTTGGCCTCCTTGTTTGTCAAAGAAGTGCAGTAACTAATCAGTGAGTTGTGACGGTCAGAGCAACATGGAGCTTTTCTCAATCGCTTTAACACAATTAATGTTTACGCTCACATTACTGAAATGCTTCACTCCCGCCATGAAATTCTGTTTTACCATTTTACAAAATGGCACAATGTGTCCTCATAGGATATTTGCCCTAAACAAATCATTCACCACAGCTGTAGAAATACAAGCTTGCTCGCTTTGTCTCAGATTGACTGAAATAGATCAGTGTAGAACATATGAATATATTTTCTCAGCACCAACAAACTGAGGCGTGGCGTCTTTCTAAGTCTAAAAAAAGCAACAGAGTTTTCTCAAAAGAGATGAATGAAATGTTGAAAACAGTATTTTGCATTTCAAAACATCACACTTCACCTCCGACAAACCCTCAGAGACCCCCAAATCCTGTACACAAGTTTCACAAACAAACAATCAGTTTAATCAGTACATTGAGAGGCATGCTGGCTTGGTACTGCGAGCATAGAAACACTTCTACCATCACAGAGATGTGAGAAAAACATGTTTGATATAATTCAAATACATGCTAATACACTCCTGGAACAGAAACCTCAACGTTTTGAAGCATTTTGATCAGAGAAAGCAAAAAAATCAGATGAAAGATTGCTTGCTATTAGCTTGTGTTTGTCCAAGCTCATGTTAATATGGCAATTTCATATCAAGCTCTCATCTGTCAGGCTGATTTTGTTGTTTAAATAGCAGTCTGGGCTGAAACATTGTTTATAAGTTGAACGGGAATGAATGCAGCTAAACTTCTAGAAGAATATAGAAGGTGATTCTATACTGGTGATTAAGAATTCTTTCGCAGTGCTGGTGACCAGAGACAAGTCTCCAAAAGCTCCCTCATAGAAAGTTATGACATGAAAAGGTAATGAATTTTATATATAAATATTGTGTGTAGTGTAGGGGTACATGCAGGGAATTGTAAGGCAGATGATCCCCAAGGAAAGTCTATATTTTAGATTTACATCACATATAAAACCTCATAAGACATGTAGCTTCAGTGATGGCTTTGAATTGTAGATAAAATGTCTGTATTTGCATTTATGACATTATGACCTCCTGGTTCCTATCACCACCAACATAAAGAAATCTAGGTCTCTACATTGAAGCATTTCACACCAAACCACTCTGAGTGACTTCAGTCTATCAATGGATTATGTAGATAATAGAATAAAGTGGAATAAAAACAGTAAAATCCCCTTTAAAGTAAAAGTTAAGGTGTGAAAATAAGAATGAAAGAAGATTATTGTGTTTAATAATATAATATAGTTAACAACCATAATATTATAACATAGTATTAATACCTTTATTTTGGTATTATTGATAAATTACTTACTGGTCTTTTTAAATGTGGATAAAAGTTCAGATGCCAGAATCCAGAAAATTTTTTTTCCAAAATATTTTACATTTTTTTGACATATTGGTTCAGAATATTTAAATAATCTCTTCTACCTAATTGATCTGTAGAAACAGAGTGTTATGAATCCTTCAGTCAGTGGATCAGCAGGAATTATATATGACTGGGATCAATGCCAGGAATGTGAAAAATAAAGATGAAAAATAACTATTGGTCCTTTCTCTAGTCTTCAACCTGGCTCTTTAATGGCAATTTATTAACTGCTCTGTTTGAATTTGCTTTTCAGGTGGGATTAGAGGCAGACAGCTCTGTGTCGAGTCTCAGGTTAAAAGGCTTTCTGCAAGATCCAGGTAGGATTGAGTAGACTTGTCTGATGTACAGTAGCTGCTTTTGATCAGTTTGCAGCACGTTCCTCAGAGAAGACTCACTTTGTGAAAGTCTGCTGTTACTGTAGACATGTGGAAACCAAATTTCATCTCTTGCTCAAAAATTACAGAAAGCCCAAGGCTGTGTGGTGCTGAAGAAGTGAACCTGATTTGAGATTAGTCCTTGAAATGATGTTCATTTGCATCCATTAATTAATTTTTCCTATCACAACACTGCAGGAAGTCTTCCTCTCGCTCTGTGTTCTGCAGTAAAAGTAAGATATAGGGAAAATATAATTTAATTATTGGTTTTTAAAAATGTTTTTAGTTGTTATA
>JBBPDA010000034.1:22067897-22092805 GCA_037974385.1 Arnoldichthys spilopterus
TTGGAGTAAGACAACATGCATAAAGAGGATGATGTGGACAAAATACTCATTTGCCTAATAATTCTGCACTCCCTGTAGTACCTTGTATCTTCATTTTTGTCTTTTCTTTAACATAATTAGAAAACACTAGCTACATTGAATTAAACTTCAGAATTTGAATGCACCACAAATATATATATATATATTTTTTTACATTAAATTCTATCAGGAATTAATATCATTTTTCCTTCTCATATAAAGTTACTTTTTGGGAGATACAAAGTTTCATTCTGACAGCAACACAATGCTGCCAAACCAAAGGTAAAAGAAAAGCAACATATGTGGCAATATGTATTTTCAGAGCATTCCAAAATTAACTGGAAATGTGTGTATGTTCTCAGGAGGGAAACAGCTCCACTTACCCAAGAAATGATGAACTGGCGGGCATACTGATTGTTGGAGTAGATCCTCTCTCGTAACAGAGGAACAAAAGCCACCAGGTCAAACTTGTTACTTTCGGTTACAATATCCTGCAGTGACAGGAAGACATCATCATGTTAATGGACGACTATCATTAATGACATTAACACAGCATGTTATTATTTCAATGCCAAATTAACTTGCAGATAAATGAAATGCTGCAATTTCAGAAGGAGTGACCATCAAGCTACTGGACAGGGTGAACTGGAAACTCACAGCAAGGGTGTACTATAAAGAAAGGGGCATGAGCACAGGGACAGACAGTTTTGTGTGGCATATGATGTGGTCAGCAAAAAGGAACTGTGAGATGGCAGAGGTGCTTCTGTACAATAAGGAAGAGTTTCCCCAATCCTGGTTCTGGTGGTCCACTACCATGCACATTTTAGTGTTCTCTCTGCATTAACACAGCTACTTCAGCAAAATGAGAGGTTGTTAATGAGCTGTGTTGGGAGCAGGGAAAACACTTAAATTCAGTGGGCCTCCAGGAGCAAGGCTGAGAAACATCACATTAAGGGAAATCCTCTCCTTTGTTAATAATAAAAAAATGTATGTTACAAGCAACAAAAATTTTGTGGTATTTGCCCCCAAATAAGCCAACATTTCCTATAGGTCCACTATCACTTTCACTGTGATACTGTTGAGGTTAAAAAGCAGAAGTAATTTTAAAAAATGTACAAAGGATCCACTAAACAAATATCTTCTATTTTACTCCTGCAGTTTTATTCAAAACTTTATTTTTTAAGGTAAGCAATGAATAAGATTGTTTGCTTAATGAATAAGAAGACTGATGGCTTTATTATATAAATATATATATTTTATGTTAGAGAAAATGATTCAACTTTACTGCTGCCAGAGGAAAGGTAATGTAACACAATGCTAAACATGCCTCTGTCTTAACTTTTTTTTGTGAGAGATTCTTTATTTTATATAATTCTCAATATGTGTGTATTTACAAAAGTTGGTCAGTAAAACTATTGGAAACATTTTCTACATATTTTCAGTTAAATAAAAGGTACGTGTAAACTAGAATGCTATAATAATATCCCAACTTTTCTGGAACTGGGATTTGGATGTTGCTGAAAACATTTTACTACACGTTTAAAGCGTATATGACTGTAATTTAGCCTTTTTTAAACACTTACATCTTATAAGTTATAAGATTTTGATGTGTGCCAGCACTGAAGATTTTCGTGCCATTTCTTTTTATGCCATTTTGGCTTTGCTCTTCAGCACTCATGACTAATGTGCATACAGAATATGGTCAGTAAAATAAAGCACTTACACATATGCAGACACTTATTAGCTTCATGGTCCAAAATGTAATTTACAGGACTGCCTAATTAACCTAACTATGTAAACCAAAATAAATGTTGTAGACTAAAAGAATGCAAGTCAACTAAAAACGCTATGATTTAGAGAACCAATTAAGAGAAAAGAGCCCTAACTTAAATTCAGTCTAGACTTTCTTTTTATTTCTTTTTAAATAAATCATTTAAAACCTGACCGGTTACATTACATAAAAACATTTGACTTCATTATAAGACATTCATTAACTGACAGTTCTATATGAGAAATATCTTAATTTAGATTAAGATGAGCTCACTGGGGCCTTTCCTCTAAACACGGAACAGACTGATTAACTGCAATGACCCAGAATTCCCACTGTTGGCTCCTGAATATTGCCATTTAAAGCGAAACTTGATCCTGCTTCAGCTTTACCTTCAGAAGGCGATCAAGAAGCTCAGAGCCACTCTTCACATTGGGATCAGGGTCTGCTGCAAGCTGTGAAGCATAAAAGATGGGTGTGTAGGGTTTAAAAAACTGCAATCCTTCCATAAAAAGCTTTTGTGAATTAGAGGAATATTTATTTTTTCCACCCTAAACCCAACATTTAAACTTTGTTCTTTTACTAACATAAGTCAAATGTTTTCTTTAACAACTTATAGTACATTACAGATGCACCAGAAAGAAATTGAGGCTAAAAGACACTGGAGTAGTCCTTTAATTTGGTTTAGTTTTGTGTGATGAAACCCATGTTAATGTTTTCTGGGCTGAAATAATTTGCTTGTAGCTATACAGTTTGGCTATGATGGCACAAAATGTAATAAGAATGTAATCATGTAATTTGACACTTAACAGTGTCAAAGCATCAGTTCAAGCATCTCTGAAATGTACTTTTCCATAAGTTTAGTGGTTGCTTGGAGGACAGTATCATGACAGTCATACCTTACTAAGGCCGTCAAACAGCACGTTGAAGTGGGGGAGCACAGCTCCTCTGGCAACTTTCACAATGTTGTAGAGAGCTTCACAGGCATAATATCGCAAACGGCTGTCGGAGTCATTAAAGCACGTGAGCACTGGCTCGATCAGCTCCTTCAGGTACAACCCAGAATCCTACAGAACACCCAGACATGGGTCATACGTGAAACACCAGCAGCAGAGTACAATTCAGTTCTGTTAAACAAATTCATCAATGCATGCAAAGCTTATACTGCTATTTTGTTTATACTTAGTTTAAATGGTAAAATGCTTTATTACATTGCAATCCTACTGATCCAATTAAATCAGACTGATTACCATAAATCTTAAGTTAACAGCTTGAGACAGGGGTGTCCAATCTTATTCACAAGGGGGCCAGTGTGGCTGCAACAGAGCAGGAGCTCACACGGATCAGTTGTTTGAAGACTTACACATAACATGAACATGAGTCTTGGATGACCCGATTACAAGTAGACAGCTCCAAGTTGGTCAGTTCACACCCAGCATTAGAATGCCTCTCCACATGCATCTTGAATGACCATGTGTGATTGAATCATGTGTGAATGTTATGTATAACATTTCTGTTAGTAAAGACCAAATGCAGAAGGCAGCAATGGACTTTCAATGCCTAGTTTGCCAGAAATAAAGAAGTAAAAGAAATCAGACTAAGTCTACTACTTGGCATGTTGAAGGTAAATTAAATAACCCAAGATGTTTAATGCATTTGTAATACATTTTAATGTAAGCATGGAACTGTAATATGAAATGGTTGGCATGGGACTTTTACTTAAGCAGAGAATATCAGTTGAGGAAGTTGACATTGGGTGTAGCCCAGGACATATTCACACACACTAATAAAAGAATATGGTCTGAACAATGAATCCTGGATGTGTTCACACCAGTACTTAGAACTGCCCACTTGTGATCAGATCACTCAAGAGGCATGCTAATATCAGGTTTAAACAGGGCTTGAGATTAACTGGAAGTAGAATCAAGTGTGCCCCTGCTTGTTTAGGATGACAATCCTGAAGGATATATATAGGGAGTAAAATGTGCATACTTTCCCAAGAGCAATAGAGCAGGCAGCCAGGCCAATGAGACCTCCTTTGCGGCTGTGAGGGTGCTGGGACAAAGCAAACTCGGAGGCCAGGATCTGGATAACATGTCTGATCTGAGTCGAGTTGTTCTGTGCCACAAACTCTCTCACGAGCCTAGAGGAAAAGACAGAAAGAAAGAGAATTGAACACAGCAAATGTAAATTCTAAGGGCTGTAGTTCCCAGTTTAAAGCGGACACATATAGGAGTGATTATATGTAATTGTGAACACACCCCAACACAGCACAGTGCACCACAGTGAAATGTGACCTCTACATATTAGACAAACCTGTAGGAGCAGTGGCCAGGAGACTTTGTCAGTGCCTGGAGAGAAATGCTTGGGTACATGTTCACAGGGCAACTCCATAACATTACACCACCAGTGTCCTGGCCTGCTTGTCACATGATGATGCTCACAGCTCAGGAAGTGATCATGCCCTACTCATGGATCAACATACTATATAAGTCTGGCTGGGGGGTCTACTCTTCTAAGTACTGCATAAAAATAAAATTCCCTGAGATTGCATGCAGATCATATTTATAGACATATTAGAAGTATTTCAATAAATTAATATATATATGATAATTGGTACAATTTACATTTGCTCAAGACAGTTCTGTTGGATTTTTACTTTTTGGTGTATTGATGAAACACTTAACTAAGCTTGTGAGCAGATCAAATTGCTTTTTGTCCAGAACATTTTGAAGCTTTAGAATTTGAGTTTTCCATTTAATTGGTGCTGAATGCACAAAGACATTCCAGTGAAGTACTCGCCTTTTTAAATACTCTTCTAATAATAACAGCATTAGAATGGGACTTTGACCAGGATGGATGTTTAGATATTTAGCCAGGATCACAAGACATCATGATCACATGGTGTGCTAAGTGATTAGCTCATTGCTCACACTGGGTGCAGTTATTATTCTCATACCTCCAGTGGAGTTAACGGGTCCCTACAGAAGGAAATGGACTCACTTTTCGATCTCTAGTGCTGCCACCTTCCTCTTCTCGTACAGCTTGTCGTTGAGAGCCCTCACAATGTTTGGGGTCAGGGGAGAGAAATCTTTCTCCGTGTTCATGTTTATAGACTGATCCAAATGCTCACGTTAAAGCCAACCGGGAATGAAGCATGTAAAAGAACCGGACACGGTCCTGGGTTCAGTGCCTTTAAAAGAACCAGTAGCGTTAAGATTCCTCATAAAAATAAGACCTCATATGAATCCACCTCTGTCCTTCATTCATTCCTCTGAGCCCACTAGACAGAGTTACCGTGACACTAATAAACGGTATGTAACGACGACTGTGTTTCACACACAGATCAAACGCATGTTGAATATTCAGCACTGAAGCACAGCTGATCAGACAGATAGACAGGAGGATGATTTTACAGGTGATGCAGACCCCTCTCTCTTTCTCATTTAGCGCCGTGCAGAGAAGAAAAGGCCCGGGATCCGTAACGAAACAACACGGAAACACCACGAAAACAGTGGAGCTGAACGAAATAAAAAACCATAAGGTACCGATAGTGAGAAATCCCAACAGTTTGTCAGTAAAAACTGGTGAGTGGAGCAGCCATATATCCCGGCTCACATGACTGCTGACACGCTCGTAGGGGAGATTAGTCGATCACCGATCCAAGGATTTGTTTTGATTGGACGAGAAGAGTTTTGCTCAGTATATGTACTTTACCGTGCGGGATTTTTCTTCACAAAGCAGGAGCAAAATGCACAGTTAAAGCTAAAATAAATGACTGTTCGGTAAAAACATCCGTTAAATGTGCAAGCAGCAGCTCTCTTTGTCTATCCTGTTCAAGGGAACGATAGGTATTCCTCTGTGTTGTGCACATTACTTTGAGTAAACCAAGTATCTAAGATCATTTTGGACGCGTGAACCACGCTGAGCCAGGCAAAAATCAACTTCAAATTAATCAATCAGGTATCCCACTATAAAGAAAAACCGAAACTGTCTTCGCACTAACGGATTAAATAATTTTTAAATTAGATGAAAATACGACATTGAGTTTTTCAAAAGTTTTATTTCGTTTACAAAGCCTGACGATGTTAAACTGCGCAGCTTTCACTACCGTGAACACTCCCCCCTAGTGAAGAGGCGAATAATAAGCTTCAGTCGCGGAAGAAGAGCCCGCCAAAAAAAGACGCTTTTTTTTCTTTTTTTCCCCTCACTTCAGGTGCGCCTATTTTTATCAGTATCAGCGACTGTAGAGTTCATTTTCATCACAACTGCAGCACGCAGAGAGAGAGAGCACAGCTTTATCACCGTGCACTAACCCACACCGTGCAGACTCTACAGGAGCAGTATGAGAGTTGTGTCCAGGTGAGGGCGCTGTCCTGCTCTGTATATACTGAAACCTGTCACATTGGGGAGTCGGGTTTTGTGTCCCACATTAAATGGTGCAGCACTTACATTCTGGTATTTATCCGCATTTACCTCTTTAAAGATTTAATTCTCTGTAAAGCACATTGAATGACCTCTGTGTATGATAATGTGCTATATAAATAAATTTGAAAGATCCTCTCAGTAGTTGTAATCCTTAATGTACTGAAGTTTTATTCTGGAATATCTGTATAATTAAACATTCTTCTAAGAGAGGAAAAAAAACAATTTTCACCTTTTAAATTTTTTTCAGAGTTTAAAAGGGACTTGTTACACATATAAAAAGCTAGGAGATTTTTTTTTCTTTTTTTCCCTTCCAGACAATTGAGCCTTGTCCATTTTAATTTATTGCGATTTATTTAAATATCAATTCAAATTTATTCCAGTGTAAAAACTTTTTAAAATTACACTCTTTTGCCATTTAATGAAATAAAATGGCTATAATCAATAGGCCCATACAAAAGAGGATACATATTTCAGGATTTTGGATTGTACATAATTCTTGACTTTCACTCAAGTTTATTTCTTGGCTCCATATTTTCATTTTTACAGACTTTCATTGTCCCCAAACTTTCAATTAAAGAGCCTATATCATGGAAAGAGATTTATTTTAAGTGTAGACCACGGGCCAAGGTGGGAAACACCCAGGACAGGAGGCCAGCCCATTGCAGGGCAACACAGACAGGCAACTATTCACACACACATTCACTTTAGAGAATCCAATCAGCTTTTTGACAGTGGGGGGAAACCCCAAGCTCTTGCAATCTTGCAAACTCCTCACAGAAATACAACTGTGGCTTGCTGGGGATCGATCCCAGGACCTTCTTGCAGTGAGTCTGTGCTTACACCTCTACCACTGTGCTACCCATCATCTACATATATCAGTCTTAAAGTTTCAGTAACAAAAGCAACCCATTTACATCTAATAGATACAGAGAAAAGCATGTAAAAAAATATCCTGACACAAACATGTCATCAGGGGGAAAATACAACAAAATGTATGATACTGGCTCTTTAAATAAATTTTCTCTGTACTTTTTTACACCCCTCCAGCAGCCTAGATCAGCAGTCACACCCCAGTTCAGCTCACATTTTCCGGCTCCATTCCTGGGAGATATATTTTACAAAGCAGGATCTTCAGTAAACTGACAAGCTTAAGTCCAAAGTGAGGCCTGTTTAATAAATATTTTTCCTCTGCAATAGAATGATAGGGCAAGGACTATGAAACATTCTTCGCTTTATTCCAGTGTTTGTCAGCATCTGTAGCATCTCATTACAATACTGTCTTTGCATCTATAGTATACAGATATATGTTGTAATATAGAGTTGTATAGTATAGTAGCACCAACAGGACACTTTAAGCCTGATCTGTGAGGAAGTATTTTTGTGAGTAAGGATGGTTAACAGCACAATCCAGGAGACTGTGTATAGGAGGTGCTTTTGGACTGGAAGACCATTCTCCCTTTTTATAGCTGCACTGCTGGAACTGAGGACAATTATAGTTTTTACAATTTTGAAGGACATTTTCCCTACTTAATAGTAGGTACTTTCCCAGCATAAGAGGAATCATGAGTGATTGCAGTTGGCATTTTTAATCTGTGTGAATGTTTGCCATGTAACAACAGCTCTTAGTGCTTAAAAACAACTGGGAAAAACAAGACAATGGACTGACAGTATCACCCAGGCTTGGTTGAGCTGATATGTAACAGAGGAAATACAGTGTGATTATGATGCATCTAAGTGCTCTGATCATGGCATCCTCCATCTTCTTGTATGCGGTCACTATACCAGCTAACATCACTACAGCATTCCTACTGCTGATGCGAATGCAGGCAGAAAAAAAACTCATTAAGGTTTTGGGGTCATGGGTAAGCTCCCCAGTGTGTAGTTCCTCTGAATGAATTCCCAAACTAGTTTTGGACCAATCATCATTCATTTACGTCACTCATGGTTCCTCTTTTGCGGAAGAGTATCTTCCCTAAAGTAGAAGCTAAAAAAAGATCTTCAGAATAGATGACCTAAGAGCTATAATCAAAAAACAAAAAAGGACAACTTCCTTCAATGGTTTAAAGAACTGTAAAAACGAGTTTTAGGTGCTTTTGAAAAAAAAAACACTGTCCATTTGTCTTTTTTCTCCATTTTTTGTGCTAAGAGCTTTTTTTTTACATAGCTAATGTTTTACACAGATTAAAAATGGTGGGTGCAAACACTGTACACTTTTGTCTGGACCAGTCAGCTCTCATTTTTGTCACTTCACATGGTTCCTCTAGCTCAGTGTGTCCAAACTGATGTTGCGAGTGTCGACATTCTTCAAGGAGAGATCAGGTCACCAAACTAATTTTCAAAGGTTTTATTTAAGAGGGAAAGAAAGCAATTACAAAGTACAATTTAAAGGTTTGTGGAAGAGGGATTCTCCAAGGAGGAGGTTAGGCAGAAGTAAGCAGAGGTTTAATTTGCCTTGAATGTCTCCAAGCACACTAACTGATGTTTCTCAGGGGTTTTATACTAGTCTAATGGGGGTCTGTCACCCATTAAACCAGTTTCAACCAGTTGTTACTGTCATGGAGTTAGGTGCCAGGAAGTCTGGATTTTACAGGAGATTGGGGAGTAGAATGATGGGGTCAACCTTAATGGTGACGACATATTGTCATATGCAAGCTAGGATAATCAGGAGTACAGAGTGTGACTATTTGGTTCTGGTGAGATACACTTAATGGTTTTGCAGCCTACAGATGATGAGATGTCAAGGGTCCTTCATGTTTAAGGTGGTAGAATCTTGGGCCTAGGCCTGGATTCACCAAAACCCATTACTGGAGGGCCAGTGTCTAGCACAGTCTGATAGTTCCCCTCCTCTAATTCATTCACTAAACCTGGCAATTAAGAAATTAGCTGAACCAGGAGTGTTTAAGCAGGGAAATAACTTGGCCCTCCAGGACCGGAGCTGGCCTGCTCTAACTCAAAAAAGTACCTGCCCTTAAGTACAAAATAACTCCTCAACACATTGCCCTTCGTCCTCAGGTCCTGCAGTGCAAACACACAAAAAAATGGAGAATGTCATCCAATGCTTCTAAGAACTATAAGACAGTTCCTCTGGTCGGAAACTGCCTATTGTGAATCCCTACCCCTCTTAGGTACTTAAGAGAGGTGACCTGCTATGATTAACTGGTGAAAAGGTATCAATCACACCTGTAGATAAATAGGCTCAGTGGATCGGAGTTAGTAGTTCCTTCTCACCTCTGGATGGCAGTGATGGCTAGAATTTGCTGCAATTGTTTTCATTGCTCCCATTTTGTGCAGAAGGATCATTATTTGCTTGTTAATTAAATGTGAATTGTACTAACTGGAGAAAGTGGGCTGTAACCTCCTCCAGGCCCCCAGTCTATGCGGATTGGGCGGGGCTTTGTGCCGTACGAACTTCACCACTGGCTCTCTCATGTAGTCTATACACAGGAGCCATCAGGGAGATATTTCACCGGGAACACGATACTTTCCCCCGGAAAGTTGCAGCCGGCACCAGTGTGTGGTGTTGTGTATGTGGAAACCACTCATGGAGGACAGGACATCAGCGACTATCAAGAAGTAACTATCACCATTTGTGAGCGGTTAATCAGGATTAAAGCTGCACAGCTGCAGCCCGAGAACAACCACTGAACCCGGACGGCTCCGTTATTTACAGGGTGAGTGGTACTAAAGAAAATCAGCGCTTTGTATGAAGAAGAGGAACATTAGCCTCATCTGAATCCCCTGCTGATTACATCTGTGGACACGAGGAGGAAATTAACTGTAAAGTTGGGCCGCGAGTTTAAGCGTTACACTGAAAGTGTGCGGCTTTTTAATCTTACATTGGTAAGTAGTAGAGAGAAAGAAGGAGGCAGAGAGAGAGAGAGGTCACCGCGCCGGGGTTTTCGCTCAGAGGAGCACGAGGGAGGCAGGAGCTCTTCACCCTCAGAGATGGCGCACAGAGGGAGCGTCCCTGCTCAGCTCTGCACACTTCTTCCATTGGCTTTCGTCGGTGCGGTAGTGCTGCTGGTGGTCAGCACTGTTGGAGCAACAGTGTCGGATGACGAATTTAACGCAGAGGTATTTTTTTACCCCTCTCTAAAACTGACAGTGATGTTAATAATAGAACTAGAAAGATACTGGCCTGGTTCTCTACCGTTATCTCTGAGTGTCTGAACACATCTGAGCACACTTCTGTACTTCAGCTTGGAAAAGTAAATCTCAGACAAGAAACTAGATAAATAATGCTTTTTTGATAACACTTTGGGGTCATTGTTGGGCTTTATTATTGTTGTTGTTGTTGTTGATGTTATTAATAACAGCACTACTACTACTACTACTACTAATAATAATAATAATACACTCAAATAGATTATTACTTTTATTCAACTAAAATATATGTAACAAACTAATAATTTAACAAATGTAATAATAATAATACACTAAAATATATGTAACATTAAATGTTACATGTAATTCTTAAATATAGTAACAATAGTTAAGAAATTAAATATTCTATCAAACTCAAATATATGCAACATAGACTGTAATACAATAATTAAACAAATAATAATAACAATAATTATTTAAAGTCCAACTCCATCACAACAATTTTTGAGTTTTGGAAATTGGCTTGTTTGTTGTTGAACTTCACCATATGTCAGTCAGATCCTCCGAGCCCAGCTGGTGGACCACCTGCAGTGTTTTTAAAGAGTTTCCTGGCTCTTCTCACTAAGCTAACCTGTAAATCTTGAGAAATTTTCCAGCCCCACAGTGTAGGTTATATTGTTATTTATAAGATTGGATTTTTATACTTATACTAAGGAGTGGCTTTATTGCTTATTAGATAACCTGTTTGTAGGGGCTTGAGGCAGATAGTCAAAGTAAATAGTTGGTTCACAAATGGTAAATAATACAATTTGCTTTTGGTTGCAGGTGTGTTTAAAGGTTAACACTTCAGCAGATCAGCCTGAGAGCATGACCTTAATCTGTGAATGTAATGAGTTCATGTTCTCTTTCTCTGACTAAAGTAACTTTCTCCCCCGTGTCACATACTTCTGTCATTCAACCAAAGTCATGGCTGAGGATGTACGGCTACCTGTCCCAGGCCAGCAGACAGATGTCCACCATGCAGTCGGCACAGATTCTGTCTAGTGCTATCAAGGACATGCAGCGCTTCTATGGCATGGAGATCACTGGCCAGATGGATGCAGCCACTGTGAAGTATGACATCTATTTGAAATAAGCTGGGCAGTAAGCCTAATACTGTGTAGAGTGCCAACACTTTTGTAGGCCTTCATTCTCATCTTTCTCTTAAGTTTCAATTTCTGCTGTATCAGCAAGTCCTTTGAAACAACTGAGGGAGATTTTATCAAGTGTGGTAGGGAGAGAATAGTAGGTTTTTTTCCTACACAAATCTTCAACATATGCTTGAATACACTGTTTTTGAACTCTCACACCTGCTTTTGCTTTGTGTTTTTCTTGAACATTTCTCTTTTCCTGAGACAAGTTCAAGTTAGCTCATGTAAAAGAGCTCTGCTGACCAAATGTTTTGCTTTTATTATATTAAAAAAATATGCGTTGTTTACTTGTTTAGACTAATACAGATTGGAATTTTTTAAAGTGTGGCCTACTTTTCGTTGCTAAAAAGAGATTATGTTGCCATCATAAGTCTTCTTGTAACTGACCTTAATTTTCCCACGTTTTGGTGAATGGGAGCATTCCCTAAGTGTCTGACCCTTTGTGCCTTCAGAGCTATGAAACGTCCACGCTGTGGAGTCCCTGATCGCTTTGAGGAGTCAAGTGAAGGAAATGTCAGACGGAAGCGCTTTGCACTGACAGGCCATAAGTGGGATAAAGACAAACTAACCTACAGGTGAGAGTCGGAGGGAATGAGACACCTCTGACCTTATTTTCTGAAAACCTAAACACTATAGTAAACCAAAATAAATTTTCTTGTAACAGACTAATGAATGTGTCAGCCTATTAGTACATTATACTTTACCTCAGAATGTTAACATTGCTTGTAAGTTAGCAGCAAACTGTAAATAAAGCCAAGCTACCCCCCTCAACACACACACACACACACACACACTTTTCATTCACTGTTAGCCAAACTATTGTTTTGGCTGAAGTACTCTTTTAACTCACAGGCCAGATGTATCCACAGTAGGGTTCCGCTCTGGGAATTGTGATTTATTTACTCTTTTCTCTCAGCATTCAGAACCACTCCCCTAGAGTTGGCCAACAGCGGTCCTACGAGGCCATCCGGAGGGCCTTTCGTGTTTGGGAGAAGGCCACGCCTTTACGTTTTGAGGAGATCCCTTATCATGACATTAAAAACGGCAGTGAAGGGCCTGATATTATTCTGCTCTTTGCCTCCGGGTACCATGGAGACATGTCTCTCTTTGATGGTGAGGGAGGGTCATTGGCTCATGCATTTTTCCCTGGTCCTGGGATGGGAGGGGACACACACTTTGATATGGATGAACCATGGACACTCAACCAACAAGAAGAGACAGGTACCAGCTGAGTTTTTTGGAGAAAATGTTTGTTTACGTCATATCTGGACGTTACCTGATTTATATTTCCATTTGGTGAATCAGATATAGCCTCACTAATTTAATTTAAATATTGTGTTTCTGCTTCTGTCTCTCCCATGGACCATGTCCCAAGGCATTGACCTGTTTTTGGTTGCGGTTCATGAGCTGGGTCATGCACTGGGTCTGGAGCACTCCAATGACCCCTTGGCCATCATGGCTCCCTTCTACCAGTGGATAGACACAGAGAGCTTTTCTCTGGGCGAGGATGACATGAACGGGATTCAGCAGATCTATGGTGGGCTCACACATGCACCTGGCTGTTCTAATATGTGTCTCATTTAAGAATCTGTCTAAGCTTTGACTCTACCATTTTTCTATCTCTACCGAGAAATTGCAGGTTATATCCCAAGCAGTGCCACAACCATTTGTGTTTTCAGGATTTTTGCTTTCTTTGGGTGGGTAGGGTGGCCAGCCAGTGTGGTACTAGCCAGTGTGGGCATCTGTTAACTAAGTGTTAACTAATAAAACTGGCAGTAAGCCTTTTCCTTTTAAGTGTGTTGAGCTGTCCAATGACGCATTAGCAGCATATCCAAATATCGTGTCTCTAAGGAAGCTTGTGGAATCATGTGATTAGAGAGTCTTATCTATGGGTGGAACTGAACATAAGTAAATTAGATTTTCAGTATTAAATACTTTTTATATTACTGCATGGGTGCAGTGTTTCTGTGCAAGTATGCCATATAGCAGTCATATGTGTATTTTTGTTTTGAGTCATGAGTGAGTTTGAACACTAATGTTAATGCTCAAATTTTATTTATATGTCCTGTCCCTTGTAAAAAAGTAAACTATCTGTATGTTATTCATGCACTGCATACCTAAGTACAATATATGCTACCCAGTAGAATAGGCAATGGATGAAAGATGAACTTTGGTTTCCTTGTCCCATTTAATGCATATCGGTGTAGGTCTGTTTTCTCCATTGTGGCTGATCTGAAAGCACTGCACTGCATTGCTGAGTGAATGAGCCTCACGGGCTTCCTGCCACAGCTGCTGCTGGGTGGAAAAAGTGTGACGCAAGTTTGGAGTGTGTGTATAAGGGAATGCAAATTAATTGCAAGCTTAGTTGCAATATTAGGGATGCACTGATCTAGAATTTCTATCATAGCAAAAAATCTAGGGTTTTTAATTTATTAATTCTACATAACATGAATTAAACTATGCAATACCATGTTAACATACATAATGATTTGTAAATATTATAATTATATAATACATAGACCCAATTTAACTCCGAGTAATTTAGAATCCATAGTCATTATCTAGGACAAATTGGTGTAGCAGTCTAATTACCTTATGTGTTTCATTTGAGTTCAAAATAATAATAATAAATGTGGGGCAGTAGTGACTACATATGCTAAAAATAGTATGCCAAATTATTGGTAAAATTGTATGCAAAAGTTTGAATCTGTTCAAATGACATCTTTTTTTATTTGTTTGTTAATTCCACGTGAAAATAAGTGAATTCTCTACAGCAAATGTACATATGGCATTTTTTAGCGTACAAGTTCTATTGATTTGCTGAGTTTAAAATAGCACTACAATGAAAATTTTGTATAAATGTGCCATTACGTTTTTTACCATTTTGCCACATATTGTTTCATATTAATATAGTCAATAAAAATACAGTAATTATGGATTAAAATGTGCAGATGTATGCTTCAAAGAGGATGTGCACTTATTTTCACTTAAAAAATCAAACTTTTCATACCACACTATACTGTATAATGTACCCGTAGCAAATAGACAGTATGCAGATGTGTTGGTGTTTACAGGTCCCCCTGAGATAACGACCACTCAGCCAGTGCCCACCACTACAACACTGTACACTACCACACCTGAGCCAGAACCCACATCCACCATGACCACCACAGGAACCACCAAACCCCCTCAAAGACCTACTCAGCCATGGGTACCTCCAGCCATCCCTACCAGACGGCCCCACAGACCCAAACCCACTAGTCACTCTGGCCAAGATGCCCCAGACATCTGTAAAGGTGACTTTGACACGGTTACCATGCTGAGGGGTGAAATGTTTGTCTTCAAGGTGAGACAGAGACTGGTACATTCTTAGAAACATGATGAAGCTAGCCATGAGATGCAGAGACATGGTCATGTTCCGAGCAGTGTTTTGAAAAGCAAAGTCTTAGTTATTGCACAATGTTTACAGATTCCTTCCTTCAGACTGTTGGAGCAGAGCAGTTTGTTCTTAGAATATTGTTTTGTACTCTGAAAAGAAATAGAAAACATGTACTAATTTACAATCCAAATACTTCTCTGCTAATCAGGATAAAATCTTTTTGTCTCCCAGGGTCGTTGGTTTTGGAGGGTCAGACGGAACCAGGTTCTAGATAATTACCCCATGCCTATTTCTTTCTTCTGGGTGGGACTGCCTGAGGATATAGACGCTGCTTATGAACGTCATGATGGGAAATTTGTGTTTTTCAAAGGTCAGCAGTGTAAAAAAACAAATGCCACTTCCTACTTAATAACTGAATAAGCCTAGAGTACAGTGGCTGCTGAAGTCACATCTCATGTCTTGTCTATTCGGAGACCAGCTGGAAATGTGAAACATCTTTCTTATGATAAAGAATCTGATCAACACTTTATGACCTCTTAAATAGACACGGGGTGCAAAGCTGTAAATATTTCCTAGATATCAAACTTTCTTCAAACCATCTGTTTTCCCTGTTCCAACACACTGTAGGCCATATTACATCACTAGTAAAGCACTCGGTGCAGAAGGGGGAAGGGGTCCTTGGCAGAAGCGCTAGGCATGGCCTGTGTTGCGTCAGCCTCTACACTCTCAACACTGATCTGCTTTCAGTTTAAAACTAGAGAGTGGAGGAAGAGCACCATGGGACAAACCTCAGCTGTTCAGCAGAACGCACTAACCCCTTATTAAGGCATCAGTGGCTCCTACTCATTTATAAGAAATATTTATATGTTGCTTGCAGTGACTTGAGGAAAACTATCCTTTCAGGCTGCACAATATGTCTTCTGTCCCCTCAGAGTGGACGTACAGTAAAGATCATGATGTCATCTCTAAGCCCTTTACTTTCTCTGTTTAAGCTCTTTGTGTTCATCTAAACTTATTCTCTTCTTTCTGTCTCCCTCTCTTCGGTTCCCCCTTGCAGGCAGTCAGTACTGGCTGTTCAGGGAAGCTGATGTGTTGCCTGGCTATCCTCAGGACCTGTATCGCTATGGTCATGGTATGCCTGACAGAGTGGACACAGCCGTGTGGTGGGAGCCCTCTGGCTACACTTATTTCTTTAGAAGAGACAGGTGAGAAAGAAAAGAAGTATATAGCATTTGTGTGGATTGTGTGAGGGTAAAATGCCTTTGTTGTTGTTGCATATATTAGATATGCTGTTTTCATTTTCCTCTCTTTTTCTAAGTTCTTCTTAAAGTTTAAAATGCAGAAAAAGTTCAATAGAAAAATCATCTTTGGTTCTCTATATAACCTTTAATTTGATGGTTTTTAGGGGGCTTTCACACCTGCATTTTTCAGGTCGTTTAAATCTAGCCATACTGTGTTTGATCACTTAGTTCCATTTGTTTGGGCAGGTGCGAACAGATTAATTGCACACAAGTGCAGACAAAAACAACAGTGCTAAGAGCTTTTAGGGAAGGTGGTCCAACATAAATATCATGTGTACTCTGCAAGTTTGAGCTAAACAAATGGTGAGAAACACTGTACATGCTCGGTATTAGACCGCTTGTCCTGCTCCGTCATTTAAAGGCAGCGTACTTTGCAAAGTGTCATTCAGTTTAGTGTTTTAAGGCATTTCCTCTAAGTGTGTTCAGCACTCTACTCATATGTTTCCCAGATCTTCACCACAGCTATGAGCAAATGCCAATTCTGCCACTGCTCCATGTTAAACTCCATTGCTATGTTTCTCTTAGAGAAATTATGCTCGACAGATTTTTTTGCAAATTAGATAATTGTAAAGTAAATTTTTGAAGTTTCAAAAAGCTCCATGTAATGGAACGGTTCCATACCAATCAAAGGTTCTTCCCAAAACTACACATCCAAGCTAAGAACTTTTATTAGGACGTGTGAGTTGGCGTTGTTTTATTGACTTTGACCTTGACCTTGCTGGAAGCCTGAAACTTGAAAAATCCAAAAAAAATTTCACAACTGCAGTTTTCATCCATTTTTTTAAATTAAAAATAGCTTTGCTTTTTTCTCTTCCCCAGATACTGGCGTTTTAGTGAAGAGTCCCGGGCTGTGGATAAAGACTACCCCAAACACATCAGTATCTGGGGCTCCATCCCTGAATCCCCTAAAGGAGCTTTTCTCAGCGATGATGGAGGTGAGTCAAAACTAGAGGATGGGTGCCCAGGAAAATGGATGTCAAAAATTTGAGAGTTAGGTTGATCCGAGGTGGAGAGAAGGAAAATGTTACTTCACTGCAAAGAAAGTAGGACACGTTACAGCCCGATTCCCTTAAGCTCTGTTTCTGCCTTCAAGTATCACTTTATACAGCTGGGCACAAGCCCCTTCATCGCATCCTGTTCGAGCAATAGATGTGCTGCTTGCAAATAACTGAACATTTTGGTTCTGGGGAGCATTTGAGTATGGTTGCAGCAGCCAAGCATTTCCATGTCTGGCTGTTCTGCCTATCCCTTAATGCCAAAACAGAATATGTTTGAGGCTTGCTGGAGTTCCAATATATCACCTGTTTACTTTTTTACTGGTAGAGATGGGACAGTTATTGTTTTTTTAATAATGAGGTAAAATTATCCGTTATTGTAATGTCCATATGTATTGTAAAGCTAAAGCATCTGTGAATGAATTTAGCATGTACAGGTCCATGCCAACTCTCAGTTAGAGGAATTGTAACAGCATGTTTTTATAAAACAAAAAGAAAATCTTTAAAAGGGACATCTTGCCCTAGAAATATAATTTGGCATTTACATTTTACAGACTGTGCAGCTAATGCCAAATAATGTCTGGTCTTTGAATGTTTTGAACTTGTGCTGATATACAATTCATTACAGTGACAAACATTCATGGTAACATGTCCCTCGCTGTTTAGACCTAAAATTCACAGTGAGCTCAGTCAGAGCTTGGTACATTGCGGTCTCCAAACATTTTCCTCCATTGGAAGAAACACATAGAAATGCTTTCATGCATGAACTGAAAATTTAAGTCCTTCCATCGTATCACGATGGGGTTCATTTCTGAACTCACTAGGCCACTCTAAAACCTTAAATTGTTGTTTCTTTTAGCCATTCATAGGTTGACCTACTCTTCTGTCATTGTCTTGTTGCATTAAAGAATCTTCTGATATAAAGCAGTATGCATGGTTCTGTTATGACAGGTGAACCAAGCAAACAGTGGAGCATGTCATCACACTACCACCATTTGTATTTGACTGTTGGTATATTTGGTATCAAAAATGTTGACCTTGCCTGAGGTGACTAAGGTGTACAGTTTCTTACATGTTTGTCTGGATTCTTTTGTGACTTCTGAGATGAGTCAGTGCACTCTTAGAGGACTTTTGTTAGACCAGTTACTTCTAAAAAGATTAACAACTTTTCAACATTTTTTCTTCACTTAGAGATGAAAAAATTCTAAAAAATCTAACAATCTAAAAAGCATATAAAACAATCTAAAAAGGATATATAATATTGAGGGTCCAATATTACATACTGTCATACGGCCAAAAATGTCCAGTGGTGCCCCTGTGCTGGATTTAACTATGTTAGTTAAAATTCGATCTGATTTCTCCACAGTGTACACCTACTTCTACAAAGGCAGCAAATACTGGCGATTTGACAACACACAGATGAAGATTGATCCAGGGTATCCGAAATCCATCCTAAATGACTTCATGGGCTGCCGTGTTGATTTCAGTGCAGGCCCAGATACACACAACCAGTGGCCGGAGACAGGGGGGCGTGACCCAGACACCAAAGACTACAAAAACGAGGACCTTGATGATGTCAATAGTGAAGGTGATGTTGGTGATGATGAAGAGAAGAAGGAGGTGGATGTGGTGTTTCCAGTAAAAGAGACTGATGACCACATCATGACCCTCATCTTGGTAACGGTGCCTTTAGTGCTGGTGCTATGCATTCTAGGAGTGATTTATGTCATCATCACCACACTGCAGAAAAAAGAGACGCCAAAGGTGCTGGTTCACTGTAGACGTTCCTTACAGGACTGGGTGTGATGCGTGTGGGCACATACAGCAAAATAACTATGTCAACAATCTTGTTGTTCAGCGTCCCCTTTCAGCACATAAGATTTTCTCAGCGAAATACACTCCTTGCCTTTACACAACTGTGGTGCTCTACCAATTCATGACTCTGTTCTGAACTAAGAATTTGCACTTTCATGTCTTTTTTATGGTTTTATCAGTTTTTTAGTGTTTGGTTCTATTATGTATTGTGTGTAAATGTCCCTGTCTTGTCTGTTTGTGTAAAGAAGATTCTGTGTTTCCCTAATGAGCCCAAGCTTTACAGCTGTGGGAAAGCTGTATGTTTTCAGCATTTTCTTTGTCAGGGAAATTCTCTCTAAGAAGCCTCAGTGAGATGCAAAAGTGTCAGCTGTGCACAAAGAAGCATTAAGGAAAGGCCACAGTTAAAATAGTTTGGCTTAATAAATTGTATTGCACATACTTAGAATTAGAAGGTTTACTGTCTGTGCCTATGGGCCAGGCTTGGCTTACATTACACAGATGTTGCTGATTTAGGGGTTTGGAGAGAGAGAAAGCAAGGGAGGGAGGCAGAGGAAGGGGGAAGGGGCTTCTTAGCCAGACAGCATTTCCTTCACTTCAGTTCCACTGAGTTTGCCAAACCAGGGGGGTTGTGGGGGGCTGAAGCTGGGGTGTGGCCCTACTGTCACAGTGACCTACATTAGAATGCCCCTCACTCTCTCTTATGGTTTTATCTCTCTCTCTCTCTCTCTCTCTCTCGCTCTCTCTCTCTCTCTCTCTCTTTCTCTTTCTCTCTCTCTGTGTCTCTTGCTCTCTCTCCCTCTGTCTTAAAGAAAAAAAATGTCTGCCTTCCTTGGAACTTGGTTGTTTTCTCTGCCGTGTTTTAACCACAGGCTCCCCTTCCCCAGAGCTTTTGTTTATGAGAAGCATTCCCGGCCTTGGCTTTCTGTCCACTAGTGCCTCTGCAGGCTGAGCCAGGGCTGCTGTGATAGGGCTCACTATCACGGCTAATATTTCACATGGACCTCTTTGTTTTTACTGAGCGAGAGCCCAGCCTTCCCAGGCTTTCCTGCTATTCACCCAAGCGAATTTGTGCAATTTCAGCAGAAAAAAATGCCTTTGTCTGTCAGTGCCTTGAACAGTGGCCTTTAATGTTTGAAACTTGGTCTGTCTTTGTACTGTTTTTTATGAATGTGTCACTTTTTTGTCTCCTTTGATTAATGAAGGACCAAAGGAAAAATGCTTTTTTTATGTTTTATTTACATTTGCATTGTTTTGTATTAACAATTAATTGAGTGAATCATGCAGGGCATGTATTGCTTTTTTGTACACAGGTAGCCTATTACAGGATTACATGTAGCTTGCTCATAATAAAAACAGGTAGTACCAAAAAAGAAATCAAAAGGTTCTTTTTTATGCCCAGCATCTGCTGTGTGTTTATATGAAATGCATTAGCGCAGGACACTGAGTAGGAAGAAGCAGAGGGAAGTGTACACTTAAACAGTTTGGTAAAACTAAGCGCTTTCACAGCAGCAGGGGGTGTGGGAGCACTCCCTTCTGTCTTCTCCCCTCATTACGTGTTTCCTTCGCAACATCCTACCACAGGAATATCATGTGATCTCTTAAAGCCTTAGTTAAAAGTTATTTCTGCATTTAAAAAATGCCTTTCCTGCTCTTGTTGAGGGAGAAATCTGGAGATGGATGGGTGGATACTGACTGTAGTCATCTTGCTCCCTTTGAAGCAGCAAAACTGAACCCATTGATGGTGACATATTTGGCATTTTAGAAGGTTTTCCCATTAAGTCCCTTTAAGCCACATGGAGGATTCTGAAGTGGATGCTTCAGTAGAGGCCTAGTCAGCACTAGATTTATCTGAGTCGAATTACTGTATGCAACAGAAGCAAAATGTAGATCCTTGAACTCGTCATTTAGAAGTTTAGCGACCCCTCACACCCACCTTGATTCTGGCCTCTGTATTGGATAAGATTAATGCTCTCTTCTTTCCCATCCAATCACAATCGAGGACACTGTTGTGCCATGGGGTGAGAAGTTTTGCCTGTTTACTGACCTAAGACCAGTTATGTGTATATCTTTTAATGAATAGAGTTGGAATTTCAGCATGTTGCACTGATCCAGGATCAATGTAGAAGGATTTGGCATTTGTCCATAGGTGTGGCCTTCTCAGGCTGAGGTAATCCCCTTATCTCTTTATGGGATCTACTGCGTTTTAGCTGCTTAACTTGTACAGTCCAACCTCAGGGCCACGGCACCAGCTGATGAAAATGAGACCCCAAACTGCTGATAATGCCAGCTGCCCACTCACATCTCCTTACATTCAAAAAAGCCTTTTCTCGCAGTCACAGGGTCCCTGAGATTTGTCTCTCTAGCAGGTGAAAGGCTAAAGTAAACATGAGATTTATTCAGGTGTGAACATCGGCCTCATATACATTAAACGATTTAAGTTGTTTTAGATAAAATCATGGAAGTTTATCGAATTAGACCTGCACAGTTTAGCAGATATGACCCAAGGAGATGTTCATGAACAGGGTCTCCTACCCAAGGCACCAAGGTTAAAGGTGCAGGAGAAAAGAGACTAAATCAACTGTGGTTGTAGTAACACCAGGTGGCCATTTGATGAGCTTTCTTGCCTTTTGATCACCTTTGACAGGTGACAGTGAAATTTGTCCTTAAACATGAATTCTGTTTATCAAGCTTTTGCTGAATCTATTCTTTTGCCAAGAGTTTTTATGACCAGATCTATGCAAAGCAACACTGTCCTTCAAACTGTAATCCCATTAGGCCAGTCTTGTTTCAATCTTAATCCACACACAAATCGCTGAAGTGTGTCCTGGGCTTTTCTCAATCCTTCTGGAATGCAACATTGCTTCTAAGGGACCAGGTAAGAACAGCCGTTATTTTACTACTCTTTATTCCTCACAGATTGCAAATCTGAGCACTTTTTCATCATTGGCTTAGACACTGTCTATATGTATATTCATGCACACATAAACAACTCAGACAATTTAGGCACTAGAGGTGGATTTGCTGGGTGTGTGCTTGGTTTAGTAGGGCTGTATTTATAAGTAATCTGATTCTGCACTTTTAAGGAAAAACTGCTATATGACTAGAAGATTTTATAACTCAGTTTTAAAAACAATTGTATTAATTTCATTAGATAACTTTCAGAATGATACTGCTCACTCATATTTGATACCATATTTATCTACAGTAAAAGAGTTTCTTAAGAAAGTCTATTAACAGATACATTTTCTTTTTACGCACAAAACAGTGTCAGTGACTGCAAAAGTGAAATTCTCAGTGACACTTCATGATTCATAGAGAATTAATAAAGGAATCTCTCACTTAAAATGTTGAGGGTTCTTCATTTTGTAGTCTGCCATGCAATTGTGCAAATATGGTAAAGGCAGAACAAAAGACTGTACCCACTATCCGGGTAGTGAAAAGGAACAGATGGGAGGATTAACTTGAGAAAGTGGGAGAATGAGAGCGATTACTAACTGAACTTTACATTCATTCTCAATGAAGTAAAGTCTCATTTGTCAGTTTAATACACTTACCATACGTTAGTTTTCTCTATTGATGAATCTCAATGGAAGTTAATATTTATCAGGTTTTTTTTAAACAATGTTCCCTTAATTTGTTTTATTGCATTACCATTTTTATACTCAGAAGGCCTTCAAACATGGGGTAGTTTCTCTTGTTCAGACTGTAGAACAAATCAGATTTGTTTCTTAAATTGCATTTTTAGATTTGACTTAAATTCAAATTATTGAATCTTAAGACTTGCATCAGTTGCCATAGAATTAATGCACAATTGGGTATGCTGATAAACAGATGATTTGTTATATTTAACGGGGGGTACACACCTTAATTCAAGTCACCTACCTTATACACTTATGAGTGTATTCACACTATGTGATGGCACGTTAAAAAGAGGAATGCATTTTGGCCAATTTTTACTAACACAGGGAACAGAATCCACCCCTCAGATCACCAATTGCTGATAAGAATGAGCAGAACTTAGGAAACCAGTCACATTTATGAGCTTATATTTTGATGTGTAGAATGTTTAAACATGACATTTAAGCAGGATGGCCCAGTCAGCAATTAACAGTATTAACAGGCTAATAGAACATTATTAATTACAAGTTCAAGCCTTTACTGAAAGTCACCTTACAACTACAGTATTATAATTTGTGACCATGCAGCACCCCCACCCAGAGCAACAAAAAAAAGGCTTTTTGCCATTTAGACTGCAGAAAAGCTTTCCAGCTTAAATTAGACATGCTGTAAAATCTTGTGCTGCAACATGGAGACTTTTTTGGAGGAATGTGCATGTGAACGTTATTGTCAGAATGTGTGTGATATCTCAAACACCAAGCTAAGCTGTTGACCAAACCATTTTTCATCCCTTCCTTTCCATCTTTCTCTGGCTTGCCTTCATTGTTCTCCCTGAGGGCTGCCTGTGTTTTTTGTCTGTGGAAGGACACGGGGCAAACTTGACATCATTCTATTTCTGCGCCTGTTATGAAGTTTCCCTGGAGACAGAGACAGGATGTTAAGTTGGATGGGAGCTTCTTGGGGGCTTTCCCATTGTATAAGCCCAGTATCTTATCAGTGCAAGGAAATTGTAAGGTGTATCGTCAAACATTACATGACGTTATATGACAATACAACTGCCCCATTAAAACGCTGACTCTGAAAAACACTTAATCGAATGTCAACAAATCTGGATTCTGATTAAAGAGGCTAAATGCAAAACCATTGTTCCTGCTTTATTTATGTATTCTAACAGTGCATGTGAGCATGTGTAAATATTAATAACCTGGGCCACTGTGTTTGTGTGTTAGGATGTTCAACTGGATGGTAAAGGTGGTGCCTCAGGTGCCTGATAGTACCGTCACTACAGGACCACAGGGATTGACTGCCGCAGTAAGCTGTGATATCACTTCTACCACCCCCCACACGAACCACATTACGTAATGGTGCATTGTGCGCTGTGCTGTGCTGTGTTTGCAATTACAACTAATCACTCACTCATGCCTCCATACTGACTTTACTTCACTTTCTCATTCTGCCTTCCTTGTTGTCATTAGGAGGAGAATGGGAAAGCACCAGCAAACAGAGGTATGCAATTGCTCCCATGCTGTTCTGAATTTTTTAAAGGGGAAATCCTAATGTTCTCATGGTTACAGGCTACTATTCTTCACTACTTTAATTGCCTTCTCATAGGAAAGCTGAAGTCAGCAAAATCAATCAGGGAAGATGACCAAGGGTCAGAAACGTCCCAGGGCAGGTAAGTAACAGGTGCAGTCTTGGCCCATATGTTGGTTTAGTCCAGCAGTTTATGTTAAACTTCTCTTCTTGTCTCTTCTCTGTATTACTCTGTAGTGTTCAGAGTGGGGTGCTGAACTGGCTCTCTAATGGCTTTGTGAGTGCCCTGCCCCAGCCTGCAGGAAGCCCTCTAGTGCACAGAGCCAACTCTGAGGCCAAGGTTAAGCTTATTGCCTCTTCATCACAGTGCTGTCTAGCTTCATTACCAACAGCAGGCAAAACACTGGATTTTTCCCTTACCATTTGTATATCTATCTTTCAGCCACCTCAGGAGGACGACTCAGACAGGTATGATAAAATTATATATATTCATATATTATAGGGTGAGAAGGTTAGGAAACATATATATATATATATATATAGTAGGCACAGAAAGTATTCAGACTCCCCTCAATTTTTCACTCTTTGTCATATTGCAGTCATTTGCTAAAATCATTTAAATGTATTTTTTCCCCTCATTAATGTACACACAGCATCCCATATTGACAGACAAAAAGAAGACTTTTTTTAAATTGTTGCAGATTTATTAAAAAAGAAAAACTGAAATATCACATGGTCCTAAGTATTCAGACCCTTTGC